>VCJN01003579.1:0-103546 GCA_006384855.1 Tetraselmis striata
CAATTTCGTCCGCAACGCTCCAAAGAAGAGCATACATGCTGAGGCACTGACTTAGCAAGCTGCAAACACATCTGCAGTACAATGAAAACGCTCCACAGAAGAGCAAACATGCTGAGGCACCGACCCCGCAAACTGCTAACACATTTGCAGTATAATAGAAAACATTGGCACTTAGTATTCTAACCAAGTAGAATAACATGTAATTACTTCTGCAATTCAATGTGCCAATATAAGTCTCCTTACTGTATGATTAAATGTTGCCATAGATCGAGTGCATAAACTCACCGTAGTAATGCACTGAATTGGCAGCAGCTTTGATTCGCGGTGATTTGGATTGTGGCCGTTCAGTTGATCGGTGCCAGGGGACGCTCTGGAGTGATCCTAAACGTGAGCCTGCACCTGTCGCTTGCGGCAGGTTCACCAACAATCAGAGTTCATCAAAGTCGGCCGACGAACACATTTTTCTGACCATATCGCTATGATAGCTGAACCATATGTTACCATATAATTAACTATTAATGGGCAAAGTACCAAGACAAGCCCTCACAAAGGATGTGGGACCACTACGAACAGTCCGTAGGGTCGATGACACACATGCCACACCTGTTGTGCATCATGTACTGGAGACGCAAAGGCGCAAACACAATAAACATCAATTTGCCACTTGTCAAAACGGCAGCTCATCTCAAGCGCCACAAATTGAACCACTTGAGCAATTAATATGTCAGCAAAAGCCACCAACCACGGTGGATAATGCTGCACAGACGGAAACCCTCGAGTTCCGAGATATGCATACTCAACTTGATGAGCTCATATCTGACTACAATAATAGTATGACCAGGGCAATGACACCTAGGTCTGATCATAACGATGCGACGGCAACCATAACAGCAGTCACAACACCCCAACATGATACCTACCCCTCATTTAATCAAAATGCTTGGGAGGAATTAAACATGATATGGGGGCCGTTCACCCTTGATGGGGCGGCAACTGCTAAAACCACAAAGGTAATGGACAGCTATTGTTCCCCAACTAACTCTTTCTTTGATGCTGCCATTACTAACCATCATGTGTGGCTAAGCCCAGCCACCATTCGAGAAAATATCTGATTTTATTGCCGGTTTCGAAAGGAAGCGCAGGGCAGAACCCGTACAATATCTCTGCAGTAGTTGCAGTTCCCAAATGGATAAAACAATAAAAATGTTCAGCACATTCTGAACTTATACCGTAAGATCCGCCATTATCCAAAGGGTGCATACTTGTATGACATCCCTGATCCCAAAAACCATAAAGGGCGGATACCAATGGGTCCGACTCCATTCTCATTCGATGTATATATATTTGGCTGATAACACTGTGGAGGACAGAGTGCGTGACAAAACGCACAACATAACATCACAATATGAAATCTCCACAACAAATTTTACCTCTCATATTGTTGAAACAGATCTGTTGAAGGCTGTAAGTACTCGTGGCAGTACTTAGTGAAACATGGCGCTTACTCGTAGCGTTTGGCGAATTGAGTTGGTTGCAGAATGTAATCTCTTACAACATGCTGGTGGCATTGGATATTTATCCTATAGCGGTCCGACTCGGCACCGCGAACAGGCAACTAGTAGCGCTATTCTGATGATTTAGGATATGTAGCGCGTACTGCATTTATGTTACAAGGAATAGTATTGGCGTCTGGTTGTGGCCGTACCAGTAAATAATACGCGTGCTGAAATATCAGCAGTACAACAGTATGATTACTTGGCCATAAAACGTCGCAGGTGGTATTAGGGTAGTCGCTAGGCGAAACCCTAACATTCCCACCCCTCTGATAAATGACGAACTGGAAAGTGTATGTTCGCGTCACCGAAGGCCTGGCGCAGATGTCGGTTGGCGGTGGAAGCGTGATATAGCAACAGCAACAGCAGTAGTAGGTGTCAACGCTTCGGGATGGACTTTGGAAAACGCGACGGGTGGCGCGCTCGCAGGTTGGCGTATTCCTTTGAGCGTAGCGTGTCTTGCAGATGTCGGCTCGCCCTCGCGAAATCGTGTTACGCCTCGACACGGCGAAGCACGCCGTATGGCTCCCAGCTGTCGTGACTTGAGTCGTAGTTCAGCCAACGCACCAGATAGACGAGGCAGAGTCCTCGCTTGAACATATCCTCGCAGCGCTCGATAGAGAAGTCGAGCACGCGTTCAACGACGAACTCGTCGACATAGGGCTCCACACTGGACGGAATTGTATCGGGCTGTGCGTCTGGGTTGACGCACTGGCGCAGTCGACTAATGTGAAACACATTGTGGCAGTCGAACGTTGGTGGCAGGCGCAGACGATACGCCTGGCTGGAGATCTTGGCCGTGACCGGGTAGGGGCCGATGTAGCGCTGTCGTAACTTGCGCGCCGGCTGGTTGCGTAAAAGCAAGTGCTCCGTTGAGAACCAGACTTTGTCTCATTCTGCGAACTCAACATGGCTGGTTTTGCGGTCGGCATAGACCTTTTGATATTCATCCGCAAGCCTCAGTTGCTCCGTAATCAACATGTGAATATCTTGAATATTTGCAACTGTTTGACGTGCATCTTGATTGGCAGTAACAATCAGATCAGGTGGTGTTAGTGGCATCATGCCATAAATTGCCTCAAAAGGGGCATAATGTGTTGCTGAATGGACTGAATTATTGTAAGAAAATTCAGCAAGAGCCAAATGACTTAACCAAGAGTCATGTTGCTTGTGAACAAACGCATGTAATATTTGTTCAATAGTTCTGTGGGTGCGTTCAGTTTGACCGTCAGTCTGCGGGTGGTAAGCGCTAGAGATATTTAGCTTAGTTTGCAGAGCTGTAAACAATGATTTCCAGAACACAGAAGGAAACCTGGGATCTCTATCAGAGATGATACATCTGCTGAGACCATGGTGTCTGTAAATATTGTCCAAATATAATCTGGCCAACTGTGTCGCATCAATCTTAATATTGCATGGCACAAAATGTGACTGTTTGGTGAATGTATCAACAAACGTAGCAATAGCATCGTAGCCATCCACCTCAGGTAAGTTGGTTATAAAATCCATAGAGATTATCTCCCGAGGCTTGGTTGCCTTTGGCAAGGGAAATAAAGAACCATGAGGCTTGGTGGTAGCTGCTTTGATTCTAACGCAAGTATCACATTGTTTGCAGTAATGCTTAACTATGGTATTCATGCGTGGCCACCAAAACATACGCAGTATGTTGGCAAGAGTGCGGGTATGGTTGGGGTGTCCATTACCAACATGATACTCCTCAATGTTGAGTTTTCTCAGTTCAGAATCATTGGGTATACAAACCTTATCTGCCATGTAGTAGAGACCATCAGTCTCATCCTGTCGCACACCGTTAGGGATGCGTCCATGGCTGTAGGCAACATCAGTGATGTAGGCAGCTTTGATCTTGTTTATCAGCTTGCTGTCAATCTGCAGGGCGGACATTGCTGACAAATAGTCCTGCATTTGTTCAAGGTCAGCTTCGACCAACTGGTTTTCATATTCAGTCAATGCATAATGCAAGTCAGGGCGGCGAGAGAGAGCGTCAGCCTCATTGTCTGCGCCTTTGCGATATAATATCTGCAACACAGGTTCAATAGTCTGTGGGTTGACTGCCATGTATGGTGAAATCTCATGTAACCATAGGGCATGGCGTCTGCCTAGTCCTTCCTGTATGGGCAAATGCCTCAATGTGGCATTGTCAGTTATAACTGTAATACGGCGACTGCCCTCCAAGTAGCAGCGCCATTCTTTCAGAGCACATACCACACCCAAGAGCTCTTGGTCATAGGTGGGATAATTTGTCTGTGCAGCATGCAATGTCTTTGCATAATAATAGTTGCAGGGGTGTAAGTGGCCATCAGCATTAGCCTGGAGCAGAACTGCAGCTAAGGCACATTTGTTGGCGGGACATCAGGTGGATTAATCCGAAGTTGGTGATAACCTAAGGCGAGATCAAGAGCTGAATAGACAGTAGCACCAGATAGTATATCAAGTAATGCATCAGCAGGTGGAACAGGGAACTCAACCTTTTTGGTGTACTTATTCAATTGACGGTAGTCAATGCACATGCGCACACCGCCATTGGCCTTACGGGCGAAGAGAACAGGGGCTGCATATGGAGAGAAGGACTCCTGTATAAACTGTTTCTCAAGAAACGAATTCAGTTGTGTTCTTAGTTCCTCTAATTCTGCAGGTGATAATATGTATATTTTTCCTGCAGGAACTTGAGCATCGGGAACAAGAGGGATCTCATGATCAAGACCATGGCGTAATTGTGGAAGGTTGTCAAGCGGAGAGCATATTGGTTTATGCTTTCGCAATAGGTCTCTAATCTGAGCGGTATAAACTGCAGACATGTCAGTGTCAATTGTATTTATCTCATCATTAATATCGAGTTCATCACACTCTTTGGTGGCATTGTATTGTTTAACAATGGCGCAGAATTAAATTGTGTCAGGGTCATGCGTGGCAATTTCTCTGGCCATGGCATTAGCATGAACCATTCTGACATTAGCATTGTATTGTTTAACAATGGCGCAGAATTAAACTGTGTCAGGGTCATGCTTGGCAATTTCTCTGGCCATGGCATTAGCATGAACCATTCTGACATTAGCCTGGCGGGGCTCTGTTTGGCATTGGATTTTTAATCCTGTGGAAAATGTCATCAGACCAGATTCCCAATCAACATGTGGGTTGTGTTGTTTCAGGAATTGCATCCCTAAAACCAGATTGAAATTATTTTGTAACGGTGTAACTGTGAAGTCAATGGGTATTGTGTAATTGTTGATATTTAATTCAAGGGTGATTTTCTGTGAAGCGAGAACCATTCTACCATCAGCAAGAATAACTCTTACTTTATTTTGAAGTGGTGTAGTTGGTATTTTTTTTTCTTTGACATACTTGGTGCTGGCAAAATTCAAAGTAGCACCGCTGTCAACCAGTACGGAAGGTGTTATATTAAATTCAGCACATGTGGGGTGTAACAGCAATAAATCATGATCATACTTGATGGTAACAAAACATTTTTCTGTCATCATGCGTGACTGATGGGACTTTGTGGCTTTTGGTTTATATTCCTTACCTTGCTGCTCAGCCAACATGGTTTTGAGTTCTTCAGTGGTAACGACGTCATTAATTGCCTGGGCTGAACGTTCCTCAACAGTATAGTCAGCCAGGTAGACATCAACATACCACTCAGTGGGTCCCAAAGGTTCAGTATCAGTCGCTGAACTTGGTGTGTAAAACAGATATGTTCCAGGCGGGTAGCCGTGAATTGTTTCATATTTTGAAAGCAGTGGTTTCCAGGATTGTCCTAATTGTGAGGACCATCTGGGCATAATAATAATACCTCTTGTGTCAAAAGGTGACTCTTGTCTTTGTATCTCAAAATGCTGCAAGATAGGCAGGGCTGTGTCATCATACACTGGATTGATGAACACAGTTTTACCTTTGATATCCCGTTGCAGAAATGGCTTTTCATCACTGTAATAATCTGAACAGACAGCATCATATGCTGAGGCACAGGCATCAAAAGTGACTGGACCATAGGCATCATTCAGTTCCTTGAATTCTGCTTGGTCAAACACAACATAGTCAGTTTGACTTGCATTTGGTTTTGCATATTTGTCAATTTCAGTGTCATTCTTTTGATTATTGTTTTTGGTACGCATTCTGCGCACTCGAGATCTCTTTTGCATGATAGTCAGTTTGGCATGCAGTTTAGCATGCGTCTTTCTGTTTTTGACATTTTTGTCGACATTTTCTCTGCACCCTGTCTCGTCCTCGATGTCGGCAACGAGGTGTGAATGAGCACAGGAACACCCATGAGCTTCATGCTCAGGTTGTGAGTCGGAGGGGTTCAGTGCCGCGGGAGCGCAATAATGCTCAACCATATCGACATCTGTATCCTCGATCTCATGCATGGGTTGAGCATGCAGTTTAGCAGTGCATGCATGTTTGCATGGACTCACATGCAATTTCTTTGCATGGACTCGGCGACATGTCAATGTCGATTGTCTTAATTACATTGAGAGGCACAGGTTGGCATTTTGCTCAACACCGTCATTTGTTTTGTGTAAGTCGATCTTGTCGACTTGCTTGGCTAGCTTATTAGCTGCCACTGCATGTATTTTGCATGGACTTACTCTGAGTCGAGACAGTTTCGTTGGCGCGGTTGAGAGATGTTCTGGGTTGGCGCCACAACGCGGGCTTCCAGCATCTTCTTCTCGACAATTTGACGCATAGACTGCTCGGCGGGTGGACCACCGGGAGGGTAACCGGCTTGACGGGCGCTCCGGTGCGATGCCATGGCGACACGCGACTCGGATAAAGGTTGAAGGGTACAGAATCGTTACCAAGGGTCGGCAGGACCAGCGAAATCGCGAATGTATCGACGTGCGTGCGAGAGCAAGTCGCGGTGGGTTGGCAGGTGGAGATGGATCGTAACAGGAAGCCGAGACCAGTGTAAGTACTCGTGGCAATACTTAGTGAAACATGGCGCTTACTCGTAGCGTTTGGCGAATTGAGTTGGTTGCAGAATGTAATCTCTTACAACATGTTGGTGGCATTGGCTATTTATTCTATAGCGGTCCGACTCGGCACCGCGGACAGGCAACTAGTAGCGCTATTCTGATTATTTAGGAGTTGTAGCGCGTACGGTATTTATGTTACAAGGAATAGTATTGGCGTCTGGTCGTGGCCGTACCAGTAAATAATACGCGTGCTGAAATATCAGCAGTACAACAGTATGATTACTTGGCCATAAAACGTCGCAGGTGGTATTAGGGTAGTCGCTAGGCGCAACCCTAACAAAGGCAAAGGCTAAAATCAAAGCCAATAATGATACCCTGTATGATCAAGTTGAAATACTGATTGACAGTGCTGCCCATCGAGAATTTGTCTCGTGGGACATTGTACAAAAATATGACCTGCCGGTGAAATTGTTGGATCAAGCAATAAAAATACAACTGGCAGATGGCACAACATATAAGATCTCTCGGCACTATGTAACAATAACGCTTCACTTTGAGGCTGGTTATACCACAGAGGCTAATTTTGTTTGCCTCCCAGTAACAATAAAAGGGATGTCATATTACGCATTCCATGGCACAGAAAAAATAATCCAGATATTCACTGGATATGTCATATTACGCATTCCATGGCACAGAAAAAATAATCCAGATATTCACTGGGATGATGGAACTATACACGAGAGACGGACAGATGCAACACTGTTTGGCTGTGAGGTCCAACCCAGACCAGCAGTAGTAAGTATCTTGTCGGGAAACCAGATGGCTAAGCTGCTTTACACCTCTGCGGAACCAATCAACAATGCCGATGCAGCATCATTTTTTATAGCCACTCTGAAAGACGACTTTTTTGGTACCCAGACATCACAAACAAAAACATATGATCTGCAGGTACACACTGATTTTGGTCAACAATATGATGAAAACATGTTGAACATCATAAAACAATATGGTCACGATAAGAACACCTTAACATACCTGCCACAGAGCAGAGGAAAATATGATCACAGTATACCTACCATACCTGATGCTAACCCGCCGAAAGGTCACATTTATAAAATGTCTCCTGCGGAGCTAACTGAGCTGAAAAAACAGCTAACACAGTACCTGGAGAAAAACTGGATCCGACCCAGTTATTCACCATTTGCAGCTCCGGCACTGTTTGCCAGAAATTCTGATGGCACTCTCCGGATGTGCATTGACTATAGATCGCTGAACAAAATAACAATGGGTATACCATATCCTTTGCCCATAATTGATACTATATTGGACCGTATTGCCACTATTGGCAAATGGTGGACTTGCTTAGACTTGTCCAAAGCATACCATCAGATCCGTGTGAAGGAGGAAGATGTCTATAAGACACCCTTCATCACTCAGTTGGGTCACTTTGAGATGAGAGTCCTGCCATTTGGCCTGAAAACATCGCGAGGCGGATCCCAATATCATATATTAAAGCAGCTTGCAACGGGACTGCTGATGGCTCACATCATGATGCAAATATCCTTGATGATAACTTGACGATATCATATTCAGCGACACTCCGGAGCAACATATTGATCATGTTGATCAGGTACTTCCGAGATTGCGCAAACACCATCTGTACTTGAACTCCCAAAAGTCACAATGGGGCAAAAAACAAATAATATACTTGGGTCACTGTATAACGGAAAAGGGTACATTCCCTGCCCCTGATAAAATAAAAGCAGTCTCAGAATGGCCGGTTCCAAATCTGTCACAGATGTGAGAGCCTTTTTCGGCTTTGTGGGATATTATCGACCATTTATTGAGGACTTTGCTGCCATATCAAAGCCACTATTTGATCTGACAATTTTTTTTTCCGGCCTGGACTGACACCCACCAACATCCTTTTGATCGCCTAAAATATAAAATGATATATTTTGGCCCCGATTCTAATGAATTCCATCACTGGCCCGAACGCAGAGTTCGTGGTCACATCTGATGCCAGCAAATATGCGGTGGGGGCGGTGCTCATGCAAAAAGACCCCAATGCCGGACGGCTGCGTCCAGTAGCTTACATGGCAAAGGTCTTGAGGGGTGCGCAACTGCGCTATTCCACTTATGATACTGAAATTCTGGGAGTAGTGATTGCTCTCCAGCATCGGCGACATTATTTGGAAGGGTGTAAACATTTTACCGTGATCACTGACCATGCCACCCTCCGTCATCTGCCAACGCAAGAAAAGCTTAGCAGAAAACATGATGGCTTGTCCCAAATCATATCACCATATAAGGACAATATGAATATTTTCTATAAAAAGGGATCTCAAAATACGGCAGATGCACTGAGCAGGCGACCAGATCTAAAAGATCTGAAGGCATCATTGGATGCATACTATATACAGATCTTTGAGAAGGATCTGGAGCACATCGCTGAATTGCTCAACCTTACCACTGTCTCAATACAGTGGAAAAAACAATTCCTCAACAATATCAAATTAAAATATATGCAGGACCCAAAATTCACCAAGGAAAAGCTAATCCCCTTGAGTACGATATGATCACCATACAGAACTGTACATGATAGCTGATAAAATATATATAGTCCTGCAGATGATGAACTCAAAAAGAGTATCATCAAAAAACATCATGATATCAAGACGGTTGGCCATAACGGTATTCTCAAAACTGAGAAATTGATCAAAAGAAATTTTGGCTGGCCCCACATGCACCAAAACATAAAAACATATATCCGAAACTCTAAAGTCCGTCAGCTGACAAAACAACACACACATGCTTCAACAGCGGCTTTACCGCCTCTGCCAACACCAACTGTACCATGGGGATATTTCAGTCTTGACTTTATCACAAATTTACCATCAGTGGATGGTTATGGCTGTATTGCCACTTTTGTGGACTTGTTCACAAAGGCATGCTCACTTTATACCTTGCCAGGAAGCCATCACGGCTCCTGAACTGGCACAATTGTATATCAAAAATATATACAGACTCCACGGTCTCAGTACCTGCATGGTAGGAGACCAGGACACAAAATATACATCATCATAATGCCAAGAACTGTTCAAACAGCTTGGTACAACATTAAACCTCAGTACTGCTTATCATCCGCAGACTAATGGTCAGACTGAAATATTAAACAAAAGAATTGAGCAGTTGCTGCGAGCTTTCTGCTACAATAACCAGGAGGACTGGGTGAACTACCTGTCACTCGCTGAGTTCAATTACAATAACACAGAATCGTCAACAACAAAGTTTACTCCGTTCCAATATAATGGCTTCCATCCTCGGTTGCCAATATATATTGTGAACCCCAAAACTGGAGTGCGAGAGACTACCTTGGATAGACATTCTGTCGAAAATACAAGATATACACAATCTGGTGCATGAAAATATTATAATTGCCAAAGAATACCAAAGGCATTACCATGATTAAAAACAATAAGCAGCCGATGACTTTTCAGATCTGTGACAAAATAATGATAAAAACAGACGATATGATTATACGCAGACAAAAATATCCCAAGCTCAAACAACGATATGTAGGACCATATGAGGTCATCGAACAGGTGAATCCTCAGGCCTACAAGATACAATTACCACCTGAGCTTGAGTGCCACCCAGTATTTCATGTCTCCAAGCTGAGACCCTGGGACACCGTATCTGTACAAACTGATATTCCTGATGCCTTGATTGGCAGACAGACACGCAGAACTGATGATCCGATCATTGCGGACATCACAGACTGTAAATTGGCACTATATCCCAGACTATATGCAAAGGGCAAATTCTTGCTATTTAAAGTAAGGTTCCACAAGTTCCCGGCACCCGGAGATGATTGGATGCCCTATGAAACAATGCGGTATTCACCGCTGATGCAGCATTTCATGCTGTCTGAACGTTTCAAAAATATCTCGACCTCACTAGCATATCTTGCTGCTAAGGCGAGCCACCGGCAACGGTTTTCACCGTGAATCTATTGACTCAGATTCATCAGAGCGGGGCGGAATGTGAGGATATATCCTATACCCTCACCAGCCTTAATCACCATAGCACAATAGGCGCGTAGCGCGCGCCCGTCAGATGATGGGCTGCTCCCGCGCCCTGCCGGCCGCATCGCGCCGCCTGATATATCAGGCACGGCGCCTGACGGCATGTAATCAAATCATATTCAACCACCACCACAGTGGAATAGCATTGTCTCTCACCACCACGCGCATATTCCCTCACAGTAGCTAGCATTCAACCTAAAATCTTAACGTTACCAGTACCGGTGACAGAATAGCCCGGTGTAATCAAATCTCTATATTACCAATATGCCAGTTTAACCATTGTGGGGTCGCATTTGCCAAAGATGTGAATCTCTTACATTTTTTGGTGTGAGTAGGCCCATGGGGCGTACTGTCCGCATTGAAAAGGGTAGCATAGCGGGGAGGCACTGTGAGATTCAGATGTGACGTAAATGTCCCCTACTGGTGACGAACGACGACATACGGGGACGATACGGGACGGACGAGGGACGTGGATTTCATACCGAGTAGCGACGACTATCGCGCGCGACGTGTAAAGTACTATATGAATTTCTCGTTTCCATAATTTCATCAAATTGATATGCGCACGCAGGGTCGCGTGTCGCGCGCCGACGCGGAGCACCCGGGCTAAGTACAGGCGGCTGCACGTACTCGCTGCACATCGCCGCACATCGCTGCACATCGCTGCACATCGCTGCTGTGAGATTTCATACCGAGTAGCGACGACTATCTCGCGCGACCTGTACAGTACTATTTGAATTTCTCGTTTCCATAATTTCATCAAATTGATATGCGCACGCGGGCTCGCGTGTCGCGCGCCGACGCGGAGCACCCGGGCTAAGTACAAGCGGCTGCACGTACTCGCTGCACATCGCTGACCCCGCGCGTGTGCGGCGATGTGCGGCACGACGGGCGGAGGTGTGGGCGGATGTAGGTGGTACGGTAGGTGGTAGGCGGTAGGTGGTGTTCGTAAGTGCGCGTTTAAATGCAGCCGCCCTAACTGCTGATAATTGTGTAACGCCCCAGCACGCGCATGAAGTACGGGGTCGCCTCACGGTCACCGCCGCTCACCGCTGAACCAAGCGTGGACAGCCGCGCACTCGCATCTCTGCTGCCTGCCGGTGGTGGGTTACATCCACCCCCAACTCTCACCCCCCCCCCCCCCCCCGGCCCACCGCGCGCGGCAGCAGACATGCCGGGAAAGGGATGGATATCGAGTGTGTCGCATGATGGCGTGTACACATGCAAGCACTGCCATGGCTGGGTGACGGGCAGTAATGATAAGACGGCGCGAGAGCGGCACTTCCTAAAATTCCCGAATTGTAGCCACTCGTTGAAGCGTGCGGCTAAGTTGCGCCGCAAGGCCGCCTTAGTACAAGCAGCACCAGCAGGGGCGGCAGCAGCAGCGGCACGGGCGGCAGCAGGAGTAGCTGCAGCCGTCGGAAACGGCACGCCGGCGCCGGTCTCGGACGACGGCGGCTCGAAGGACGATGTGATGGGCGTGGGGAAGGACCCCGTTGGCGAAGACGGTATGGACATCGACGCGCCTGCGTGGCCGCCGGCGGGCGTGGAAGCCGCCGATGAGGGCGTGATACGGGAAGGCGATCCCGGTGACTTCTACATGAAGGTCATCGCCAAGAAGTTCCGGGGAGTATGGCACTACAGCGTGATAACCGGCGTCGTTACCGAGTGGGTGTTGGAGGACTACGGCG
The DNA here is from genome assembly GCA_006384855.1 of Tetraselmis striata. Lineage (NCBI taxonomy): Eukaryota > Viridiplantae > Chlorophyta > Chlorodendrophyceae > Chlorodendrales > Chlorodendraceae > Tetraselmis > Tetraselmis striata. The sequence goes on from VCJN01003579.1 coordinate 12,264, forward strand.
GGGCGACCCAGTGGCGCGCTGTTTTTGAGGACGGTTACACTGTGGACCTTTTGCGTTCAGAGGTGAGTGGGCCCGGCCTGTGTGCTGGTGGCACCACTCACCTGCGGTTGTATGGAATCACACGCACCCGCCCGGTCGGCGTGGCAGGTTGTGGAGGCTATGGCGGCTGCCCATGAGCACCCTCCTGTGGATGCGGACGGGGAGGCTCCCTTGGTTACCGTCCCTGAAGGCGATGACCTTTTCGCGCAGCAGATCAACCGCCTGAAGGCGCATCGCCTCTACCGGGAACCCAACCCCAACAGGAAGGTCCCCCCCCCCCCCCCTCTTGCGTCCTCCTCCGCCACGTGCACTCATGCCCACCCACCCACACCCACACCCACACCCACACACACTCACACTCGCACTCACAGCGACCCACCCCCACACACAAGGGTACATGGCCCCAGACGACGCTGGCCCCGGCGCCGTGGAGACGCCCAATCGGTTGGTTGGGAGCGCATTCGCTGCGTGGGAGGACGCGGTGGACTTCAAGGACTATTTGGAGAAGCTGTTGGACGACGTCCGACGTACGGTGCATGGATCGCACTCGTATGCACCCATACTCGCGGGGTGGGGTGCGGTCCTGCCGGGCTGGACCCCCAGCGGTGGCGCTGGGGGGCTCCTGGCCTACAAGGCGGCGTCGCTTCGCAACGGTGACAAGCCCCGGCTTCACCGGGGGGGGGGGGGGGGGGGGGGAAGACGGGGAGACGTCGAGAGACAACTCATTCTTTGTGTACAAAATGTTGAAGCAAATCCCCGACGCCGACCCACCCCCCTACACCACCGAGGAGCTGGAGAGCGAGGAGGAGCTGCCAAGAAACATGCTGGCGGAGCGCGAAGACGCCAAGTACACCACCATGGTCGCGCGAGCTCAACACTTCTACCTTGCCACGCCACCGCCCCCGCCAGGGGCTGACTCGGACGACAACCGTGCCTGCGCGCGGCCCATTCGGGCTGCATTGTGTATGGTGTGGACGCCGGAACGAGCCCACACTGCCGTGGGCTTGGACTTGTGGAGAGTGCCGGGCGGCGGCGGTGGTTCCGGCGGGGAGGAGGCCCTTGTCCTACTAGACGGTCCGGGCATCCGCAAGGTGGCTGTTCTCATGGCCCCTGCCCACATGTCCACATGCGAAGCCTGCCGACTTGGGCGTCGACGCCGGAGAGCTGCTGGTGGCGGGGATCTACACGAGGTCGAAGGACGGTGCGCGAGGTGCATGCTCCACATGCGGTGCGGTTCCTGACGCGACAGCTCCGTCGCACCGGTACCGGCGCCGGCACCCCACGCCTGCTGCGCTTACCACCAACCGGCATGTTTCCTTTGGGAGGCGGTTCATCCGCGTCGGAGGTGAGCGGCGGTGCCGATGTGGGTGTGGATACTGCCCGGCCATTAGGGCTCCCGCCGCCTGCCGCTCCGCCGACCCACGCCGCGGCGTATGCTGCGCCCCGCATAGTCGCCTCGAATATATTATACATGACGCGGGGACGGGGGGGGGGGGGGGGGGGAATTCGTGCGTTTCGTATGTCGGCGGAACGGCGTGCGAAGCTGCGGCTAGCGAAGGTGGTGGAAGTAAGCGTGGCGGCGTCGCCGGCGTATTACCGTGCGTGCATGCATGCACAACCCGGCGGCAGCAAGCGCCGGACTCGGCGTGTGCCGGCGGCAGAGCTGCGAAGCCATGGACACGGTACGGGATGCCAAGTCTGGCTAAGCAACTGCCGAGGCTGGCGGCTTAACCCCCATGTCCGGCGGCTGAGGGACGGGAAGTGCGTAGAAGTTGATCGGCAAAGCAGGCATATAAGCCTGGCTGTGCTAGGTTCCTATTAAGTAATGAGTATTTGTGCAAAGTAATTCGTAGGGGTGGACCATGCAGCGCAGGTAGGGGGCGGTATAAATGAGGCCGGGCACATATACTACTCCACGAAACGACACTGTCTCACGTGTAGTTGAATAGACCCCCCCCCCCACCCCACCCCCCGCCGGGTCGGCCCGCTGATCCGCCACGGCATGTAATATCTGTCATGCATCGCCGGGGTATGTGTGAGTGGATGCCCCGCTTCCACCCCCCCCCCCCCCCCCATTTACACTTGTGCACTCATTAAGTTTGGGCTGGTTTCGGAGCAGTACATGTATGTATGTATATACATACAATGGAACGTAGGAATTGCGCGGAAAGAGGCGGGGCTGGCGGAGTGCATTGGGGTGCGTAGATTAGCGTGTTGGTGAGATTCGGGGTGCATCGGACGCCGGATGCCCATCCACCCGGCGTAAAAGGCGCGTGTGTAATATTCACACTATATTCACACGCAAATGTGTGAAAACCGGACATTCCGTGCCGGATGGATGGGAATACGGCGTCCGATGCAGCCAAAACCCCAGGAACACGCTATTCTATGCACCGCCAATGCACTCTATCCGCAACCCCCGCCTCATTCCCAGTCGTACGTGCGTGTGCACGCACGGAATGCTTGCACTGCTCCGAAACCACTGTCACATACCCCGCTCATTGGGTACTGATTGCGGCGCATGCACGGCTAGATATTTGTTTACATATACCCCGGGGGGGGGGGGGGGGGGGGGGGGGGGCACAGTGTCATGCTACTCACCCTGCATTGGATTAGGGCGACGATTGCAAACAAGACGAGGAGGCGCGAATGAACTGCTCCAAAACCACGCGATGTGCCCGGTGACCTCCATATCCAGCACGTCCACCGAGGCAAGTAATAAGGACAGGACCCCCCCCCCCCCCCCCCCACCCGCCAAAGTGGAGGAAGTGTAGGAGTACAACCGGAGCATGACGTGATCCATTGTCGCTTATTTACCAGCACGGGCGGTGCTGCCAGACCCGATCGTCTACGCCGGGATGGAGGCGGCAGCGGCAGCAGCAGGAGCCGCAGCCTCAACAACAAGCCGCAGCTCCTTCGCTCTAGCATGGATGCTGGCGTAGTCCTCGTCACTGTACAAATGGTTTGGCAACACAGCATGATCCCCAAAGTGGGCCACATACTGCGCCGCCAACTCGTGATTGCGTTTCTCCGCAGCATCACTGCGGGGGGTGATGTGTGGGTAGAGTGCCTCGTTGTAGGCTGCCAAGAGCGGCGTGTACTGGGTAGGGTCGTCCGCACGGCTGCGGCCAGGCAGTCCCAGAAGGTGCCCCTACCCGTACAAGCGGACATTGCCACGCCCGCGACACTTGGGACATGGGTAACCGCTGGGCAACTCAAATGGGGCGCCCACGGGCCCGCGGTGCGTCGTGTCCGACCCAAACATGTACCCATGGTATTGTTACATGTAGGGCCTGTCCTCCTCGGGGACACCCATGCCACGCTCCAAGTCCTCCAGGGGTTGCATCAAGTTCTTGTGGCTCATGATGAACTCGGCAACTCCCGGATCTGTCTCCGCCAGCGTCCTCTCCGTGAGGCGGTGATCGTCGTGGCCCTTTTCATGTCAACACATGGATGGCACTCAGTCCCCGCCCCCGCCACCGGCCTGGGTGGGGGGGGAAGGGAACCGGGTACCGAATGTGCTTCACGGCATCTCTGAAGCTCACTTCTGGCCCGCGGTACACCTCAGTGGGGCGGCAGTGGCACGTGCTTGCAAGGATGGCCTGCAGATTTGGAGCATGCCCATCAATGTGGGTGATCTGAGCGGGGGCATCCGCCGGGGTGAGCAGCAACGCCATCACAGGCCACGACCAAAACCCTGGTGCTAGCTCGCCGGCCTTCTCGGCACCAGCTACGAACGCGCGCCGCAATTCCAGCAAGGCGGCAAACAAGGCCTTCCTGCAAGGCACACGCTCAGAATAAGCGACGCACGAGTCAGGGGTTGAAGGGGGCCGGGGGGGGGGGGCACCTCTTCATCTGCCTCTGCTTTTTGCCGACCCAGGTCTCAAGCGCACTCATTGCCCAATGCCACAGCGTCCACGGGTCGACTTTGCCCTCCTTTTCCCCGTCATACGGCTTCACCTGCGTGTGGTCCGCAACATCAAGGTCTTCCGGGGGCAGGATGACCCGGTTGGTGTCATGGGCACACACACCATGCTCAACACCACGCTCATAACCACGACGTTTGTACTCGCTTCCGCTCCGCCGCGTCCTTCGCTGAAACCAACCATGTCTTTTGCGATGTGCGACAACAAACCCACCTCTAGCAGCCTGGGAGCGTTCAGATCCGGGTATGGCGTCGGGACCTCATTAGGGAACCTTCTCAGCAAGGCATGCGCGGCGTCTTGTCCGAGAAGCCTCCACGGCTCCAGGTGTACGGGGTCATAGGTACCACCATCCTGTACCCACCGCTCGAGGTAGGCTTGCAACCTCGTCGTCGCATCTTTATCAGCGAGGAGCTTGGGGATTTAACATTGTTTGACATGGCGGCAGGTTTAATGGGGGGGGGGGGGGGTGCCCACGCATGGGGATTTGCGGCGTTGGGTGGAGCGGCGGACACTCACCCGCTCCGCCCCTACATGTCGTGCACATCTTCGTGCACATCGGTGCACACCGCCGCACACCGCCGCACAACGGTGCGCACATCCGCGCACATTCGTCGCGAAGGATGGGATTCGTCGGGGGGGTGGGTTGGAGTTGGTGGCACATATGTTGGAGGAGCACCCGCCTCCTGGATTTGTGTGGACGTCACACTCTCTCCGCAAGGTCGCGGCCACTGCGGCGTACGCCATCGGCGTGGTGCTGCAGGAGATCAAGCACTTTGGCGGTTGGGCGCAGTTGTCCAGCGTCGTGCTCGACTACATCACTCCCACGGCGCTGCCGTGTGCGGCATCGTGGCAGCTCTTCGGCTGGCTTACCCCTTGGGGTGGGCCGCGAGCGACAGGCCGCCCGCCCATGGGCGGCACGATGGCAAATGCGGCCCCACAATGCTTAAATGGGCATATTGGTAACATAGAGGCTTGATTACACCGGGCTATTCTATCACCGGTACTGGTAACGTTATAAGATTTTAGGAAGAATGCTAGCTACCAGTACATGTACTCGCAGTACGCGTACCGCTTGGACTTCCCGGTGTCCAGCGGCGCTAGCGACATCATGCGACAGCCCTGCTACATGACGCACCCGCACCACGAGGGGAGTCCACCTTCTGCCTTTGCGCCAGCTGACCAGCTAGCGCAACCCACCCTCACTGTGAGATTCAGATGTGACATACGGGTGATGAAGCACTACTACTAGCGACTATTATTTATCCGTGAAGGTTGCTGCTGGTGGCGGCACGTCCATCCTGGTACGTGCGAGTACATCCGGCGTTATTGCCGGCGGGCGATAAATCCTTTTTTGTAATCATTGTGGTAGTCGTACTAGCGCGGTGACGCGTTACATGGCACTGACGTATAAGGTACGAGGTTGTCCGTGCAGTACCGAGTAGTACGCGATATATTTATTAAGCCGGTACCGGGTATCTAGTACGGACCCGGGCGCAATGACAACTTGACAACAGGACAACTTCGACTATTAGTACATGGGAGCGCGAATCTCAACCGTACCATTCGGGCAAAGTGGGGAATCTTGTGTACATTATAGCTAGTACTGCTGAACGGGCTTGTCCGCCGTCCGATCAAAGGTCATCAGACGGGCGGTTTGGCTGCAATGTTTTGCCAAAGAGTGCTCACGTTACATAAATATTTGCGAGCGGGAGGGGGGCTGGGCAGGCAGCGGTCTGCCGAAGAATGTTTGAATTACAATATTCGCGACAGCTGCCGTCGGGGCATGTGGCGGCGGGGGGAGGGGGGTAAGGGGGCGGGGGCTATTGCTTGTTCTTGTTCTTGCCTGCCCGGGGGACCCTCCGCTTCGACGATCTCGCTGCCTCCGCCTCCGCCTCCGCCTCCGCCTCCGCCTCCGCCTCCGCCTCCGCCTCCGCCTCCGCCTCTGCCTACGCCTCCGCCTCCGCCTCCGCCTCCGCCTCCGCCTCCGCCTCCGCCTCCGCCTCTGTCTCCGCCTCCGCCTCCGCCTCCGCCTCCGCCTCCGACTCCGACTCCGCGACCGTCAGTTTCTTACCTCGGCGCTTCTTCACTGGCCTCTTCCGCTTCTTGTGATCCGTCAGTGTCTTCACCACCCCGGCAGGCTGTGCCGTCGACGACGCCGCCATGAGCTTCCTTGCCTTGGCGTCGGGACGCCCCCTGTGCCCAGACGCCCACAACAAGCCACAATCGTTTCGCCTCCAAGCGGCTAAGGATGCGGCCTCCTCGGCCACCACGAGTTGTGCCGCTGGCACTGTGGAAGCCTTGGCGTTGAGGTGGGCCTTACGGCGCTCCCAGACGAACCTGCGCGCGACACAAGTTAGCCACGAGTGGGTGCGTGCTAATGTGGAGGGTGGAGTGTTTTGTTGCGCGCCCACCTTGTCACGCGTTTCCTCATGTCTTTCTCGCCCTCCTCGATGCCGGCGGCGCGGACACGCGAGACAACAAGGCTCGCCGCCCACTTTTGCCCGGGAGATGAGGTCTGCCATTGCGCTGTGAGCGGTGAAGGGGGGGGGGGGGGGCGGCCGAGGTGGAGAAACTAACACCCAGTCGACGACTGCCTTCCGCAGCAGTCAACGACACATCGGAGGCGAGGAGCAGCGCGCCATTACTATTTATATGCACGTATTGTGAAGGGCTAGTCCGTGCGGCATTGTGTCGGTGTAATTTCGCAATGTTTATTGTTGAAGTTGCACGGCGTAATGAATACGTGGTTTCACCGAGTGAATTCGGGATAATATATGCGGTAGGGTGCGCGTATATGTGCGCGACGAATGTGCGCGGATGTGCGCACCGTTATGCAGCAGCGTTGTGCGGCGTTGTGCACATTTGTGCACGAAGATGTGCACGACATGTAGGGGCGGAGCGTGTGAGTGTCCGCCGCTCCACCCAGCGCCGCAAATCCCCGTGCGTGGGCCCCCCCCCCCCCCCATTAAACCCGCCGCCATGTCAAACAATGTTAAATCCCCGAGCTCCTCGCTAAAGAAGACGCGACGACGAGGTTGCAAGCCTACCTCGAGCGGTGGCTACAGGATGGTGGTACCTATGACTCCCTACACCTGGACCTGTGGAGGCTTCTCGGACAAGACGCCGCGCATGCCTTGCTGAGAAGGTTCCCTAATGAGGTCCCGACGCCATACCCGGATCTGAACGCTCCCGGGCTGCTAGAGGTGGGTTTGTTGTCGCACATCGCAAAAGACATGGTTGGTTTCAGCGAAGGACGCGGCGGAGCGGAAGGGAGTACAAACGTCGTGGTTATGAGCATGGTGTTGAGCATGGTGTGTGTGCCCTTGACACCAACATGTCATCTTACCCCCGGAAGACCTGGATGTTGCGGACCACACGCAGGTGAAGCCGTATGACGGGGAAAAGGAGGGCAAATTCGACCGGTGGAAGCTGTGGCATTGAGCAAGGAGTGCGCCAGAGACCTGGGTCGGCAAAAAGCAGAGGCAGATGAAGAGGTGCCCCCCCTCCCTCCCCCCCCGGCCCCCTTCAACCCCTGACTCGTGCATCGCTTATTCTGAGCGTGTGTCCTGCAGGAAGGCCTTGTTTGCCGCCTTGCTGGAATTGCGGCGCGCGTTCGTAGCTGGTGCCGAGAAGGCCGGCGAGCTAGCACCAGGGTTTTGGTCGTGGCCGGTGATGGCGTTGCTGTTCACCCCGGCGGATGCCCCCGCTCAGATCACCCACATTGATGGGCATGCTCCAAGTCTGCAAGCCATCATTGCATGCACGTGCCACTGCCGCCCCACTGAGGTGTACCGCGGGCCAGAAGTGAGCTTCAGAGATGCCCTGAATCACATTCGGTACCCGGTGCGCCCCCCCCCCCTCCCCCCCCAAGCCGGTGGCGGGAGCGGGAGCGGGGGCGGGGGCGGGGACTGAGTGCAATCCATGTGTTGACATGAAAAGGGCAACGATGATCACCGCCTCACGGAGAGGACGCTGGCGGAGACAGATCCGGGAGTTGCCGACTTCATCATGAGCCACAAGAACTTGATGCAACCCCTGGAGGACTTGGAGCGTGGCATGGGTGTCCCCGAGGAGGACAGGCCCTACATGAAACAATACCATGGGTAGATGTTTGGGTCGGACACGACGCACCGCGGGCCCGTGGGCGCCCCATTTGAGTTGCCCAGCGGTAACCCATGTCCCAAGTGTCGCGGGCGTGGCAATGTCCGCTTGTACGGGCGAGGGCACCTTCTGGGACTGCCTGGCTGCGGCCGTGCGGACGACCCTACCCAGTACACGCCGCTCTTGGCAGCCTACAACTAGGCACTCTACCCACACATCACCCCCGCAGCGATAGAAACGCAATCACGAGTTGGCGGCGCAGTATGTGGCCCACTTTGGGGATCATGTTGTGTTGCCAAACCATTTGTACAGTGACGAGGACTACGCCAGCATCCATGCTAGAGCGAAGGAGCTGCGGCTTGTTGTTGAGGCTGCGGCTCCTGCTGCTGCCGCTGCCGCCTCCATCCCGGCGTAGACGATCGGGTCTGGCAGCACCGCCCGTGCATGTAAATAAGCGACAATGGATCATGTCATGCTCCGGTTGTACTCCTGCACTTCCTCCACTATGGGGGGGGGGGGGGGGGGAGTGTCCTGTCCTTATTAATTGCATGGGTGGATGTGCTGGATATGGAGGTCACCGGGCACATCGCGTGATTTTGGAGCAGTACATGCGCACCTCCTCGTCTTGTTTGCAATTGTCGCCCCTATTCCAATGCAGGGTGAGAAGCGGGACACAAATCCCCCCCCCCCCCCCCGGGGTATATGTCAACAAATATCCAGCCGTGCATGCGCCGCAATCGATACCCAATGAGCGGGGCATGTGACAGTGGTTTCGGAGCAGTGCAAGCATTCCGTGCGTGCACAAGCACGTACGGCTAGAAATGTGGCTAGGGTTGCGGATGAAGTGCATTGGCGGTGCATAGAAAAGCGTGTTGTTGGAATGTTGGCTGCATCGGAAACCGTATTCTCATACATCCGGCACGGAATGTCCGGTTTTCACGCATTTGTGTGTGAATATAGTGGGAATATTACGCGTCTTTTATGCCGGGTGGATGGGCATCCGGCGTCCGATGCACCCCGAATCTCACCAACACGCTACTCTACGCACCGCCGATGCACTCCGCCAGCCCCGCATGTTTCCGCGCGCGTCCTACGTTGCATTGTATGTATATACATACGTACATGTACTGCTCCGAAACCAGCCCACATGTCTTTTATGCAGGGTGGATGGGCATACGGCGTCCGATGCACCGCAATTATCTGCAGCACGCTACTCTACGCACCGCCGATGCACTCCGCAAGCCCTGCCTCCATCCGCGTGGGAACCGGTAGTAAGTGTTGTTGTGTGCCCACATCGTGACAACATTACACGGCGGGAATTGCAATTAGCGGTGGATAATGTGAAGGCGTTTTCGAAATCGACGGAGAATGAGGCGGTGCTGGCGGAGTGCATTGGCGGTGCATAGAATAGCGTGTTGCTGGGGTTTTGGCTGCATCGGACGCCGAATTCCCATCCATCCGACACGGAATGTCCGGTTTTCACACATTTGCGTGTGGATATAGTGTGAATATTACGCGTCTTTTACGCCGGGTGGAGGGGCATCCGGCGTCCGATGCACCCCGAATCTCACTAACACGCTACGCTACGCACCGCCAATGCACTCCGCCAGCCCCGCATGTTTCCGCGCGCGTCCTACGTTGCATTGTATGTATATACATACGTACATGTACTGCTCCGAAACCAGCCCACATGTCTTTTATGCAGGGTGGATGGGCATACGGCGTCCGATGCACCGCAATTATCTGCAGCACGCTACTCTACGCACCGCCGATGCACTCCGCAAGCCCTGCCTCCATCCGCGTGGGAACCGGTAGTAAGTGTTGTTGTGTGCCCACATCGTGACAACATTACACGGCGGGAATTGCAATTAGCGGTGGATAATGTGAAGGCGTTTTCGAAATCGACGGAGAATGAGGCGGTGCTGGCGGAGTGCATTGGCGGTGCATAGAATAGCGTGTTGCTGGGGTTTTGGCTGCATCGGACGCCGTATTCCCATCCATCCGGCACGGAATGTCCGGTTTTCACACATTTGCGTGTGGATATAGTGTGAATATTACGCGTCTTTTACACCGGGTGGATGGGCATCCGGCGTCCGATGCACCGCAATTATCTGCAGCACGCTATTCTACGCACCGCCAATGCACTCCGCAAGCCCCGCCTCCATCCGCGTCGGAACCGGTAGTAAGTGTTGTTGTGTGCGCACATCGTGACAACATCACACGGCGGGAATTGCAATTAGCGGTGGATAATGTGAAGGCATTTTCGAAATCGACGGAGAATGAGGCAATGCTGGCGGAGTGCATTGGCGGTGCACAGAATAGCGTGTTGCTGGGGTTTTGGCTGCATCTGACGCCGAATTCCCATCCATCCGGCACGGAATGTCCGGTTTTCACGCATTTGCGTGTGGATATAGTGTGAATATTACGCGTCTTTTATGCCGGATGGAGGGGCATACGGCGTCCGATGCACCCCGAATCTCACCAACACGCTACTCAACGCACCGCCAATGCTCTCCGTCAGCCCCGTCTGTTTCCGCGCGCGTCCTACGTTGCATTGTATGTATGTACATAGTACGTACATGTACTGCTCCGAAACCAGCCCACATGTCTTTTACGCCGGGTGGATGGGCATCCGGCGTCCGATGCACCCCAAGTATTTGCAGCACGCTACTCTACGCACCGCCGATGCAATCCGCAAGCCCCGCCTCCATCCGCGTGGGAACCGATAGTAAGTGTTATTGTGTGCGCTCATCATGACAACATTACACGGCGGGAATTGCAATTAGCGGTGGATAATGTGAAGGCGTTTTCGAAATCGACGGAGAATGAGGCGATGCTGGCGGAGTGCATTGGCGGTGCATAGAATAGCGTGTTGCTGGGGTTTTGGCTGCATCGGACGCCGTATTCCCATCCATCCGGCACGGAATGTCCGGTTTTCACACATTTGCGTGTGGATATAGTGTGAATATTACGCGTCTTTTACACCGGGTGGATGGGCATCCGGCGCCCGATGCACCGCAATTATCTGCAGCACGCTACTCTACGCACCGCCAATGCACTCCGCAAGCCCCGCCTCCATCCGCGTCGGAACCGGTAGTAAGTGTTGTTGTGTGCGCACATCGTGACAACATCACACGGCGGGAATTGCAATTAGCGGTGGATAATGTGAAGGCATTTTCGAAATCGACGGAGAATGAGGCGATGCTGGCGGAGTGCATTGGCGGTGCACAGAATAGCGTGTTGCTGGGGTTTTGGCTGCATCTGACGCCGAATTCCCATCCATCCGGCACGGAATGTCCTGTTTTCACGCATTTGCGTGTGGATATAGTGTGAATATTACGCGTCTTTTATGCCGGATGGAGGGGCATACGGCGTCCGATGCACCCCGAATCTCACCAACACGCTACTCTACGCACCGCCAATGCTCTCCGCCAGCCCCGTCTGTTTCCGCGCGCGTCCTACGTTGCATTGTATGTATGTACATAGTACGTACATGTACTGCTCCGAAACCAGCCCAAATGTCTTTTACGCCGGGTGGATGGGCATCCGGCGTCCGATGCACCGCAATTATCTGCAGCACGCTACTCTACGCACCGCCAATGCACTCCGCCGGCCCCGCCTCCATCCGCGTCGGAACCGATAGGAAGTGTTGTTGTGTGCGCACATCGTGACAACATCACACGGCGGGAATTGCAATTAGCGGTGGATAATGTGAAGGCATTTTCGAAATCGACGGAGAATGAGGCGGTGCTGGCGAAGTGCATTGGCGGTGCATAGAATAGCGTGTTGCTGGGGTTTTGGCTGCATCGGACGCCGAATTCCCATCCATCCGGCACGGAATGTCCGGTTTTCACGAATATGTGTGTGACTATATCAATGTGAATATTACGCGTCTTTTATGCCGGATAGAGGGGCATACGGGGTCCGATGCACCCCGAATCTCACCAACACGCTACTCTACGCACCGCCAATGCACTCCGCCGGCCCCGCATGTTTCCGCGCGCGTCCTACGTTGCATTGTATGTATATACATACGTACATGTACTACTCCGAAACTAGCCCACATGTCTTTTACGCCGGGTGGATGGGCATCCGGCGTCCGATGCACCGCAATTATCTGCAGCACGCTACTCTACGCACCGCCAATGCACTCCGCCAGCCCCGCCTCCATCCGCGTGGGAACCGATAGTAAGTGTTGTTGTGTGCGAACATCGTGACAACATCACACGGCGGGAATTGCAATTAGCGGTGGATAATGTGAAGGCATTTTCGAAATCGACGGAGAATGAGGCGGTGCTGGCGGAGTGCATTGGCGGTGCATAGAATAGCGTGTTGCTGGGGTTTTGGCTGCATCGGACGCCGAATTCCCATCCATCCGGCACGGAATGTCCTGTTTTCACGCATTTGCGTGTGGATATAGTGTGAATATTACGCGTATTTTATGCCGGATGGAGGGGCATACGGCGTCCGATGCACCCCGAATCTCACCAACACGCTACTCTACGCACCGCCAATGCTCTCCGCCAGCCCCGTCTGTTTCCGCGCGCGTCCTACGTTGCATTGTATGTATGTACATAGTACGTACATGTACTGCTCCGAAACCAGCCCAAATGTCTTTTACGCCGGGTGGATGGGCATCCGGCGTCCGATGCACCGCAATTATCTGCAGCACGCTACTCTACGCACCGCCAATGCACTCCGCCGGCCCCGCCTCCATCCGCGTCGGAACCGATAGGAAGTGTTGTTGTGTGCGCACATCGTGACAACATCACACGGCGGGAATTGCAATTAGCGGTGGATAATGTGAAGGCATTTTCGAAATCGACGGAGAATGAGGCGGTGCTGGCGAAGTGCATTGGCGGTGCATAGAATAGCGTGTTGCTGGGGTTTTGGCTGCATCGGACGCCGAATTCCCATCCATCCGGCACGGAATGTCCGGTTTTCACGAATATGTGTGTGACTATATCAATGTGAATATTACGCGTCTTTTATGCCGGATAGAGGGGCATACGGGGTCCGATGCACCCCGAATCTCACCAACACGCTACTCTACGCACCGCCAATGCACTCCGCCGGCCCCGCATGTTTCCGCGCGCGTCCTACGTTGCATTGTATGTATATACATACGTACATGTACTACTCCGAAACTAGCCCACATGTCTTTTACGCCGGGTGGATGGGCATCCGGCGTCCGATGCACCGCAATTATCTGCAGCACGCTACTCTACGCACCGCCAATGCACTCCGCCAGCCCCGCCTCCATCCGCGTGGGAACCGATAGTAAGTGTTGTTGTGTGCGAACATCGTGACAACATCACACGGCGGGAATTGCAATTAGCGGTGGATAATGTGAAGGCATTTTCGAAATCGACGGAGAATGAGGCGGTGCTGGCGGAGTGCATTGGCGGTGCATAGAATAGCGTGTTGCTGGGGTTTTGGCTGCATCGGACGCCGAATTCCCATCCATCCGGCACGGAATGTCCGGTTTTCACGAATATGTGTGTGACTATATCAATGTGAATATTACGCGTCTTTTATGCCGGATAGAGGGGCATACGGGGTCCGATGCACCCCGAATCTCACCAACACGCTACTCTACGCACCGCCAATGCACTCCGCCGGCCCCGCATGTTTCCGCGCGCGTCCTACGTTGCATTGTATGTATATACATACGTACATGTACTGCTCCGAAACTAGCCCACATGTCTTTTACGCCGGGTGGATGGGCATCCGGCGCCCGATGCACCGCAATTATCTGCAGCACGCTACTCTACGCACCGCCAATGCACTCCGCCAGCCCCGCCTCCATCCGCGTGGGAACCGATAGTAAGTGTTGTTGTGTGCGAACATCGTGACAACATCACACGGCGGGAATTGCAATTAGCGGTGGATAATGTGAAGGCATTTTCGAAATCGACGGAGAATGAGGCGTTGCTGGCGGAGTGCATTGGCGGTGCATAGAATAGCGTGTTGCTGGGGTTTTGGCTGCATCGGACGCCGAATTCCCATCCATCCGGCACGGAATGTCCGGTTTTCACACATTTGCGTGTGGATATAGTGTGAATATTACGCGTCTTTTACGCCGGGTGGAGGGGCATCCGGCGTCCGATGCACCGCAATTATCTGCAGCACGCTACTCTACGCACCGCCAATGCACTCCGCCAGCCCCGCCTCCATCCGCGTGGGAACCGATAGTAAGTGTTGTTGTGTGCGCACATCGTGACAACATCACACGGCGGGAATTGCAATTAGCGGTGGATAATGTGAAGGCATTTTCGAAATCGACGGAGAATGAGGCGATGCTGGCGGAGTGCATTGGCGGTGCACAGAATAGCGTGTTGCTGGGGTTTTGGCTGCATCGGACGCCGAATTCCCATCCATCCGGCACGGAATGTCCGGTTTTCACGCATTTGCGTGTGGATATAGTGTGAATATTACGCGTCTTTTATGCCGGATGGAGGGGCATCCGGCGTCCGATGCACCCCGAATCTCACCAACACGCTACGCTACGCACCGCCAATGCACTCCGCCAGCCCCGCATGTTTCCGCGCGCGTCCTACGTTGCATTGTATGTATGTACATAGTACGTACATGTACTGCTCCGAAACCAGACAACAGGTCTTTTATGCATGGTAGATGGGCATACGGCGTCCGATGCACCCCAAGTATTTGCAGCACGCAACTTTACGCAACGCTAATGCACTCCGCCAGCCCCGCCTCCTTCCGCGTTGGAACCGATAGTAAGTGTTGTTGTGTGCGTTCGTCATGACAACATTACACGGCGGGAATTGCAATTAGCGGTGGATAATGTGAAGGCGTTTTCGAAATCGACGGAGAATGAGGCGGTGCTGGCGGAGTGCATTGGCGGTGCATAGAATAGCGTGTTGCTGGGGTTTTGGCTGCATCGGACGCCGTATTCCCATCCATCCGGCACGGAATGTCCGGTTTTCACACATTTGCGTGTGGATATAGTGTGAATATTACGCGTCTTTTACGCCGGGTGGATGGGCATCCGGCGTCCGATGCACCGCAATTATCTGCAGCACGCTACTCTACGCACCGCCAATGCACTCCGCCAGCCCCGCCTCCATCCGCGTGGGAACCGATAGTAAGTGTTGTTGTGTGCGAACATCGTGACAACATCACACGGCGGGAATTGCAATTAGCGGTGGATAATGTGAAGGCATTTTCGAAATCGACGGAGAATGAGGCGATGCTGGCGGAGTGCATTGGCGGTGCACAGAATAGCGTGTTGCTGGGGTTTTGGCTGCATCGGACGCCGAATTCCCATCCATCCGGCACGGAATGTCCGGTTTTCACGCATTTGCGTGTGGATATAGTGTGAATATTACGCGTCTTTTATGCCGGATGGAGGGGCATCCGGCGTCCGATGCACCCCGAATCTCACCAACACGCTACTCTACGCACCGCCAATGCACTCCGCCGGCCCCGCATGTTTCCGCGCGCGTCCTACGTTGCATTGTATGTATATACATACGTACATGTACTGCTCCGAAACTAGCCCACATGTCTTTTACGCCGGGTGGATGGGCATCCGGCGTCCGATGCACCGCAATTATCTGCAGCACGCTACTCTACGCACCGCCAATGCACTCCGCCAGCCCCGCCTCCATCCGCGTCGGAACCGATAGTAAGTGTTGTTGTGTGCGAACATCGTGACAACATCACACGGCGGGAATTGCAATTAGCGGTGGATAATGTGAAGGCATTTTCGAAATCGACGGAGAATGAGGCGTTGCTGGCGGAGTGCATTGGCGGTGCATAGAATAGCGTGTTGCTGGGGTTTTGGCTGCATCGGACGCCGTATTCCCATCCATCCGGCACGGAATGTCCGGTTTTCACACATTTGCGTGTGGATATAGTGTGAATATTACGCGTCTTTTACGCCGGGTGGAGGGGCATCCGGCGTCCGATGCACCGCAATTATCTGCAGCACGCTACTCTACGCACCGCCAATGCACTCCGCCAGCCCCGCCTCCATCCGCGTCGGAACCGATAGTAAGTGTTGTTGTGTGCGCACATCGTGACAACATCACACGGCGGGAATTGCAATTAGCGGTGGATAATGTGAAGGCATTTTCGAAATCGACGGAGAATGAGGCGATGCTGGCGGAGTGCATTGGCGGTGCACAGAATAGCGTGTTGCTGGGGTTTTGGCTGCATCGGACGCCGAATTCCCATCCATCCGGCACGGAATGTCCGGTTTTCACGCATTTGCGTGTGGATATAGTGTGAATATTACGCGTCTTTTATGCCGGATGGAGGGGCATCCGGCGTCCGATGCACCCCGAATCTCACCAACACGCTACGCTACGCACCGCCAATGCACTCCGCCAGCCCCGCATGTTTCCGCGCGCGTCCTACGTTGCATTGTATGTATGTACATAGTACGTACATGTACTGCTCCGAAACCAGACAACAGGTCTTTTATGCATGGTAGATGGGCATACGGCGTCCGATGCACCCCAAGTATTTGCAGCACGCAACTTTACGCAACGCTAATGCACTCCGCCAGCCCCGCCTCCATCCGCGTCGGAACCGATAGTAAGTGTTATTGTGTGCGCACATCGTGACAACATCACACGGCGGGAATTGCAATTAGCGGTGGATAATGTGAAGGCGTTTTCGAAATCGACGGAGAATGAGGCGGTGCTGGCGGAGTGCATTGGCGGTGCATAGAATAGCGTGTTGCTGGGGTTTTGGCTGCATCGGACGCCGTATTCCCATCCATCCGGCACGGAATGTCCGGTTTTCACACATTTGCGTGTGGATATAGTGTGAATATTACGCGTCTTTTACGCCGGGTGGAGGGGCATCCGGCGTCCGATGCACCCCGAATCTCACCAACACGCTACTCTACGCACCGCCAATGCACTCCGCCAGCCCCGCCTCCATCCGCGTCGGAACCGATAGTAAGTGTTGTTGTGTGCGCACATCGTGACAACATCACACGGCGGGAATTGCAATTAGCGGTGGATAATGTGAAGGCATTTTCGAAATCGACGGAGAATGAGGCGATGCTGGCGGAGTGCATTGGCGGTGCACAGAATAGCGTGTTGCTGGGGTTTTGGCTGCATCGGACGCCGAATTCCCATCCATCCGGCACGGAATGTCCGGTTTTCACGCATTTGCGTGTGGATATAGTGTGAATATTACGCGTCTTTTATGCCGGATGGAGGGGCATACGGCGTCCGATGCACCCCGAATCTCACCAACACGCTACGCTACGCACCGCCAATGCTCTCCGCCGGCCCCGCCTGTTTCCGCGCGCGTCCTACGTTGCATTGTATGTATGTACATGATACGTACATGTACTGCTCCGAAACCAGCCCACATGTCTTTTACGCCGGGTGGATGGGCATCCGGCGTCCGATGCACCGCAATTATCTGCAGCACGCTACTCTACGCACCGCCGATGCACTCCGCAAGCCCCGCCTCCATCCGCGTGGGAACCGATAGTAAGTGTTGTATGCGCACATCATGACAACATTACACGGCGGGAATTGCAATTAGCGGTGGATAATGTGAAGGCGTTTTCGAAATCGACGGAGAATGAGGCGGTGCTGGCGGAGTGCATTGGCGGTGCATAGAATAGCGTGTTGCTGGGGTTTTGGCTGCATCGGACGCCGTATTCCCATCCATCCGGCACGGAATGTCCGGTTTTCACACATTTGCGTGTGGATATAGTGTGAATATTACGCGTCTTTTATGCCGGATGGAGGGGCATCCGGCGTCCGATGCACCCCGAATCTCACCAACACGCTACGCTACGCACCGCCAATGCACTCCGCCAGCCCCGCATGTTTCCGCGCGCGTCCTACGTTGCATTGTATGTATGTACATAGTACGTACATGTACTGCTCCGAAACCAGACAACAGGTCTTTTATGCATGGTAGATGGGCATACGGCGTCCGATGCACCCCAAGTATTTGCAGCACGCAACTTTACGCAACGCTAATGCACTCCGCCAGCCCCGCCTCCATCCGCGTCGGAACCGATAGTAAGTGTTATTGTGTGCGCACATCGTGACAACATCACACGGCGGGAATTGCAATTAGCGGTGGATAATGTGAAGGCGTTTTCGAAATCGACGGAGAATGAGGCGGTGCTGGCGGAGTGCATTGGCGGTGCATAGAATAGCGTGTTGCTGGGGTTTTGGCTGCATCGGACGCCGTATTCCCATCCATCCGGCACGGAATGTCCGGTTTTCACACATTTGCGTGTGGATATAGTGTGAATATTACGCGTCTTTTACGCCGGGTGGAGGGGCATCCGGCGTCCGATGCACCCCGAATCTCACCAACACGCTACTCTACGCACCGCCAATGCACTCCGCCAGCCCCGCCTCCATCCGCGTCGGAACCGATAGTAAGTGTTGTTGTGTGCGCACATCGTGACAACATCACACGGCGGGAATTGCAATTAGCGGTGGATAATGTGAAGGCATTTTCGAAATCGACGGAGAATGAGGCGATGCTGGCGGAGTGCATTGGCGGTGCACAGAATAGCGTGTTGCTGGGGTTTTGGCTGCATCGGACGCCGAATTCCCATCCATCCGGCACGGAATGTCCGGTTTTCACGCATTTGCGTGTGGATATAGTGTGAATATTACGCGTCTTTTATGCCGGATGGAGGGGCATACGGCGTCCGATGCACCCCGAATCTCACCAACACGCTACGCTACGCACCGCCAATGCTCTCCGCCGGCCCCGCCTGTTTCCGCGCGCGTCCTACGTTGCATTGTATGTATGTACATGATACGTACATGTACTGCTCCGAAACCAGCCCACATGTCTTTTACGCCGGGTGGATGGGCATCCGGCGTCCGATGCACCGCAATTATCTGCAGCACGCTACTCTACGCACCGCCGATGCACTCCGCAAGCCCCGCCTCCATCCGCGTGGGAACCGATAGTAAGTGTTGTATGCGCACATCATGACAACATTACACGGCGGGAATTGCAATTAGCGGTGGATAATGTGAAGGCGTTTTCGAAATCGACGGAGAATGAGGCGGTGCTGGCGGAGTGCATTGGCGGTGCATAGAATAGCGTGTTGCTGGGGTTTTGGCTGCATCGGACGCCGTATTCCCATCCATCCGGCACGAAATGTCCGGTTTTCACACATTTGCGTGTGAATATCGTGTAAATATTACGCGTCTTTTACGCCGGGTGGAGGGGCATCCGGCGTCCGATGCACCGCAATTATCTGCAGCACGCTACTCTACGCACCGCCAATGCACTCCGCCAGCCCCGCCTCCATCCGCGTCGGAACCGATAGTAAGTGTTGTTGTGTGCGAACATCGTGACAACATCACACGGCGGGAATTGCAATTAGCGGTGGATAATGTGAAGGCATTTTCGAAATCGACGGAGAATGAGGCGTTGCTGGCGGAGTGCATTGGCGGTGCATAGAATAGCGTGTTGCTGGGGTTTTGGCTGCATCGGACGCCGTATTCCCATCCATCCGGCACGGAATGTCCGGTTTTCACACATTTGCGTGTGGATATAGTGTGAATATTACGCGTCTTTTACGCCGGGTGGAGGGGCATCCGGCGTCCGATGCACCGCAATTATCTGCAGCACGCTACTCTACGCACCGCCAATGCACTCCGCCAGCCCCGCCTCCATCCGCGTCGGAACCGATAGTAAGTGTTGTTGTGTGCGAACATCGTGACAACATCACACGGCGGGAATTGCAATTAGCGGTGGATAATGTGAAGGCATTTTCGAAATCGACGGAGAATGAGGCGTTGCTGGCGGAGTGCATTGGCGGTGCATAGAATAGCGTGTTGCTGGGGTTTTGGCTGCATCGGACGCCGTATTCCCATCCATCCGGCACGGAATGTCCGGTTTTCACACATTTGCGTGTGGATATAGTGTGAATATTACGCGTCTTTTACGCCGGGTGGAGGGGCATCCGGCGTCCGATGCACCGCAATTATCTGCAGCACGCTACTCTACGCACCGCCAATGCACTCCGCCAGCCCCGCCTCCATCCGCGTCGGAACCGATAGTAAGTGTTGTTGTGTGCGCACATCGTGACAACATCACACGGCGGGAATTGCAATTAGCGGTGGATAATGTGAAGGCATTTTCGAAATCGACGGAGAATGAGGCGGTGCTGGCGGAGTGCATTGGCGGTGCACAGAATAGCGTGTTGCTGGGGTTTTGGCTGCATCGGACGCCGAATTCCCATCCATCCGGCACGGAATGTCCGGTTTTCACGCATTTGCGTGTGGATATAGTGTGAATATTACGCGTCTTTTATGCCGGATGGAGGGGCATCCGGCGTCCGATGCACCCCGAATCTCACCAACACGCTACGCTACGCACCGCCAATGCACTCCGCCAGCCCCGCATGTTTCCGCGCGCGTCCTACGTTGCATTGTATGTGTGTACATAGTACGTACATGTACTGCTCCGAAACCAGACAACAGGTCTTTTATGCATGGTAGATGGGCATCCGGCGTCCGATGCAACCCAAGTATTTGCAGCACGCAACTTTACGCAACGCTAATGCACTCCGCCAGCCCTGCCTCCTACCGCGTCGGAACCGATAGTAAGTGTTATTGTGTGCGTTCGTCATGACAACATTACACGGCGGGAATTGCAATTAGCGGTGGATAATGTGAAGGCGTTTTCGAAATCGACGGAGAATGAGGCGGTGCTGGCGGAGTGCATTGGCGGTGCATAGAATAGCGTGTTGCTGGGGTTTTGGCTGCATCGGACGCCGTATTCCCATCCATCCGGCACGGAATGTCCGGTTTTCACACATTTGCGTGTGAATATCGTGTAAATATTACGCGTCTTTTACGCCGGGTGGAGGGGCATCCGGCGTCCGATGCACCGCAATTATCTGCAGCACGCTACTCTACGCACCGCCAATGCACTCCGCCAGCCCCGCCTCCATCCGCGTCGGAACCGATAGTAAGTGTTGTTGTGTGCGCACATCGTGACAACATCACACGGCGGGAATTGCAATTAGCGGTGGATAATGTGAAGGCATTTTCGAAATCGACGGAGAATGAGGCGATGCTGGCGGAGTGCATTGGCGGTGCACAGAATAGCGTGTTGCTGGGGTTTTGGCTGCATCGGACGCCGAATTCCCATCCATCCGGCACGGAATGTCCGGTTTTCACGCATTTGCGTGTGGATATAGTGTGAATATTACGCGTCTTTTATGCCGGATGGAGGGGCATCCGGCGTCCGATGCACCCCGAATCTCACCAACACGCTACGCTACGCACCGCCAATGCACTCCGCCAGCCCCGCATGTTTCCGCGCGCGTCCTACGTTGCATTGTATGTATGTACATAGTACGTACATGTACTGCTCCGAAACCAGACAACAGGTCTTTTATGCATGGTAGATGGGCATACGGCGTCCGATGCACCCCAAGTATTTGCAGCACGCAACTTTACGCAACGCTAATGCACTCCGCCAGCCCCGCCTCCTTCCGCGTCGGAACCGATAGTAAGTGTTATTGTGTGCGTTCATCATGACAACATTACACGGCGGGAATTGCAATTAGCGGTGGATAATGTGAAGGCGTTTTCGAAATCGACGGAGAATGAGGCGGTGCTGGCGGAGTGCATTGGCGGTGCATAGAATAGCGTGTTGCTGGGGTTTTGGCTGCATCGGACGCCGTATTCCCATCCATCCGGCACGGAATGTCCGGTTTTCACACATTTGCGTGTGGATATAGTGTGAATATTACGCGTCTTTTACGCCGGGTGGATGGGCATCCGGCGTCCGATGCACCGCAATTATCTGCAGCACGCTACTCTACGCACCGCCAATGCACTCCGCCAGCCCCGCCTCCATCCGCGTCGGAACCGATAGTAAGTGTTGTTGTGTGCGCACATCGTGACAACATCACACGGCGGGAATTGCAATTAGCGGTGGATAATGTGAAGGCATTTTCGAAATCGACGGAGAATGAGGCGATGCTGGCGGAGTGCATTGGCGGTGCACAGAATAGCGTGTTGCTGGGGTTTTGGCTGCATCGGACGCCGAATTCCCATCCATCCGGCACGGAATGTCCGGTTTTCACGCATTTGCGTGTGGATATAGTGTGAATATTACGCGTCTTTTATGCCGGATGGAGGGGCATACGGCGTCCGATGCACCCCGAATCTCACCAACACGCTACGCTACGCACCGCCAATGCTCTCCGCCGGCCCCGCCTGTTTCCGCGCGCGTCCTACGTTGCATTGTATGTATGTACATAATACGTACATGTACTGCTCCGAAACCAGCCCACATGTCTTTTACGCCGGGTGGATGGGCATCCGGCGTCCGATGCACCGCAATTATCTGCAGCACGCTACTCTACGCACCGCCGATGCACTCCGCAAGCCCCGCCTCCATCCGCGTGGGAACCGATAGTAAGTGTTGTATGCGCACATCATGACAACATTACACGGCGGGAATTGCAATTAGCGGTGGATAATGTGAAGGCGTTTTCGAAATCGACGGAGAATGAGGCGGTGCTGGCGGAGTGCATTGGCGGTGCATAGAATAGCGTGTTGCTGGGGTTTTGGCTGCATCGGACGCCGTATTCCCATCCATCCGGCACGGAATGTCCGGTTTTCACACATTTGCGTGTGAATATCGTGTAAATATTACGCGTCTTTTACGCCGGGTGGATGGGCATCCGGCGTCCGATGCACCGCAATTATCTGCAGCACGCTACTCTACGCACCGCCAATGCACTCCGCCAGCCCCGCCTCCATCCGCGTCGGAACCGATAGTAAGTGTTGCTGTGTGCGCACATCGTGACAACATCACACGGCGGGAATTGCAATTAGCGGTGGATAATGTGAAGGCATTTTCGAAATCGACGGAGAATGAGGCGGTGCTGGCGGAGTGCATTGGCGGTGCATAGAATAGCGTGTTGCTGGGGTTTTGGCTGCATTGGACGCCGAATTCCCATCCATCCGGCACGGAATGTCCGGTTTTCACGCATATGAGTGTGACTATATCAATGTGAATATTACGCGTCTTTTACGGCGGGTGGAGGGGCATCCGGCGTCCGATGCACCCCGAATCTAACCAACACGCTACTCTACGCACCACCAATGCACTCCGCCGGCCCCGCCTGTTTCCGCGCGCGTCCTACGTTGCATTGTATGTATATACATACGTACATGTACTGCTCCGAATCCAGCCCAAACTAAATGAGTGCACAAGTGTAAATGGGGGGGGGGGGGGGGGGGATGTGCCGGCGGGGCATACTCTCACACATACCCCGGCGATGCATGACATATATTATAAGCCGTGGCGGGTCGGAAGGCCGACCCGGCGGGGGGGCTGGGGGGGGGGGGGGGGGGGGGAGGGGTGGTCTATTCAACTACACGTGCGACAATGTCGTTTCATGGAGCAGTATATGTGCCCGTCCTCATTTATACCGCCCCGTACTTGTGCTGCATGGTCCACCCCTACGAATTACTTTGCACAAACCGCCATTACTTAATAGGAACCTAGCACAGCCAGGCTTATATGCCGGCTTTGGCGATCAACTTCTACGCACTTTCCGTCCCTCAGCCGCCGGACATGGGGGTTAAGCCGCCAGCCTCGGCAGTTGATTAGCTTGACTTGGCATCCCGTACCGTGTCCATGGCTTTGCAACTCTACCGCCGGCACACGCCGAGTCCGGCACCTGCTGCCGCCGGGTTGCGCATGCATGCACGGACGGCCCGGGAATAGATGATGGAGAGCGAGACATGCCGTCAGTGAGGTCGGGCGCAATGTCATTGGGTGGGGCACACGGACGTGTAACACTTGCACTTTGCGCATACTGCTGGGTTACATCTAGGCGGCGTCACACTATGCAACCGGAAAGGTTGCGTTGCTACTTCAAACAATGCTACGCCTCACTCGGTAGCAACCGCGGCCCCGCCTATCCCACAGCCGCTGCCCCCCCCCCCCCCCCCCCCCGCGCACCGTCCTGCGACCTCGCGTGGATCCCCGCCACCAGCAGCTTGCACTTGCACTTTGCGCGTACTGCTGGGTTACATCCAGGTGGCGTCACACTATGCAACCGGAAAGGCTGCGTTGCTACTGCAAACGATGCTACGCCTCACTCGGTAGCAACCGCTGCTCCGCCTATCCCACAGTCGCTGCCCCCCCCCCCCCCCCCCCTCTCGCTCACCGTCCTGCGACCTCGCGTGGATTCCCGCCACCAGCAGCTTGCACTTGCACTTTGCGCGTACTGCTGGGTTACATCCAGGCGGCGTCACACTATGCAACCGGAAAGGCTGCGTTGCTACTGCAAACGATGCTACGCCTCACTCGGTAGCAACCGCGGCCCCGCCTATCCCACAGCCGCTGCCCCCCCCCGCGGCGGTCTATGGGTTTGAGACGGCCTGACACTCCGAGGAGGCGCAGATGGGATAGTTGTTGGGAGTGGGCCATTCGGGTCTCGGAGGAGAGGGGTGTTGGCATGCTGACTCCATAGGGCTCATGTGGCCTTGCATTTGGAGGCTTCCGCCGACATATGTGTGTATTTGCTGAATTCAGGGAGTTTCGTTAGATGGAGTTTAATGTCCGCTATTGTGAATGTGGTTATGCATTTTTCCGCAAAGCCGTGGCCAACGTAAGTTCGTCGATTGAGGTGGGTAGTGTCTTCTCGCACGCAGTGGAAAGAACAGCCACGCCTAAGGTCTGGAGCCACTGCGTGAGGGGTTTCAAGAAGAGGGTGAACATTAAAGGGGATAGCGAGTTTCCTTGTAGAGCACCTTTATTCACTTGGACCTTCGTTGTTGCCCCCATGGGGTGTGATATGAGGTTGTCGTTATGGAGTATATGTCTTTGCACATGGCGATGCATTCCGTGGGCATGCCCATGTTCGTCATGGTTTTGAAAAGCATCTCGTGGTCGGTGGAGTTTAAAAGGCGCCTTTGAAGCCAACATATACCGTGTATATGTCCTTGTGGTGTTCCTTTGCGTCATCGTAAGCGGTCATGATTGTAGTGAGACCGTAATGTATTTGCATACCCATGACGAAGCCGTCATTTGTGCCGCACCGAACGCCGTGCTCCCCGGCGTACGCAGCCCCAATTTGTGTAGGCATGTTGTCCACATCTTCAGCACGCAGTTCATGAGAGCGATGGGTCGGTAGTTGCCGCATTCGGATGGGGAGCCCCGTTTCTATAGCAGACATGTGACGCTTTTGCACCAGATTGAGGGGATGTACAAGTGGTTAGCCATATGCTGGAAGAAGACATGGAGGGGTGAGGTAGTGCTCCCCGGTCGCCATTTCATTACCCCATTCGGGATTGAGTCCGGGCCTGGGGATTTTCCCGTAGTAGTGAGGAAGCGCGGTTTGGTCTCGTGCAATAGCAGGGTGCGGGAGTATTGAGAGGAGAGACGGACTTTGGGGTCGCCCTTCGGTTCGATCTTGAATGGGTCGGGGTTGGTCGTAATGTCGGAAGTTCCCAAGGGGGTGCCCTCATGATGCGTTCGATGGTGGCTTTGGTGAGTTGTGCGGCGTAGTGGCTTCCTATGGCAGCCCACACCGGATCGGCTTTGAGCTTTTGGCTGTGGTGGTGTCAACATTTTTAGTGCGGCAGTCTCGCCCCTCACACACGCAAAAGGCAAGACTGTCGTGAAAACACAGAGGCAATAGAGAAGAAAGAAACAATGGTTACAACCTTGTCACCACCCGCCGCTATTTATGCGTCTGGCTAGCTCGCAGCTAGCCACCACCAAGCGGCACACGCACTGTTAAGCGCGTCACCGTGGAGAGTCGTGCCTTGAAGTGTCGAACATGAGGTCGTCGCTTAGAGACCTCCGCACAAGTAGTTGACACATCAGTCTATACACAAGATTACAACCGATGTTACAGAGGCAGGTGCATTATACATGTATGCCCGCTACGGGTACGCACATGCGTATTATCCCATAACTACTACTGAACGGTGTACCGGTACCAGTAGGACTCATCTCATGATTCATCATCCACCAGTTCTCGTATTGTGGCGCGTGACACACGCGCGCACACATACGATACAGCAGGTACTCGTACATGAAAGATGCTACGATCATACAGTACCCGTACAGAGTATGCCATTATTGTCACACTACATCTCTCCCCCCTTGACAATAGTGTGAAATAGCATTCCACATGCAGTTTAATTTGCAGTCGGCACACGTGCCGTGTATTTATGCATATGCTCCACAAATTCAGGTGACTTTACAAATTCCAACCATTTGGGAGTTGCCATAAAATCCTGCAAAGCTATTGTCCTTTTAACATCAAACAAACGATGCCAAACAGGAGCAATAGACTCATCCGCAAAGTGAACAAGAAATCGCAGCTGAGTACTGCGTAAACCGGGCATGGAACCGATCTTACCGTTGGTTATCTTGTCAATCTCATACGCATCATCAGAGTCGTCACCGGTACCAACAACAAGAGGTACATGCGGGCGCAACGGCGCAGTGGGACATGGTCTCAAGTTATTAACATGGAATACTGGGTGCAACTTAACACCAGCAGGTAATTTCAGTCGATAACTATGACCGCCAATTTTCTCTACAATAGAAAATGGGCCAAGCTGCTTGTCCATCAGCCTTTTGCAAGGCTGGCCTTTGACCTTAAGCAGCCGGTATCCACAGATACTCTATCTCCAACATTGAAGATAGGAGGATTGCGCTGGTGCCTAACACTAGGACGAACAATCAATTCATCTTTATGGACAGCCAACACTGACCGAACCAACTCATGAATCTCCTTCATATCTTGGATATGTTGCTGAGCATCACGGGAGAATGCTATTATTGGTCTCATACCAAACAATACATCCGGAGGAGTTTCACGATTGAAACCATACATAACCTCAAATGGTGCATGCTCAATGCCAAGTGCTTTGTTGGAATTATACGCAAATTCCATCAATGGTAACTGGTCTACCCATTTTCAACCATTGAAACAACAAAACGCACGAGCCAACTCAGTGACTATGGCATTAATGCGTTCAGTCAAACCATCTGTTTCAGGATGTTGGCCACTAGACATGTTCAATTTAGTGTTAAGTCTCCGCCACAGAGTTTGCCAGAATGCAAACAGGAACCGTGGATCTCTATCAGAGACGATCACACGAGGTAATCCATGCAGCCTGAATACTTCCTTCAGAAATAATTCAGTTGCCTGCCCACCAGTCACTTTGACTGTGGTTGGAATAAAATGTGCTTGCCGGGACAGATGGCAACACACAACCAACGTAGTATTATAACCATTACTCTCAGGTAGCTCGGTTATTAAATCCAAACCAACCGTATGCCATGGACGTGGCAGTACTGGTAAGGGCTGTGTTGGTGCAAGTGGTTGCGGACGTGCACGAACACGCCGGCACACCGAACATTGTTCACAATAGGTTTTCACGTCATGTCGTATCGTGTCCACCAAAAACGGTCCAAGGCACGTGCCAAGGGGCTTGCATAAGCACGGTGACCAACAGAATCATGTAGCTCATACAATATCTTATTGATGATGTCACGATTGGTTGGCATGCAAAGACTTCCATGTCTCCAAAAATAAGCATCGTGCTCTACCACATGACCGGACTGCTTCCACCCCCCCATAAGGAGTAGAACGCATCCTCTGCATATCCAGCCATAATAAGGCGGAGAATATTGTCATCAAGGCTAAGGGACGACGCACTTACAGCCGACAATACCGCAGTACATGGGCGATGTTCACTCACGAGTGATTCAACTGCGTCCGGCACATCCCCGGTCCAATATAAGCCACCAAAACCAATCGGCTTAAAATCCGGTCTACGCGACAACGGATCGGCTTCATTCCACTTGCCCTTTCGGTACGCAAGAGATATGGACCCAACAAACGCACGGCTGCAAGTCGCGTACATAGCGCACTTGTCGCCGGTTCAACCTTTCTGCCGGTTGCCTGAGCAGATGACGCAGGGTGTCATGATCTGAGACAACAAGGAATCGACAGCACCCTTCAAGGTAACAACGCCAGTGCTTAATTGATTCTCAGACAGACAAAGCTTCCAAATCATAAACGCCTTAGGTATTACCACGCTCAGCTGCATTCAGCTTTCGCGCCCAATAACTCGCTAGTTGAGGACTTCCTCCTTGGTCATGCAGTAGCACTGCAGCAAGCCCTACGTTGGACGCATCTGTCGCTATGGTGAACGTCGCATCCGCCCCCACGGAAGGAATGGAAAGACACGGAGCGGGAATCAATCGCAGACGAAGGGTCTCAAAGGCTTACTTACTAGCCGGTGACCAGTCAACATGAACTGGCTTATACTTACGCAAAAGGTCAGTCAATGGTGCAGTTAAATCACTGAAATGATGAATAAACTTAGAGTAGAAATTGCAGAATTGTACAAAACTTCTGACTTCACTCTGAGTTTTAGGGACATGCCAATCCCTAACTGCAGCCACTTTGGCCTCAGAAACGGACAACTTACCATCAGCGACGGTATACCCCAAATATTCCATAGATTGCATGCCACAGAAACATTTCTTTAATTGCAACCTCAGATTATATTCATTCTGACTTCACTCTGAGTTTTAGGGACAGGCCAATCCCGAACTTCAGCCACTTTGGCCTCAGAAACGGACAACTTACCATCAGCGACGGTATACCCCAAATAATCCATAGATTGCATGCCACAGAAACATTTCTTTAATTGCAACCTCAGATTATATTCATTTAGTTTCTCAACAAATAAACGAAGGTGCTTTATGTAGTCATCATAATTATCTGAATATATACATATATCATCCAGATACACCACGACAAAGTCACGCAAAAAGGGCCTCAAGATGTCATTCATCATGCGCTGGAAAGTGGCTAAGGGAATTGCACAAACCAAATGGCATTGCAGTCCACTCCCATAGACCATCAGGTGTCCGAAACGCTGTCTTGTGGATGTCCTCTTATGCAATGGCAAACTGCCAATAACCTGATGCTAAATCCAGATGGGTGTAGCAACGGGCATTGCGGAGAGAATCCAACGTTTCATCAATTCGCGGCAAATGATACATATCCTTTCGAGTGACCTCGTTCAGCCCACGAAAATCGACACACAACCGAAGGGATCCATCTGCCTTCTTAACAAAAAGAATAGGCGAACCAAACTCAGATTGACTAGGACGAAAAAGTCCAGCGGCAATCGCATCTTTGAGTTGGCGATCCAATTCAGCACGTTTAGCGGGAGACAAACGATTAAGTCTTTGGCGTTTCATCCTGCCAGTTAACTCAATTTCGTGATCCTATGGCCGATGAATAGGCGGCCTGTTGACTGGACGCAAAATTTCAGGAAAATCGTCATACAACAAATGACGAATAGCATCCTTATGCTCTGGTGTCATAGCATTGTCTAAATGCAGGTCAGGATCATCCTTTATCACCGACATTTCAACGACATGGAATTCAGCCAAAGAATTCTGCTGAGACGCACTAGCAGTTTTGCGCATCAACTTTTCTACCCTACTGGAAGTAGTCATGCTACATGCGGGAGTACGACCCACTAATACAACAGGTACATGGGTTCCGTCCATTAGAGTCATGATACGTTCAGTACCATACTTAATGGTAACTTGCGCTTCATCAAGCCAAGTAAGACCCAACACAATGTCAGAGACTTTGAGCTCACGCAATATATGAAATACTCGATTCTCAAATACATGTCCTCCAGCATCAGACAGAGACACAACAGTTGTATGGCAACATGAGACACGTTGACCATTAGCCAAACGGACAGGTGTTCTGGCTTTCAACTTTTGTATCTGCAAGTTGTTTCTGCGCACAAAGTCCTCAGATATAAAATCTAAAGATGCCGCATTATCAACTAGTGCATCCACAATGGCATCACCGTTAATAGTCACATTAACTTTTAACAATGGCATGGGGTCATCCCAACGAGTCAAAGAAGCAATCTGAGACAAACTTTGCCTTTGCTTACTCCAAAATGATGCACCAGTCACATTGACAGCATCACATTCATTTATAGACTCAGATGCACGTTCACCAGTATCAACGCTAGAATATGCACTTTTTGCGGAGACCGCGCTAAAACTCACATTTGGACTTGTGACAGTTTTAGGTACAAAATCATCAGGAAAAGCACAGTTAGCATCAACTAACCAAATGTTAACCCCATACTTTGGTGGTCTAACATCTTACTGGACTGTGATGGCATTTTTATCAGACCACCTGATGAACAAAGGTGTCTTTGCCGGGTACTGCTGCAATATTTTCCAATGCTTTGTCAAAGCACTGAATCTATCAAATGCAGGCAATACAAACACTCCTACAGTATGTTCTTTAGCTCTATTACGGCATTGCTCAAAATGCCTCGCAATAGACTCAGTCATATGCCATGGAGGGTGAATGAACACACGTTCATTTGACAAGCCGCGCGATAATATAGAATCTTGTTCTGAACAGAACGGCAAGTTTCCATGGGTATTCATACCCTCATTATCCGCACACCCCTCCAGCGTAAACTGGAACATCATGTAAGGGATCGAAGACTCTATCGACCAGTCGTCACTCGGCACTGACTGATCTAGGCGTACGGCGTCTGAGAGCCTTTACGCGACGATGAGTTGAAACTTTCCGAGCACCTGTTACATGGGCTACTGGCAAAGTCGTACAGGACTCGTGTACACTATTCGAGTTCTCATCAGTAGGCGAATTAACATACTCGTTACTACAGTCAGAGATTACGATATCGTCACTCAAATATGTACTCGTCACAGGTATATCGTCATTCAGACGTGCATTAGACAATAATCCAGATACCTCAGGTGCCTATGACATATCGGCAGCAGCAACTTCGCAATCCTGCGACTCGACAGTTACTGGACAACATGATGCAACACAAACATCATTTACATCCCTATCCACTAAGCTGTCATCAGTAGAATACGGGCAGCCCTATTTCATCTTAGGGCAGTCTTTCATAAGGTGAGCCTCACCACATTTAAAGCATGTTTTGGCAGCCATGTGCTCAGCATACTTCTCTGGCTCATGCAGTTTGTGCCGAGGCGACTTACCGAGAGAACGGGCGCCACTAAAAGACCATAACAAAGGTCGTCGAACAGCGTGTCGACTCGTCGACTCCGTCGTACTTCTCCTCAGATAGCAAGCGAATGATACGCCGAGGTTCGCCGCACACTCGACGGTAGTCGGCTTGTTGCTCATCTCTTGTCGAGATATCGCCAGTATGTCGACATATTATTGGCGCGTACTCAGCGTCGGAAGTTGCCGGCGCTCCATCAGCACGTCCTGCTGTCATCTGTAGTAACAAACCGATCTGCATGCACGCTATAGATGCAGGTGCAGGTGCATATGTGATACTATAGATGCAGATGCAGGTGCAGATGATATTATAGATGCAGATGCAGATGCAAATGCGGCTATAGATGCAAGCTTCTCGTTGAAGATCTTGTACTTGAGCCGATATCCAAACGGCTATGAGGAACTCGGTCGCAGTATAGCAAATCGTTGATCAGCATATGCAAGTCCGGCAGTAGTCGTCGACTTCAGTCCCACAGTACCGAGCTGCTCCGGTAGTCTAGTAAGCCATACATGCGTCCATCTTAAGAACATCTTCACCATTCACCATACAGACTGAGCTTGAGCTGATTTTCGCTGAGACTCGGTCAGTTGAGCATCACGAGTCTCGTACCTTGGTACATCAGTAATTATTATCTTGCTCATGTCAGTCGCCATTGGATCTACGACTAGATAACGATTCACGGCATCCCAGATAGGTGAATCACCAGTATCATACCTAAATGCAAACTGTTGAGGGAGCTTTGGGTACGAACGATTCATCCAGAAGCCATTTACTACATACTTATAAATGGTCGCCCAAGAATCACTCACAACAATATGAATCATGAATGGAGGGTGCCACACAGTAGTCGGAACAGGCTTGCCAAGACTGTTCACGGCGATGCTGACCGAGTACGAATCATCATACTCTGGGTCCAGGGTGATACTCTCATGAAAGGTACGCTCGGCGCTAATTAGAGCATTATCGTCATCATCATCTAATTCCTCACCAGCAACAGCTACTGGTGCAACTAAATGCGACGTGACTAGAGCGTGTGACCTTTCTGGCGTGCGCATTTCACTGGCTATCTGCTTGGATGATAGCTTAGATGCATATAAGAAACATTTCATGCCATCTATGATGAGAACGTCGAACAGTTATAAGTCGTCCTCAAAGACAAGCAGACCAGTTTCTTCGCGGAGTTTCCGCACAGCCGTGCCGCGCACAGTAATGTTAGATGATGTCGACTTTTCGACTGGTATGAAAAGAGTCGATCTAGCATTTGGCTCAGTCGTTAAGATCACTTGACGTTCGACAGAGTAACCTTTGCCATAAGTGACCACTACGGCAGCACAAACCTTAGTAGTCGACATGTCGACTGAACTTTCCTCGTTGAACACTCGCTCTCGGCTTTTGCCAGCAGAATTCATCGATTCAGACATGTCGAACTATTCAGTCGAGGTATCGCAGGTTGAGCAGTGGAAGCTAAAATAAGGAGAGCAATATCAGCTCCGAAACCAGTGCGGCAGTCTCGCCCCTCACACACGCAAAAGGCAAGACTGTCGTGAAAACACAGAGGCAATAGAGAAGAAAGAAACAATGGTTACAACCTTGTCACCACCCGCCGCTATTTATGCGTCTGGCTAGCTCGCAGCTAGCCACCACCAAGCGGCACACGCACTGTTAAGCGCGTCACCGTGGAGAGTCGTGCCTTGAAGTGCCGAACATGAGGTCGTCGCTTAGAGACCTCCACACAAATAGTTGACACATCAGTTTATACACAAGTATACAACCGATGTTACAGAGGCAGGTGCATTATACATGTATGCCCGCTACGGGTACGCACATGCGTATTATCCCATAACTACTACTGAACAATGTACCGGTACCAGTAGGACTCATCTCATGATTCATCATCCATCAGTACTCGTATTGTGGCGCGTGACACACGCACGCACACATACGATACAACAGGTACTCGTACATGAAAGATGCTACGATCATACAGTACCCGTACAGAGTATGCCATTATTGTCACACGTCCACCTCACCTAAACCTCAAGAGTTTACTACTGCGAGAGGGCGCTCCACTGCGGGAGCACCGAAGGCATGTATTGCGACTCGACTTCCGGTGTTGAGGTTTAAACCCCCCAACGGGGATCCCCAGCTCCAATTCCTTGCCGTGCGCATCGCTACCCGAAATCGTCCCAGCTGCAAAGCCATGGCAAAAAGTAACGTTTAACCATTGTGGGGCCGCGTTTGCCAAAGATGTGAATCTCTTACATTTTTGGGTGTGAGTAGTCCCACGGGTCGTAGTGTCCGCAATGAAAAGGGTAGCATAGCGGGGTGGGTGGGTTGCGCTAGCTGGTCAGCTGGCGCAAAGACAGAAGGTGGACTCCCCTCGTGGTGCGGGTGCGTCATGTAGCAGGGCTGTCGCATGCTGTCGCTAGCGCCGCTGGACATCGGGAAGTCCAAGCGGTACGCGTACTGCGAGCACATGTACTGGTCGCTGGCATTCAAACTACTGTAGAATCTTAACCTTACCAGTACCGGCAACAGAATAGCCCGGTGTAATCAAACCTCTATACTACCAATATGACCATTTAACCACTGTGGGGCCGCGTTTGCCATCATGCCGCCCATGGGCGGGCAGCTTGTCGCTGGCGGCCCACCCCAAGGGGTAAGCCAGCCGAAGAGCTGCCACGATGCCGCACACGGTAGCGCCGTGGGATTGATGTAGTCGAGCACGACGCTGGACAACTGCGCCCAACCGCCAAAGTGCTTGATCTTCTGCAGCACCACGCCGATGGCGTACGCCGCAGTGGCCGCGCCCTTGCGTCCACACAAACCCGGGAGGCGGGTGCTCCTCCGACATATGTGCCACTAGCTGCAACCAGTCTGTAACGGTGGCCGATGTCCACGATGCCGCCGGCTCGTCGTGGGTCACTGCCCACCGGGCTGCTGGCAGTCCACGCTGACCGCAGTAAACTGCGCGTGCGGCATCAAAATAGAGCAGAAGGGCCGCAATCCGGGGCTGCGCGCGCGCCGGAATCTGGCACTGTAACTTACGGTCACGGTGCTGCCCGCGTCTGCCTTTTCGGTCCCGATGGTACAATAGGATTTTACCATTTGCAATAACCGTCAAATCGCCCGTCTGGCAGGCTACGCCGGCCTTGCCACGCGCGTAGAAAATATACATGGCAACGACTGCCATCGCGGCGCGGAACAAGAGGATGCGAGGAAGCTGGTCGCGTGTCCATGTGGGTCCCAACTCCTCACGCAGGGTCTCCGCCAGCCGCAAGGTCCGTGTGATCAACCGGGCGGGCACGTCGGTGCGGACCCTAGGCGGGTCTGGCTCAACTTGGCGATGCTGCGAGGCCCTTTCTCACCTTGCTGATGAGGTCGCTTTGCGCCACCGGCTCCGCGCCGTGGTCGCGGTAGAAACCGTTGATCGCGGAAAGGTAAGGCTGCAGACTGGCTGCCTTGACCGTCCCCCGAAAACCCCGCCACGCGATGTAGCGCGCGACGGTTGCCGCCGTGCCACCCAGGGGCGGGACACCCTGCTCAGCGCAGAACTGTAGGAATGGGCGGATGGCACTGCCGTACGTATTGGCGGTAGTCTCTGCCCACGCCGACGCGTACAAATGAAGCGCCGTTTCGCCGAGCTGGTCGTTACCTAGTACTGACCGCATGTACGGACGCATAGTAGCTGCCCACGGGTTCGTGCCGCTGGTCTGGATGTCCAACAGATATTTTGCCCGCGGCACGCGTGGCGCGCGCGCGGGCCTGACGACAGGCGTAGCACCTCGTACCGGGAACAGCGCCAAGGTTGCGCTCACTGATCCGCGGCGCAGGTGCAGCCATGACGGTATGGCACACGGAAGACACTCACTGCCCAGCGCGGCGCTCCGGGCATATCGCGCCCTGCCCTTCGCCCCGGCCGAAAAAGATCGCGGCGAGGCAATACCACGCGCTCCGCCACCGCCATCTCGGTAAGTGCCTGGTGCCACACCTTGCCCTCCCAGCGAGGGGCCACGACGGTAGCGGCCGCGCCGCTCTGGCGCAGCTTCTTCACCAGGTCCGGCAGAAGCGGCCAAGGGGGGTTGCAGTAGTTGTTCTCGCGACGCCACTCCGCATCGGACAGGTGCAGGGAGTCCACCGCCTCGCAGCCGGGGTCCAACCACGCAGCGTTGTAGCGTGGTAGCATCGCGCTCAGGGCTGATGCGAACCGATCGACGGAGTGCGCACCCCACATTGCCTCCAGCTCTGCGAACATGACGGGGTCAAGTTGCCAGTCGTCGATGTCGAGGTGTCGGCTCAGTCGATCCGCCCAGACGTTCGCGGCGGACCGGATGTAGCGGGCTGTGATGTGTACGCCGTTGCTGTCCAGCAGGTACCATAGCTTGCGTAGTTCCGCCATCATCGCCGGAGAGCGGGAGGTGAGGCCAGCAAGGAAGCTGCACACCGCCTGGTTGTCCTCGTACAGCAACACGCGGCGACCGGCGAGGTGCGGCAGGAAAGACTCCACTGCCAGCCGGGCGGCCTTCAGTTCTTTCCAGGTGATGTGCTTGCGCTCGTTGGCTGCCCCCCAGAACCCCCGCGCCTCCAACCTGCCATTCAGCACTGCACCCCAACCGTAGCCGGAGCTGTCGCAATGCATGTAGGCCGTCTCCACAGGGCGGTGGATAGGGCGGCCGTTGGCATGAGTCGGTACGGCGGTCCACCACTGCAGGTCGCGCCGCAGCAAGTGTGTCATGCGCACTCGGCCGCCCCACTTGGAGCACACCATGTCGTGGAGCTCCCGCAGGTAGAAGCGCGCGGCCGGGATTGCCAAGAAAAGGTATTGAGCCCGCATAGCGAGCGACTGCAGCTCCCGCACGGGTAGCCAACGGGCGTCGCGGGCCGCGCGCTGCAGCAATTGCTTGGCTTGGCGCGCGAGCCGCTGCAGTTTGTCCACCGGGGCATAAAAATATCCCGTGGATGTGTCGATGTCCACCCCCAGGTGCTGGCCGTACTGGACCGGCTCCCACAGCCCTTTGGCGGGGTTGCGCAGCAAGCCCAGGCTGTCCAACAAGTCGGCGACGCGCTGGCGGAGCTCCAGCGCCTCCGGCTCCGACGAGGCGAACAACAAGAAATCGTCGACGTATGGTAAGATGCGCGCTCCCCTCCACCGCCCGCGGCGCAGCCAGCGGGTCGACCGCGGGCCGTTGCCATGCGCAGCGGGGGTAGGCGGAGAGCGTAGGTGCTTGACGAACGTCATCGTGAACGTCGTGAAGTAGTAAGGGCTGAGCGACCAGCCCATGAGAAGGCCGCACAGCCGGTAGAGGGTCCCGCGGATGTTGACCATGAAGTAGTCGCGGTCGGAGGGCGCGATGCCCAGGGCATAGAAGCCGTCTTGCAGGTCGAACGAAAACATGTAGTCCCCTTTCGCGGTCAGGTGTCGGACGCCCATGAGTGTCTCCATCCGTAGTCGCTTGCGCGCGCAGAAGGTGTTGAGCACGCGGAGGTCGATGATGAAACGCCACTGGTTGTCGCCGGGCTTCGGAACGAAGAACGCCCGGGACACCCACCATGCGCACGACGACTTCTCCCATGCGCCGGCCGCCGTACAGCGTCTTAGTTCGGCGGTGAGGAACTTGAGTTTTAGGGTTTGGGCAGGGGTTGCGTCGTTGAACGAGACGCCTTGGTTGAACCTTGGGGGTGGCCGGTTGTAGCGGAAAGGCACGCGTACGCCATCCCGTATCCAACTCATCACTTGCGCGCTCGCGCCGATGTCTCGCCAGTGCCGCCAACTCCGCCTTACGCGGTGACGCATATAGTCGGAGTCGGGGCAACAGCTGTCGGCGCGGCGCGCCGCCACACCGTCAGTCGCGTGTCTTGTCGCCGGTCATGCCGCCGTTCTTGTCGCGGTTCTTGGCGTCCGCCTCGCGGCGTGGCTGCTCCCGCCTCTCGCGCGCCGCCTTGTCCGTTTCCTTCCGCGCCTTGTCGCGGTCGGTGTCGCGCTCCGCTGCTTGCCTCTTGAAGGTCGCTGATGCATGTGCCTTGGCCGCAACCGCGAGGCCGACCTCGAGGCGCTTGTCCTCGAGCGCTGCCAGGAGGCCGTGGACGACGTTGGCGGAGCGTTCATGCTCGGCGGTATCGAAGACTCGGGAGTAGATGAGTCGCTCGGCGACTTGCTCCTCGGGGGTGAGGGTCTTCTTGGCCTTGAAGCGTCGAAGGTAGGTGAGCCTGGCCTCATCCGCGTCGCCCACTGCTTCAAGCGTGCGATGCGCGGCGTCGAGTAGGTCGAGGGCGTCGACGCAGTCTTGGGTGGGGGTATCGGGCGCGCGAAGCGTACCTGTAGCCAGAGTTGTTTTAGCCGCCGCGTTAGCGGCGGCGCGGTAGACGCCATAGCACAGCATGTGGCGGTACTCGTCGCGCGACGCAGTCTTGTTGGCCTCAGTGAGATAGCGGTCGGCCTCGTCGTTACGGGGCCGCCAGAGACTCGGGCGTGTGGCGCCCGACGGGGGGGGGGGGGGGGGGGGGTGTCTAGGTACGCCCGGGGCAAGAGGTCTTCCCAATCCCGAGGGTCGATGAACACGGCCGCGGCGTCGCGCGCGCCCCCCGTAGCAGCGGTTGTCCGGGCGTCGTGCTCCGGCTCCTTGCCACCCTCGCCGACTTCGTCGTCGTCCGAGGGAATGTCCCGCTGCTCCTTGTGCTTGTTGTTGTCCTGTTCGTCCAAGCGGGTCGGTAAAGCGTCCACCTTCAACGCCAGCGCTTGCAGTAACGCAAGCGTTGTCGTGTCCCGTGTCGTCTCTGTTGGCTCCGCGGGCGTTTCGGCCAAACTGTCGGCTGGCGTTGCCTTCGTAGGGTCTGCCGCCTTCTTGTCGCCTGCCATCGTAGCATGCGCAAGTGTCGTGGTGGAAGACTAGTCGTCGAGTTCGTCCACTCGTAGAGATATTCACACCTTGCACACCTACGAGAGGTGCGACGCCGTTGCGCTAGCTGGTCAGCTGGCGCAAAGACAGAAGGTGGGATCCCTCGTGGTGCGGGTGCGTCATGTAGCAGGGATGTCGCATGATGTCGCTAGCGCCGCTGGACATCGGGAAGTCCAAGCGGTACGCGTACTGCGAGCACATGCACTGGTCGCTAGCATTCAAACTACTGTAGAATCTTAACGTTACCAGTACCGGTAACATAATAGCCCGGTATAATCAAACCTCTATACTACCAAGATGACCAGAAAACGACCTCATCGGGCGCACGAGTAGGGAAAACCACATTACCGAGGGTGTAAGTATATTGCGCAAAACGCACCAGGCACTGGGTACCCACATGGGGATTTGTGTGGTACATATTCTTACACTTCCCCCCTCCCCCCCCCCCCCCCCCCCCCATAGGATGGAGTAGGACCTCCTCCAGCAACGTTTCGGCTTGGATTCGGTGGCAATCCGCATTGGCCGGGTCGTCCAACATTGCGGGATATCATATCATATTATATGTTTCTCCGCGGGATCGAACCCGGATCCGATGCTTGCGTAGAAGCACCAACTGTAAGGATATTGCGCAAAACGCACCAGGCACTGGGTACCCACATGAGGATTTGTCGTGTGGTACATATCTTTACAGAGGGGCTGTCTGTCGCTGCCTGATGTTGTAACGCATGTGCGCGGCACAACGACTCACTACCGGGTGGATGAACCTCGTTGCGGACTTGTTCAGCCATACCCTCGCGCGCACAAGTACGCGAAGCCGCTGCCGAAGGCAGCGAGCTGGAAGATGGCAGACGAGCTGCTGGTGGATGTCCTAAGTAGCTCCACGGCCGGGAGCGTTGGGCTCGCTTGAAACGAGCCCAGGGCTCGGAGGTAACCGCTTGAAACCACGGAAGACCGTACGGGTCGCACTAGGACAGCTTTAATCCGTTAAGAAACCCCATAAACACGTTCAGATAAAATCGATGAACTTCGTCTCATAGCGGCAAAGCCGCTGAAGTACTTCATACCCCGATGAAACTTCGTAGCCCTAATTACATGAGACATACCCCCCCCCCCCCCCCCCGCGCGCACCGGTTCTGCCAAGCGGGAGCTCCGTAAAAAACGGTGGCCCCTACCGGCTCCGCTGGCCTCTGCGCACGCTTGCGCGCCCGAGCGGCACAGTGTATACAGTAGCCCCCGAACTGTAGGACGGGATAGTGCCATGCCATATGGTGAACCACATACTAGTAGCTAGTGAGGTAGCAGCCCAAGCGGTGTGATACAGGGATTACAAGTGCCAGTCTGAAGCACTGAAGCGCCTCCCCCGGGGGGAGTGGAGTGTTCAAGGATTAGTCGGACAGTGTCGGCGGCGTCCCGGCGGGCATACGCCCCGCTGGGCTGGGCCAGCCCCACGGCTGCCAGCTCTCGACCCTCGATCTTTGGACCAGCTAGAGGACAAAGAAGCACAATGTCAGATACCCGCATGTATGACGCTTCCCCGCTGTGGTGGCCTGCGTTTGGGCCGCTCTACGATGACCTCAGCCACCCCATGAAGACTAGTATAGAAGACGTTGGCAGGTGAGACATGGCACGGCGTCATGCCCACCCTCCCCCACTACAGGGGACCGTGCAGGTATCATTGAATGAAGTGCCAACAATACTATGCATAGCGCCCAGATTCTCAGATTTTAGGTTGTCGTTGGACTGCAGAAGGATGCGTCAGTGTTGTGAAGTGTGAACCCGTGCAAAACCCACAGCGGTCTGAGCGCTGCGTTGTAAAACCCAACGTGCTAGCAGATGTTGAGGATTCAACCGCCATTAACAGGAACAGAAGGAGAGACGGGCGGTGTACGTGCGTATGTGGTGGTGGTGGTGCCGCTGACGCTGTTAGGCGAGGGGGTTCACATGTATGCATGCACACATTCACGCAGACATAGACGCTCAAACATACCATGAATGATCACCCGTGCTTGCTTTCCGTTCGTACAGCACCCCTGGCCGCCTGCACTGCTTGCATAATCAACTATCAACCATCAATGCATCAGGTGACTATCAATGAGCGGTGACTGACTTCTGCGTCCTGCGCCGCCGCTGTTGGACTCGTGCATGTGTTTAGAGCCCTTCAAGCAAACAGGGAGAAGTTGCTGCTCGTGCTGTCATTCTTCCGGCCTCCTCAAGAAGCAACCACAGCCATCATCACTATGCGGTCTCAGTTTCACTTTGATCAGGTATCAAATGTCAAGTGCTCGGAGCTGCAAGACCCAGAGCTGAGGGATCTGGTGCTGCAAGCTAGCACACAGCTGGTGCGTGTTGCGGGCACTTCTCATTGTCCAGAGAACTGGAATTCGCCAATTGGCTTGCTGCACTGCTCTCTGACATGTTGTTATGTGTTTTGTGCCCTTAGAATCTCGATGCCATACAGGCATTCTTCTTAATTCTGCACTACAAAAGCTCACTGGCAAGCAAAGCAAGCACTGGTGGAGCAGAGGGCAAATTTGTTTCACTGGAAGATGTAAACCCTCCCGGAGGGGGGGGGGAGGGGGGGGGGGCTATATTACACTGTCTCACTGTCTCGGACTTTGGTGTATACGCTGTGTGTTTACATATTCTCAGATGCGCTTCATGCATACACTTGTTGGACAAACGTTTGAACGTCTGCATCAGCCTGTAGGCATATGCTGGCCTGCAGAGTGACATATTGGTGCTTGCTGGATCAGCTTCAGGTTTTCTACTTCCAGGAGCGTCTCTACATGCTGAAGTGCCTAGAGCTTATGATCCAGGACGGAGGTAGGCTGCAAGTTGCGATCATATACATTGTTGATGCCTTCCATCCATGCCTTCCATGTGGGGTGGTTAATTGCTGCAGCTTCAACTCCGGTGATTTGCAATCAGAGGCAAGCCCGTTCTGGAGCGTGACAACTTCTATGTTGTTTGAGGACCTTGATGCAAGGGTTGTTGATAATATAACGGCCAACATCACTGACAGCTATGGCTCCGGAGCGGTTGACGAAAGTGCGCACAAAGGCAAGCAGGCGCAAAGCAGCAGTATTGGCGTATCCAAGCATCAAGAGCATGGCGTCGGCCAGGTCTGCGTACACTGGTTGCCTTCTCTGGTACTTGCCATCCTGTGCTACTTGGCTGCACCAAAAAAGCAATACTCAACTGTACTTGACGCCATGCCCCCCCCCCCCCCCCCCCCCGGGCCCTCCTTTTCCCCCACCACCCCCTTCCTGCGAAATTATTGCCTCCAGCGGGATACAGCGGTCTGGCAGGTGGAGGCGACCAGGGAGCTATGCAATCTGCTCGATATTCTACTTGCAATCTGGGACAATCGGACACTGCTGTGCCCCTGCTACCTCTGGTTGAAACTCGCGGACTCGTTCCATAATTTTCTGTTCCGCTGTGAAGTCAAACAGAGTGAAGAGCTAGACCGAACCATCCCAAGGGCCAAAGATCTGGTACGGGTGTACCGATAGCTTGAATCGCACAGTCCCGTGCCCTGTCCCTGTATATGTGTGGTCTCACTTCCGTTGCTGTTCTGTTCCTCGCAGGCATCCCTTGTTCTTGTACAGGGACTACATTTGGAGGATGTTCTGCAGCAGATGTACTGTGCCGATATGTCCCTGGAGCAAGATGCATTGTTTAGTACCAGGTTGCGGCTGGGCTATGCTGAATGCTCAGCATTGATGTCTTCACAGCACATCTGCGGAAGCATTGTCTCACCCTGTGTCATCTTGGGTATGATTCTCGTCCAGGGAGCCTCAAGATGACGGCGACTGCCCGTCCCTGACGACCAAATCGTCTGGCAGGCGCATGCGGCGGTCTCCACTCCCAGATGCTGGCGAGGGCTGCGGCGACAGTGACAGCCCTGCACAAACACTAGATACGAGTGACGACCTTGCATTTTCAAAGGAGGAGAGGTTGGTGCTGATCCACGTTCACACGGATGCCCAATAGACTTATCTGTGAGGATGGCGCCTCCAACCGCTTTGGTACTGGCCTGGTTATAGGAATGAAATCACTGCGCTGCTGGAGTCGTGGTGCGGTGAAGCAAGCGTCGATTTGCTGGAGGTTCCTACCCTGCTGGCATGGTCAGCATTCTT
Organism: Tetraselmis striata; assembly: GCA_006384855.1. NCBI lineage: Eukaryota > Viridiplantae > Chlorophyta > Chlorodendrophyceae > Chlorodendrales > Chlorodendraceae > Tetraselmis > Tetraselmis striata. The sequence goes on from VCJN01003579.1 coordinate 54,455, forward strand.
GTGCCTGCATGGCACTGTGTCGCTTGATATCCACAGCAATCCGCTGCAGAGTAAGTTGCTCAGATTTGTGTCTGGACTCATTGATCTTGCGCAATGTGCCTGGACCTGCCGTGTGCCTTAATGCCTCAGCTGAACATGTGCCATTCGTTGCGCAGCCTGGGCATTTGTGGAGATGTTCGCTGGCAAAGCCTGGGAGAATGGCGGATTTGCAGCTGTCCTTCATTTAGCCAAGGCCGATGGGCTGCGCGTTGATTACAATCTGGCTTCAGGTTGCTCTTGCTGCACAGCCGATGTCACACGAATGGTCCATATCCCAGACTCTGCCATACATGCCTGACACATTGTTTATTGTTTCTGCAGTCTATAAAAACATCCAAATAAATCTAGTGATTGCTAGCCTGGCGACCTTTGGAATCTCTCCGCTCACTCTGAGCCCGGATGACTTGGATGTCATGCTGCAAACCACGTACCACTTGTTCAACGACCAGCCGGACCTTTGTTCCATGTTTTGGGATGTCAACGCCTTGGCAAAGGAACCCATGTTTCACTTCCTCAATGTGGCACGAGATATATTCCCAGCTGTACCCATGCCGCTGCTCTACATGCTCGCTGGAGTATGCAACGGGCCACAGAATGCTACCCAGGTACACCTTCATAGTTGTTTTATTGTGCAGGATCATTGTTGGTGCTGGTGTCTATATATGGATTTCACAACCTCGGTGATTTTCACAGGTACACACCTACCTTGCTAGACTTCCGTCCCTGACCTTCAGGTATGTTGGCTTCCTGCGCAGTGATTATGGACAACTGCTGCTGCAAATTGCTGCTATCTCAGACACGCGCGGTTGGTTTAGGCGTGGGTGTTGTGGACGGCAGGCACTATGCCAGCGATCCAGACATCGAATTTGATGGCACAGCGCCTGGGGCGCATGTTCTTTCCACCGCCAGCAAACCGATAAAGGAAATTCAGATGCTATCTATTCCGCAGGTGAGGCTTGCACTGGAAGCAGTGCTCTGATTCTGGCAACCATTATTTTCAGAGATGCCTTGGAAGCCACTGATAAGGTGTATTGTTCTGCTAAGGGGACAAGTGGGAATATTGTGGACCGTGTGAGCGAACACCTACCTGCAGGAGAAATGCACGCAACCAAGCTGTTGAGGAAGTTGACCTCGACACCTACCCCCAAGAGCGTGAAGAGAACCGTCAGCCTGGCTGGTCTGGCGCGTGGCAACAGTTCGCCACTAAATGCCAGCCGTCGTTTAGATGGGGCGGCTGTCAGCGCTGGACTGGAAGGCATCCGGCTGGAGTTCAATGACCCCAAGGAGCGCTGTAGCCCTCGTGGGGTGAACAGCGAAAACACCCCCTCACATTTATCTAGAGAGACAACCAACCCATCGAACAGGAATGGTGCGTCAGCGTCGCCATTTGAACCAATGGCGGGGCGCTTGGAAAAACCAGCCGAGACATCAACTTCAAAGCCTGCCCGGACGCTAAGTATTTTGACAGATGTTGACGACGAGCTGTATGACGACACAGCGCTCCTGATCAAATGGCATGTTGAGCCACCTCGTGGAAGCGGCATGGTGAAAGTGCTGCTGGAGTTAAGCCCCAACTCACTGACCGCCTGGAGCCCTTTGCCCCCCAGCATTCAGTCAGGTGTTCAATTGGATCAACAACAGAATTAATTCGTTTTTTTCTGTGACTTCCCACAACAGGTTGGCTCAATGACTGCAAATCTTAAGCGTGGACTGCATACCGATGCGATTATTGGCAATTTGAAGGTTGTGCTACGTCTATTGTCAAACATGGCTCAAGCAGATAATAGCACAGGAAAGGTGAGAAGCAGTTGCCTTGCCGTTACTCTATACATCAACATAGCTCTGTATCCTCTTGTCATGCAGCACGGTCGATTCCCCCATTTGGCGACGCCCGTGTAGGAGCTTTTGAAGTACGAGGTATGGGACATTGAGAGCAGCCTTACATCCGAGTCTTCAATGGACAAGACTGGAGATCCCTCAAGTAAAGGGCGTGTGACACTGCTCTCATTAATCTGCCGATTGCTGGACACGCTGCTTCATTTACCACAGCCTCCTCTGGATGCAATGGGTACGGCGCCGCTTTGTGTACTTTGTGCAGTGCAACCACCTTCTGCACCTGCGCAATAATCTTGAGACAGTGCGTGTTGCAACTCCCCCTGTCTAGGCTTGTGCCTGAGCATCTGTGCGGCGTTATCAACTCATGCTCCTGGGGAGGTGATGGCGCAGCTGATGGTAACAGGTCTTTTTGAAACAAACAGAAACGTGCCTCTGTTTGTCGATAGAGATACCTTGGAGACGCCAAAAGGCATTCAAGCGCGCATGGAAGGTAAACTCCACCAAAGATACAAACCTTTGCTGTGCCTGCCTTTTTGTACAATATCCCCGCTTCGCATCTGATAGCTGGGCATGCTCCCCCCTTACAGAGTCAATCAGGAAAGGGCTTCCACGGTTCCAGCTTCTGCACAAGGAGCACGAATGCCGTCTGCATACGTACCCTGTCACCGAGGGGCTGCTTGAGGTAGCTGATGCATGCACGTTTGAACGATTTGCACGCCTCCCTGCGGCCACACCTCTCACTTTCCGGGCGCACAAATAACACAAAGCTTTTTGCAGGTGCTGGCTGGTTGCTTGTACAAGGGCGTGACCACTGGTATGGTTGCAGAAGCAGCTGGATGGGTGTTGGTTCACACGCTTGGCAAGCACAGAGACTGGAAATTCAATACCTTAGCGCAGAAGCATCACCTAGCAGAGCTTTGTCTCCGGACGATACGCAGAGGGCTGCAGGTATGCAAACCTGCTTGAAGGATATCACAGATGTTGAGGTCCGCGATTGGGGGTTCGGTTCGGCATGTTTGTATTTGTTCTGCTTGATATTGGTTTCAGTGTCTTTATAAGACATTTCTACCTGTGTAGTAAATTACTCATACATGTAGGGTAGCCACAAACGGCAAACATTTAGGGGATGGATGGAAATTATCAGCCTTTGGTTGTAGGAGTACTTGCCCACTTGGTCTAAAAAGTACCTGCGATATATATGTATTTATTGGCATTGTACAATAAGTGATGTGCTGGCTGTGCACACCGCCCATTTAGTGTGTCACAAGCGCAGCAAGACATGCAAGAAGCAATGAAGAGGTTGATCACAGGATTGCTTTTGTGACTGCTCTGGAAAACTTGATTTCAGGTGAGGCATGGATATAGTGACATCATTTTACAGCGTGTCGCAATTGTGGTCTGGCGGCTGTTGACCTCCAGGGTGTAAACTGTATTTGTTGTGTTGCAGGGCCTCTTCTACACATATTTCCATTGGCCTTCCCCCCACCTGCTGTTGCGCTGGAAGAAGGCCGGGTAAGTAGCAGCAATCTTGTGGTGATCAAGTCTACAGAGAACCTCGCAAAGGAGATGCTGGCGCTTGTTCCAGCCCTTAATCAGGTTCTGTCAGCTCGACATTTTCATCCTCAGATGATGATTTCAGTTAACTGTTTTGTGGCTAGCGCACCTTCTGTTCAGGAATCTAACTTCCTGTGCCCTGCCAGAGTCAAGAGATATTGGAGCACATTTTCTTTGGCTCCGATTCGCTTCCGGGGGCGGCATGTCTGTCCTCATATCTGACCTACTCTCATTCCGATCTGAAGATGCGACTGCTCGCACTGCAAGCCATTAAGGTTGGTGCTCTGACATCCACCATCCATTTGCATGATAGGGCACACGTAGATTGGCTGTGCGATGCAACAATGTACCTCTCGTTCTGTACTGACGAGCACGTTTTGTCAAGGTTTTCCTGGAGGTGATTGCTGGGCAAGGAAACAATAGCACCCGGACCTTGACGTACAAGAATCTACTTGTCAAGGTACTTGTCAGGCTCTTTTTAAACTTCCAGTGTCATATATCTTCTTACTGCTGACCTGAGTGATTCAGGCTTGGTGCTCCATTTACAACTGGCTGAAGGATCATGAATGCGTCCTGCAGGATGGATTGAGAGGGATGGCAGGCAACCATGATTTGTGGAGAAACACCCTTGTGCAGAGCACTGGGCTAGTCATGGCAGGGATTGATACCCAAGTCTGTTGTGCGGCGCTAGAGTGTGCAAAGTGGACACTATCAAACCACTGGCCTCTGATGCACACACTGCTATTTCCTACCTTGCTGGAAAAAAAGACTGAGAGGTGAGGCATAGGGTGAAGAAGCATCGCCGTGACACTAAACAATGGCTATCTCTTGCACTGCTACTGATATGACATGTCTATGTTGGCTGATGGCACAGCACTTCTAGTGTGCCGACCGTGCCATGGAGCAGAAAACCTGCGCGAGTTGGGCAGCAGTTCTACGATTCTTATGCCTCCCTGCGGCCACATCTCTCGCAAGTCAGCCGCTTGGGGTCAGATCCCCAGCCGGGATCTCATGTACAGGAACTCATGCCGCTTGGAAACAGCCGTCCGCTCGAGAATGACAGAGGTTCTGTTAACCCGGGGCCACACAAAAACCAACATATGAGTACAAGCACCCTGAGTGTTCTGGACTGCATATGGGATCTAATTCAGGATGTCCCCCGGCTGCTGAAGGAAAAACCACAGTGAGATCCCTGCCTGGTCATAGCATGTGCCATGTTACACACCGACCTGTTGCCAGTACCTGCTCATCCATAGTCTTACGGACGTCTGCATGCTCATCCACGGCTCTGCCACACTGTGGAATGACAGGTGTATTGCACGTAAATTATATATAACATCTATCTGGATATGTCACATGTATCTATATATTTGTATATATAGATATCGAAACGACGTGACCCCAGTCGCTGAACCCTTGCTTTGATCACAGGCCAGTGGCATCAGCACTGCAGCTCGCCGCAGCTTTGATCCAGTCAAGCCACTTGAGTCCAAAGCACAAAGAGGCTGCAGATATAATGAAGGGACAACCCGGCTTCTGGAACTGCATTTCTGCGTGTGTCCCATTTCGCCCAGCTCCTGAATCAGACCGTGAGCCAGAGAGATCACAGTACCTTGCTGAACAAGCAGCTCTATTGGTGCGTACCTCTTGTGCAACCACTATTGCAGTGCAGTATGCTGCTAGCCAGCGCATGTGGACAATTGACAGTTGTAATGCGTTGTGTGCTATCACAGAGCATGGCAGTTGAGCTCAGCGGATACCGCAAGAGCCCAGGCAACTATGCACGCACAAATATCAAGGACCTGCTCGCCATTGTGAAAGAGTGGGAACGTGAAGGATGGAGGGGGAGGTCCTCCAGGATCAACCAACTGCTGATGGAGCGCGAGGGGACTACAATACAAGAGATGCAGACACCGATTCCCACATCAGTGCTCTCACAGGGGATATGCAATCCTTCGCGCAGCTGCATTTGCCTCGGGCTGGTGATCCTTCTACTCATCATAATTGTTGTCCTTCAGCGTGGAAGCTTCTAGCTACTCTATCCCAGCCCTTATCAGGCAGCGAAAATAATGACAGCATTTCGAAGGTGGAGGATCTTCGAAGGCACTGGCTTTTGTACACGTGTTAGAGGTGTGAGTGAGTGGCATGTGTGATCGTGTCGGCACCTCATGCATACAGATTTAACTGGATTATGAATACCCTCCCACACCGTATGCCTTTGTCATTGTGTCCTGCCGGCGACCAATGCAACCACAAGTATCACACCGCGCATTGCCAGTGCTTGCATCAGATGTTGCCCGTGGCACATCAGAGGCATGCACGCATGAATTGTGGAACATAGTAAGGATGCCTTATAGCAGATGCCCTTGCTTGATCATCCGCCATAGGGCTTTTGAAGCTGCTTAAATACTTATTTGGATAATACACTGAAGTAAGTGTAGGGAGCAAACCATTGCAAGTGGAAGGGAAACACAAACATGGTGTGTATTTATACTGCAACTGTTTAATGCTTGTGCATGGGGCGCCAATGGCAATGTAACATACTATGGCTGACTATTTCGCCCTGTTGAGCGCCCTACATGGGCCACCGGTCCGCTAGTGGGATCCCATACTCAATTTATCGCTGCTGCGCCACTACTCACGCCCTTGCCCTCTCCCTCTCCTGTTCCCGCTTCACATCCAAGAGCCACAGTCACCCATTACAGCAATGGACCCTCGCGTGCAAATATGCAAGACTGATTGCAGAAGGGCCACTCAATCTCACTTCTGCACGCCGTATGAATATCTCCGCGCGGTGATAGACACAGCGTTTTAACTAGGTAGTTCGTTAAAATGCCCATATCAGCCACCATGTATAAAATCGCTATACCGCACACCGCATTTGGTCATCATTGCCTTACATGCCAAGCCCATGATTCCGTACACCATTGCTGTTAAAGAAGTCAACAACTTCTCTATGCAGAAAATGACGTATCAATAAGTATGCATGCCATTGCCAGTGAATGCAGGATCCACTTAAAAGCCGAGCACTGTGTGTGACACGAATTTCGCCAATGTCGAAAAGAGTCATTCAGACATACATTCCACGAGGCATAAGCACCGTAATATTGCTAAATCACCCATCATGTGGACGCAATGACTGTAAACTCGGGAACCTATTCCAGTCTATGTAGTGTCCATTGACTCTCCCTCTGAAACTGTCAAGGCCGACAGAGGAATGAGGTCACGTATTTTTTCCTTCACCACAGCTGCAGGAGCACAACACAGGTATGTCAGTTCCAGCAACTGAGCTAGGGCATGCCGCTAGCAACTTCTGCATGGTGCCCATCAGCAATGGCACACCACACCCACGGCATGGGAAGTGATACTGTGTTCATCAGCAGATACATACGTGCAGTGCCAGGCTTGAAGATGACCGGATTCTGTCTCTGATACGTCCGCTCAGTCAGGACTTCATAGTTGCGCAAATATTCTGCTCCGCCCTTCGTGATGATGCAGAGATCAACGTTAGAACCTGATCCCAGGTCATTGTAAATGCCAGCCTTGATAGCTCTGCCCACCAGCTCCATGGCCTGCTCTTTGCTCATGTCATCTTGGTAGCCAGACTCAAATACAGACATAGCATTGAGCGACCCTGAGCCCATTGTCACAAACGGAAGGGCATCTGTTGAACCATGGGGGTAGACCTGGACATACGTAGCACATCGTTTCAGACGACAAGGGTTTCTGCAACTGGAATTCATATGAGTTGTGCCTTAGCATTGCCTTCCAGCACAGCCTATTGAACTAGCTCAAATAATCCGACCACACGTATTATGCAATACGCATCCCGGCCCATCATGGTATGTACACATATCATTTGATGATTCTGTGCCATGTATTTGTTGAATTATGCAACATCTGGGTGCAGATGGACCCCATGATAGCAGGATCTTTCACAACCCAATACATGCCTGCCGCAAAGCTGCCTCACGTTGTCCCAGACTAGCCCCAAAATATAAGCAGATCACTAATCTGCATGTAGCGATACTCGGCAACCGTGCCGTTGATGTGGGACACGCAGGGCGTCATGTGCGGGCACTGCATACCGTGAAGAGGTGTGGGCCCTTGAAATCCACACCACCAAGTACAAGAGCTGCGCTGACATGACCCTGATACTTGAACAGATGCGACTTCAGCAACGTCAGAGCTGTGATCACCCGCGACTCGCGCCCAGTGCCAAAGCGGTGCAGCTCCAAGGCAGAAGATACCATCCCTGCGGAATGCACTCTATGAGTCCAGTGCCAATGAAATAAACAGCCCAAGCTGGGCATGAAATTGCGCGCTGAAAGCGGGGTCATGGGTTGGCATTGCGCGTTCACCTGTCACAGCTTCTGTGTCTGCAGCAGTGCCAGCACCGCAGCAGTATATGCTGGGTGAGATATAGTGGATCTTCTCACAGTTTTTGTCTGCAACAGTAGATCCCGCTGTAGATCTTGTGTCGGCCCCGAGAACCACTCCGTCCTGGGAGCAAGAGCACGGCGTGACGTCAAGGCATTCAGCGGATCACGGAGGCCAACAACGATGTAGTGGGTCACAAGTAGCTTGGCATACCTTAAAAATCACCCCGGCGATAGTAGTACCGGTCTTGGTGAAGCCCGGCCCTTGGACGCCTCGCTGGTGGAGCATTTCGTTACGGCGGCATAGGTCAAAACTGAAACCACCCACTGGTTCCGCCATCTTATCGCCTGGCTGCGTGCCTGTCAGCGCCAAGTTTCCGCCCAACAGCGATACGTGCACAGACTCCACAAATACCCAGGTGGGTGTGGTGGAGTTGCTCTGGCCAGTGGATACCTTCCACGACGACAACTTCAGCCTCGATCTTCATCCGCCGCGCAACTGCAACTTCTGGTAAATATGCTGCTGGCAGAACAACACCGCCCGGCGAGGGCAGCTGGCCTGACGCGACTGTGATGATTGTGATTTTGTTTTCTGCCCCGCCCGCCGGGGCAACTCTGAAACCCTGCTCAAACCCTTGCATCGCCTCCACAACTACAGCCGTTTATAGCAGTAGCGATCGAGTACGAGTATGTTGGACCCAGAGTACCCCGGTACCCTGAATCCGCTTTTTCTCTCTGTGAAATCCGCATTTTTCCAGTGAACAGCTGACTGCCGTACATGTGCCTAATTTGGACCGTATGGCAGAAGTACGACACCCAGTTTTTACCAAAGCATGGCACCTGGGCATCTGTGCCAGTTGGCCTTCTTAGACTACGGAGAGGTGTCCGTCCTAATTTACACCCAGCCGGCTGGTATAAATTGCCAGCCTCGCCTCCTTGTAATTCAGTCAACTTCTTTTCCCAGAAATATTCCGACTCACCCTTTCTCTCTCGTGACAGTGCCACTCATCCATCACCTCGGCGACAGCGACTAACTATGGTCCATCGCCCACGGCTCACAGCAGCCCTTTGCCTTTCCAGCTTGCACCTTGTGTTATACTCCATTTCCCTTTAGCCATAATGTTCTGCTATACTAGCAGGTATAACTCCCCGCAAAGGTAGTACGACTACGCATCCGCGGAGTCGGTGTATATATTAGTATTGCGGGTGTAAATACTAGTAGTATAAGGCCGAAGACTGTCTGGAATTCTAGAGGTTCTTGACTCAAGCTACGTGCTAACACAGCACTCCCATAACCCGCTCATCATAGCGCATGGTATAACTTGACTCGGCGGTGTAACATACGCCTCGGCAATTGCTACCTGTAGAATTCAGAGCGAGAAACTATTACTCCACACCCCATGTGGTACCAGTAAGATGGCCATACTACTAATCCTTAGCTGCTCACTGAAGGGCCTAGACAGTACTTCGCCCCTTGTACTCGGCTCGAATGCTCATACTCGTACTTCGTCCTTCTACTAGCTCGTCTAGCGCCATTGCTCTCGTTATTCCAACAGGAACAGGCTTAAGCTAGAGCCTAACACTTGGTTTCGGAGCTTAGACATCGGTAAGCGACGTAAAGAATGGCTACACCAGGAGAGACGCCACCTGAGGACAGCGGAAGCTTTCCGGTAGCGGCCACTTGCCGGCGAAGCACATCCGATTCCGCTCGAAGGAGGTCAAGAGGGCACGCAACCGACCCTCGCAAACATGATGAGCATGCTTCAACGACTAAGCCGACCGAGTCGAGACTATGTCGACGGAGCAAGCGAAGATGCAAGAAGTAGCGCAAGCTACAACGGCGGCAACGGCGGAGATTCGCCGCTTGGACGAGTACGTGCGACAAGGCTTTAGTCATTTCGACGACCGAGTGAACCGGAGCCGAGTTGTAGAGCAGCAGATGCGAGACCAGCTTCGTTCTGCCCGGACCAGCGACATGCCTGGACTCGTGCCGAGCGATGTGAAACCAGCGAAGATCGAGAAGCTATCGACTACGAATATCGACGAGCTACGGAACTGGTTTCGTCATGCACGGGGCTACCTGAAATATCACAATGTAAACCCGGAGGAACCTCGTAGCGTGTACTGGGCATCTGGCTATTTTCACGGACATGTATCCAAATGGTGGTACGCGCAAGTGGCGAGTACGCACGACGAAATTGGCGGCGGTGTTACCGGTATTACGCACATGGAGGCGGCACTAATCACCGAATTCTGTGGACGTACACCGGCGAAGCAAGCTCGTATCAATCTGGATCGCACGACACAGCGGACTACAGTACAGAAGTACGCGAATTATTTCCGCGAGCAACTATTGGAGTTACCCCATCGTCACGAGGAAGATAATGTACATGACTTCCAGCGCGGACTGAAACCCCATATTCGAAAGGAAGTTGCCCTGAAAAACCCTAAGACCCTGGCAAAAGCTGTACAGGCAGCCCTAGCTGTTGAAGCTGCGGAGCGGGAGACATATGTGCACCGCGAGATCCGTCGCGAGCGCCTGAACATCATGGACGACGATGGCGACGACGACGAGCAGTACTACAGCAGTGCTGAGAGTGAAGCTACAGAACAAGAAGGTGACCTGTTGATGGCGCGGCGATTGACCGAGGAGGAGTTTGAGAGATTTAAGAAGGAGGGACGCTGCTTTATCTGCAGGGCGAAAGGTCATGTTGCGTCCGCGTGCCCGAGCAAGAAGAAGAAGATTTCCGATTATCGACCCAGAAAGACCCGGCCGGGAAACTAAGACGTGAGTCGGCCGCGCGCGGCGCGCGACAGGGTGAAGGACTGTCCCCTAAAACGGCTCGCGAGACCACAGAAGTACAGCCCTCGTATCCTCGAACGACACTGAGGCATGATTTCCTCCACAAGGATTTCAGCGACTGGATGGTACATCGCGAATTATTTCACGAGTACACGAAGAAATACGGACCCTGCGACTTGGACGGAGCTTGCGATAATGACGGCCTGAATTCTCAAGTTTCTGGTAGTTTTTGCTGTCCGACGCGCCCATTTCAGGAACAAGATCTCGGAGAATATCGGCGTATCTGGCTAAATGCCCCGTATGACAGAATTGAAGAATTTTTGGGCCACTACCTTCGACAGAAGTTATGGAATCCGCATCTACGAGCAATTATTGTAGTCCCAAAATGGTCGCGTAAGCCGTGGTTTCGACTACTTAGAAATTTTCGTCTGGTGGATGAGTTGCCAGCGGAGACTTCTGTGTTTACGTGTCCAACGAACGATGGCATAGAAGGTGCGAGACAAGATGTTGGCCCCACTCGATGGGCGACACAGATCTACGCTTACGATGGCGCCGGCGTACGGTTTCTACCGCAGCACCTGAGAACCCCACTGAAGCCTTAGTGGACGCACTCGAAGGTTCTAGTAACCGATGGAAGACGAGTGCTTCTGACTGTAGAAGACAGCGGACTGATTTGGTTTCCAGAAGGCAAGCGCGGCGACACGGACGCGACGCCGGAGACAACAGCAGTACGACGATTACTCGAGCAAACTAGGTACTGGGTACAAGAGAGCAATCTACGGTACCTCGGCACTCAGCGGACGGGAGACAACCGGTGTCCTGTATACCTGTATCGCGTTCGTCGTAATACTGTACCTACGAAGACCCCTTTGAACCGTGCACTATGGACAACCTGGAAGAAATTATTGGAGGCACGAAGTACGGGTTATCTGGAGACGGAGACAGTACGCTACCCACTACGGTACGAAAGCTTCGGCGAACAAATTGATGAATATGTCAACCGTAACGTCCGACTACCTGGCGAAGACTCCACATCGCGTTTGTGCAACGTATCTTCACCGAGTGGTACCCGACTACTGACCGTTACTGGCGAATTGCGAGGACGACACTGTAAAATACTGTGGACGCTAGTGCAACCGAAAATTTTGCGAGTACTGAATGGGTACAATTACATCAGTGCCCTACAGTATCCGGAGGAAAACACCGTATAAAACTGGCGAATGGTAGTGTGAGTACCAGTACCAAACGGCTGAGGAGCGAAGTACTTACCGTAGGAGCCTTCGACTACAAATTGGACGCTATAGTTACAGACCTGGAGAAATTCGACATTATTCTCGGACAACCTTGGCTGGAAACAGTTAATCCTGACATCGACTGGACTGCTAGAATTATTAAACACCGGAAGACTGGACAACACATTGCTACAGCGGAACAGTATACAGTACCTACGACGGTATACCACCTGGACGCGGCTAAGATGGCGAAGGAGCTGAGGAAGAGTCGCGGCGAGGAACTGTTTGCTGTTGCGGTACGCGAGGTGTTCGATGCGGTAGCTGAGCTGCGCACGGACCGGTCGACCGAGTGGACCGAGGAGCTCAAGGAGTCCCTTATGGAGTTTGCGGACATCATCGCGGAGCCTACTGACCTGCCACCGGAGCGCGAGTTCGACTTTGAGATCAACCTGGAGAGTGATGAACCCCCCAAGGAACGAACCTACCGTATGTCACCAGCGGAGTTGCAAGAGGTACGGTCACAACAGGAGAAATTGTTGGCAAAAGGGTGGATTCGTCCGTCCAAGTCAAACTACGGCGCCCCAATTTTATTTGTGCGTAAGAAAGACGGCACTCTGCGTATGTGTGTGGACTACCGTAAGTTGAATGACCTTACGAAGAAAGACCGGACCCCGCTTCCTCGTATCGACGAATTATTAGACTCATTGCATGGTGCGACTATTTTCAGTACTCTGGACCTGTACAAAGGCTACCATCAAGTACGAATTAAACCGAAGACATCCACAAAACAGCGTTCCGGACACACTATGGACTCTACGAGTACTGTGTGTTACCTTTCGGCTTGACAAACGCCCCAGCTGGATTCCAGACCATGATTCCAGACCGTGTTTTGAGGCCATATCTCGGCAAATTTTGCGTGGTATACCTGGACGACGTGCTGATCTACAGCAAGACAGCTCAAGAGCATCTCGAGCACATCAGATTGGTGCTACGGGAGTTGCAACGACACCACTTGCATATCAAGCTGTCGAAGTGTTCGTTCGGCCGTGCTAGCGTGGAGTTTTTGGGCCATATCGTCGAAGCAGGACAGATCAGGATGGACCCCCCGAAGGTGGAAGCAGTTCAACAGTGGCCCGTGCCGAAGACAGTAACGGACGTACGAGGTTTTCTCGGCCTTGCTGGCTATTACCGCAAGTTCATCCATAACTTCGCGGCTATTGCGGCGCCACTACATGACCTGACGAAGAATCAACCGGAGTTTGTGTGGACGCCTCGTGCTGATGCGGCGTTTCGCGCATTAAAGGACGCGATGGTACGAGCACATGTACTGAGTATACCGGACACATCTGCGGACGCCCGTTACACATTGTATAGAGATGCTTCTGGATTTGCAGTGGGAGCTGTGCTGCTGCAAGATCAAGGCTCATGACTTCGACCAGTTGCGTACCATGCACGCAAGATGAACAAACACGAAGTTCACTACCCGGTACATGAGCAAGAGTTGTTAGCGGTTCGTGATGCACTCATCAAGTTCCGATGCTACCTTGATGGAGCGGCGGGCTTTACGGTCATCACCGACCATGACACACTACGACACTTCTTTCGCCAACGCGATTTGTCGACGCGGCAAGTACGATGGCTGCAAGTGTTTGCGCCTTACCAACGACATATGAACATCGTCTACAAGCGAGGAGCTGCCAATCATGCGGACGCCCTCTCTCGGCGACCCGACTTGAAGGATGCGCTACAGAAGCTAGATCTGCTGAACAACTGGTCAGAAGACGAAGCTGACTGCGAAATAAATTCAATTTTATTTGCTATGGAGTCGCGACTACAGGCGGACAACAAGTTTTACGACGAAATCAAGACCGCATATGACTCCGACGAGTACCTGAAATCGCGGAAAGCTTTGCCATCCTGGCTAGTACGTCACAATAATGGTCTACTGTACGCCTACGGCTCACGACTTTACGTACCAAATGTGGCGGACCTGCGACAACGAGCATTGTACGAACTACATGACGCGCCCACTGCTGGACACCCAAAAGGACGACGACTACTGGCGCGTACTGTGGAACTGTACTGGTGGCCTCGTATGAAACAGACTGTCACCACCTACGTGCGACGCTGCCCTACCTGTCAACGTACTAAGGCGGCCCGGCATAAGCCATACGGCTTACTTCAGCCCCATGACGTACCGTCACGACCACTTGAGGTAATATCCCTGGATTTAATCACAGATCTGCCGAAGTGCCAGGGGTATGACTCAGTAGTGATTTTCGTATGTCTACTGTCAAAGCGAGTAATTGTTGAGCCAACTACGAAGACAGTTACTGCTGAAGGCTTGGCGGAGATTATGCATCGCTCAGTTTTTCGTCATTTCGGCCTACCGGCTAAACTCATCTCTGACCGAGACCCAAGATTTATGTCGGAATTCTGGCAAGATATGTTCAAGACCATGGGTACTAAGCTGAACATCTCTACAGCTTTTCATCCAGCAACTGATGGCCAGACGGAACGGACTAACCAAACTTGGGAGCAAGTGCTACGCTGCTACGTGCACACTCTGCACGATGATTGGGTCAACCACCTCACCAACGTGGAGTTTGCGATTAACGCTGCTCAGTCGACTTCGACTACTATGTCCCCTTTCAAGACGACTTTGGGATTCGAGCCGACTACACCTGCTACTACTCAATTCGCAACCGAGCCAACTCGAGCTCTTCCGGAACACGTCAAGTATGTACATGAGCTTCATCGCTTCGCGCATGATTGCGCACTGGAGGCTCAAACTCGTATGCAGACTGCAGCTAATCGTAAACGACTACCCGTACCATTCAAGACCGGCGACAGAGTTAAGCTGAAAGCGTCTCATCTGAAGTTTATTCAGCAACCCTGTGCTAAGCTACGCGATCGCTACGTGGGCCCCTTCGTCATTACAGAGCAGATCTCGCTAGTTGCGTTCCGATTGCAACTACCTGCGGGCGTACGAGTCCACGACGTGGTGCACGCGAGTATGCTAGAGAAGTGGTATGACGACCCTTACCAACCGGCGAAGTCTGAACGAGTACCGATTGTCCATGACGCAAACCGATTCCATGTTCAAGGACATACTCGATGTTGCCTTCAACAACAATGGCACTGGACTACCGTTTCGAGATCAAAAGAATTTTTTGCTGGCCGCACATGCACCAAAATATAAAATCATGTATCAGAAACTGTTAAGTCTGCAAGCTGACAAAGCAACATACGCAGGCTCCCGCAGCAGCTTTGCAACCGTTGCCAACACCAACTATACCATGGGAATATTTCAGTCTGGACTTTATCACAAATCTGCCATCAGTAGATGGTTATGACTGTATTGCCACTTTTGTGGATTTGTTCACAAAGCAGGCACATTTTGTGCCTTGCCGGAAAACTATATCGGCTCCTGAACTGGCAGCACAATTGTACATCAAAAATATATACAAACTACATGGTCTCAGTACCTTTATGATAGGAGACCGAGATGTCAAATATACATAATCATATTTCCAAGAACTGTTCAAACAGCTTGGTACAACTTTAAATCTCAGTACTGCATATCATCCGCAGACTGATGGACATACTGAAATTCTCAACAAAATCATTGAGCAGTTGTTGCGAGCATTCTGTTACAATAACCAGCAGGATTGGGTCAACTACCTTTCCCTTGCTGAGTTCAATTACAATAACACAGAATAATCAACCACAAAATTTACTCCATTCCAGGCAATATATGGCTTCCATCCTCGGTTGCCAATCGATATTGTAAATCCCAAAACTGGAGTGCGAGAAACTACCATAGACATTCTGTCAAAAATCCAAGATATACACAATTTGGTGCATGAACATATCATAATTGCCAAAGAATACCAAAGGCATTACCATGACAAGAACAATAAACAGCCGATGACTTTTCAGATCGGTGACAAAATAATGATAAAAACTGACGATATGATCATAAGAGGACAGAAATGTCCTAAGCTCAAACAACGATATGTAGGACCATATGAGGTCATCGAACAGGTGAACCCTCAGGCCTACAAAAATATTACCATCTGAGCTTGAGTGCCACCCAGTGTTTCATGTCTCAAAGCTGAGACTCTGGGATACTATATCTGCGCAAACAGACATTCCCGATGCCTTGATTGGCAGGCAGACGCGCAGAACTGATGACCCAATCATTGCGGACATCACTGACTGTAAATTGGCACTATACCCGAGACTATATGCAAAGGGCAAAGCCTTGCTGTTCAAAGTAAGGTTCCCTAACTTTCCGGCAACCGGAGATGACTGGATGCCCTATGAAACGATGCGGTATTCACCGCTGATGCAACATTATATGCTGTCGAAACCATACAAACATATCTCGACCTCACCAACATACATTGCTGCTAAGGCGAGCCACCCGCAAAGATTTCCACCGTGAGTTTGCTGGCTCAGATTCATCAGAGCGGGGTGGAATGTGAGGATATATCATATACCCTCACTAACCCTAGATTACCATAACCATGTTAAGGCGCGTAGCGCGCGCCCGATGTCGGGCTGCGCCCGCGCCCTGTCGGCCGCACTGCGCCTGCTGATATATCAGCACGGCGCCACGCCGACTGTAATCATAACATTCTCACCCTCACAACCTCGGAGTAGCACAGACTCTCGCCACCATAAGCGCATTCCCTCACAGCACCCCATGTGGGTACTCGTAATACTGTCCTGCACTACTAGTCGCCTTGTAGTTGCTCGTACTGACGCCTCGACGTCCTCGTACCAGTACTCCGCCTTCACTTGTACTCGCACTCGCAATGCTCATACTCGTACTTCGCTTGGCTTGTACTCGTTCTCGTCGGCCTCAGTCGCCAGTTCTTCGCTCCTTCGTCGGCTCCCGCAGTACAAAGTACATCAGTGTAGAGTACATAACACCACGGCCCGATCGACGGCTCCGGCCGCACCTCCGGCCTCGGCAGAGGCCATGGGCACGGCCGCGGCCCGATCCCGCCACATATCGCCTCAGAGTCAGAGGCACAACACAGCCCACCTCGCGAGGAGGCACCGGACGTGGCCGGCTCCACTCGCATCTGCACCCAACCAACCCGCTCGGTTATCGCTAGAGGCATGACCACCGGGGGCGGCCCACAACCCGCCCAAAGCCACGGCCCCGGTCCCCGGAAGAGACTCGTGGCGCACAAACACACCCTCCCCCCTCACCCGGTCAACTCCGGTCTTGCCCTACCCCCACTCCGGAAGCTCCCCGCGGGCCAGACCCCGCCTCCCGGAAGACCTCACCACCCGAGACACCTCCCCAGAGGTTGTCCGCCGCACCCTCCTCATCCAACAAGCGGTCGACCGAATGGACAGCTCCCCCCGCAGAGCATCCGCATCGCAAAAAGAATTGCCTCCCTCAGCACGGGCGGACCGCTCCACTCCCTCACTCCATCTCCCTCACCCGCTCTCCCCAGTGATGACCAGCGGATGACCGACGAAGAACAAGACTCATGCGCCGAGCTCGACGATTTGGTCAAAGAAGAAGACTACATGGACGCATACAGGGAAGGCCTATGAGCCCCTCTTGCCCACACAAAAACCCCCATCCGCCCCAACGAAGCGCCAATCTCAACCTCCGATGGCCTCGCGTCATCTACCATATTTCCCCCAGTCACAACCACCACTACCACAGGCTTGAGACGGCACCTCTACTGGTGGCTAAGGCCCATGTACGTGGCGCGAGGCAGAGCATGACGCCTCGGCTGCCTCAGTCCGCCCGCGCTTCCTCTGCGGGACTTACCCCACCAATGAGAATGGACGGCAACATGGCGCCGCCCTAGCTGGACGCCTACCCGAGCAACGGGTCGAAGTTGCACATAGAGGCCAAACACCCAGAGGATGCCTAGGGCTCTGTAATGACATGGGCGCCGAAGACGGAGATGCCGCAAAGTCCGAGACAACATACATGGGGGGCGGCCCAAGTAAGGCTGCGACGGAAGGAGGTGGGGACGGAGAATGAAGGAAGGGGATGGCCGGTAGGGGATGCGAGCTGAAATACACACATGTGTCGGTATGATCGGTGTACAATGTCGAGCGAGGGCGGCCACCTCGGCTTCGCGATGTTCAATCTCGGCTACGAGAAGAACACGCGACTCCTCGCACGAAGCAATCTCGTTGTCCACAGCATAATTAGCTTGTCTTGCATAGGCAAAAGCGACTCTGGCGGCCCCTCCTCCGAGATTGTCGGCAGCCTTGCCGGCTCAGCGTCGGGAGACACGACGCCATCCTCGTCGGCCGCAGCAGCTTCAACAACATCGGTAGCAGCGGCGCGTGCCTGCTTGTCGGCCTAATTATGCAGCTGCTCCTGGGTCATGGGAGCCTTGCCCAAAGATATTTTCGAAACCGTACGTAGTTACGCGATCTGTTTTAACGCAGATTGTTACTTCTCGAGCAGATCAGCGACCAGTGGGATCGTTGGTCGCTGATCCCACTGGCCGCGTGTAGTGCGTACCTTGCGGCACCCTGGTGGCGCCGCATTGACCTCGCCTTTTTCTCCTTCGTCCGAGGCAGGGGCAGACTGCATCGGGGAGCGAATAGGTGAATACATCCTTTAGTGCGATGTGGGGTAGGAAGTCGGCGGTTTGGGTTGGGGTTGGGAGATTTTGGAATGGGGGAGAGTGCAATACGAAGGCCTACCATATCCATAGCCCTCGCGACATCCCGTGTTGCCGGCACTAAATCAGGGGTTTGTTGCATGGCATCGTCGTCACGTATGCGTGGTGCCCCTGCTCTCGTACTTGGAGGATGCGATGGCGCGGTGCGTTCCGGAGGCGCTGATGGCGCGACATGAACGATTGTCGGCGGGACACCGACCGGATGCCGGCCGCTAATACATATATCCGCATCCGGCTCCTTGTCATACCCCAGGTGAGGCCAATACAACGCGGGCGGCTTCCCCGCACCCGCCGCGAAACCGCCGCGCGTAGTGCGAAGCTGTTGCCTTACAATGTGCTACTGGCGTAGGAGCCGTACCCAGGCATTCCGCCTGCGGGGTGGGTCTCCGCCGCCGCCGAGTGTTTGGGGGTCCTCCAGCCGCACGTCCTCTGGCTTAACCCCCCAAGCAACATTGCGCATGGACCATCGTAGGAAGGGCACGGTCCTAAGGGCGTCTAAGAGCCCGCGCTTCACTCCGACGGCTCGCACGGCTAGCAAGCATGGCGACCACTGGCCGAGAGGCGTGACGAGGAGTGTGGGTGGGTGCCGAGGGGGAGGTGGTTAGTTGTAGTTCGTTACGGAGCCGTCATCATGCACATCTTCGTGCCTCATATTCCCGCACAATCGGCGGTGAAAGTGGTACATTTCGGCGGAACAGTAAATCCTAATCGGGCAACGTGATTTGGCTCGGAAAACAGCAGTATAAGTTAGACCTCGAGGTAGTACAATACACGTTTGGTCGCGTTTTGGCCTTTTCTGCTAATCTGCCGATAATATGACACGAAGATCCCCATGTCAGAAAGGCAGCGCTATTAATATGATTCGGTTCAATGGCCATCATAATATCACGTTCAACACCAACCCCACAGCATGTAGTCACAATCACTGAAGCAGTGACGGCGTTGTTGAAGGGTAAGTTGGAGTTGGCGTCCCTCTCACGAGACGCCAATTGCGCACGAATATACTTGGCTTGCGCCTCATCGCACCACTCACTATACATCAAACGAGTGTATTTGCAGTGGAAGACTTTACGATCATGGAGCTAACATCTGCTCCGAAACCAGTGCGACAGTCTCAGCAGTCCAGACACATAAAACTATCAAAGGTGGTGGCGTGCACTAGTGTTGCAACGCCGAGAGGCTGCAATAATCTACTGCAGTATATATTATTTTTACAAGTTGTCACCACCTACTGCTTTAAATACTATTGCTATCGTCGGCATTGGTCAAGCCATGTCGAACTCTAGCAGCACGCCCACTGCCAAGTAGGGCGTCACCATGGAGTCAGACAAAAAGCCAAAAAGTCAGCCTTGTCATTGTACGACGATACATAATATATGTCCCACACTGTCAATAAAGATTTGTTTGACAAGACTGGCAGGCATCACTATTATATATAATACAGCAGGCCCCGCATATACGAATGCCTATGCGCGTGACATGCGCGGCGCGTACTTGTAGTACTAGTATCCGTTGTACCCGTAGAATATTACATCATTCCGCCGTGGTACCGTATATACCATGGTTGGGCTGCAGTCCACTTTCCAATACTGCAGGCTGCAGTGCAGTGCAGTAGGCTGCAGTGCAGGCTGCAGTCAGCCTGCAGTTAAGGCTGTAGTCAACGGGCTGCAGTACTGCAGGCTGCAGTGCAGGCTGTAGTAGCACTGCATTTGCTGACTTTAGGGAAGGGAAGGGCGGGACAGTGAAGGACAAAGGGGCTGCCATGGCGGATGCAGAGAGGCAGCAATCGTGGTGGAAGTTGTAATACATCATTAAATTGCATACAGAGGGGAAAAGCCTACTGTGTGTACATTTGTGTGTGTCCAACGATGATGTCCCAACGCATGCATAGTGAAACATGCGTAAAAAAGCATGATGGCATTAAAAACCCTCTAATCCCCCGCCTCCTCATCCGCTGGCTCGGCTCCATACTGCTCCACCATACTGGCATGGACTCCACCGCTTCCCATTGAATGCGGCTGGCCTCCCCCTCGCCCTCGCCATCAAGGACTTGGCTGGCCTGCCAATCCTCCCTGCATGGCTTGAGTAGATCCGCCGCCACGGCGCTGAAAGCAGCCTCCCCGTAGTACGACGCCAGTAGCTCCTTAACCTTGGCATCCAAGTCCAGATTCTTCTGAATAAAGACGCAGGCACCCATGTTATCCAGGTTCGTTCTATTTCTTAAGTGTATGGTGACAAGACCAGCAAGAGAGAACACGCGCTCGCACTCAATCTGTGAGCCTGGCACACATAAAGCAATCCTAGCTAATTCAGAGATGAGGGGGAAGGAAGAAGCATGCTTCTTCCACCACTTCAACGGGTCTCTGTCCCCTGGGGAGCATGTTGCAACAGCGGAAGGTGCGCAGCTCAGCCTCCGCAGCGGCCAACATGGCGGCCTCATCGGCCTGGTTAGTTGCAACCCTCACATCACCATCGTCATAATACAGGGCATCTCCATCATCGTCGTCATCATCATAGTCTGAACCCGCAGAAACTTGCTCAGATGGACCAGCAGCAGCAGCAGCCGTCTTGGTCTGCATGTGCCGGCTCAAGTGGACCAGCTCGGGGAGGAGCGACTTGTCATCGTATTCCTTCATCAACTCCCGGGCCTCTTCCGGCTTGCCCAGCATCAGCTTGAATAGGTTGCCCTTGCAGTATCTAGGGTCCAGCTGCATGGCCATGATCTCGTGTGCCTTCTCACGCACAGACTCCGTGAGCGGCCTCAGCATAGGCTGGATGTGCTGGGCAATGTGCTTCCTCATGTCCTTCCTCATCTCGTCCAGCTCGGACTCAAACCTGCAGAGGTGAGGGCGTGATATATAAAAAGTCAACATGATAATTTGAGCTGGCACGCATTCAGCCAGCGTTATGATGGTAAGCTGGAAAGCGGCTTTGCTGAGGATAGACCGGGGGGGGGGGGGGGGGGGGGCACTAGGGTTCAGGCCTAAGAGTGGGTCATCTTCGTCGTCGTCGATGAGAATATCGTCGGCTTGCGTCCCAAGTGGTGTCTGTGTCACTCGTGCTGAGCTGTTGGCGGCAGTGCTGGCCGCTGCGGCGCCGGTGCTGTCCGCTGCCATCGCCCCGTCCGCCATCGCCGCTGCGCCTTGCTCCGCGGCAGACTGGTCTCCCTCCATGTAACTGACGAAGAGTGACGAGAGGAGGATGACAGGTAGTGGTGCCTGAGTGTGAAGTGAGGATAGTTTCGGCTGGTGTGTGTGGTCTACGGGTATGTGCCCCGATGCGGCGACGTGTGATGGTACAAGCGAGTACGGTGCTATCCGCGGCGCTCGGACCGCCGGAACTGTCGCCATATGGCTTGTTATCATTGGCGGGCGCCATCCAAACGCTATCCAGTGAGATTTGGGGCACTTTGGGTAACTGCACTGCAGTCCCTTTTCGGGAAGTACTGCAGGCTGCAGTGCAGTAGGCTAACTGCAGGCTGCAGTTTCTGCAGTGCACTCGATACTGCAGCCCAACCCTGGTATATACCGCCGGCACTAGTACTGTATTATGCCAAAGAAAGCGCATGACAGGTAACACTTGCGTATGAATAACTGTCACATTATATATATAGCTCAGCAGATATCAATATATGTGTGCAGTCTCAGGCACACATTCTACTCGTACTCGTACACATCGCACTTGTACTATCCCGTAGTATATCGTATACTCGTTTAATTGTCATAAGTGAGCAAAGGAATCTAATAATCATGAGTGAACAAGACTCGGATAATTGTCATATGCATACGAAGATGGGAAAGCGACAGCAATAAGACCACAAGCAGTCGTCCGAGCCACCTGCACGCCATCAGACAGCAAAAGGCTACCCCGGTAGTCGGCATGCATTCGCTTCTAATATCCTTCTGGTTGGCGCTTCCCTCTGTATGCTGGCCATGGTACAAACATGATTAGCAGCAAAAGTGGCAGAAGCATCCTACATGTAGCTGTAACTGTGTGTGTGTCCGGAGAGACAAGTAGGTAGGTGCATAGTAGGTACCAGTAGGTTCATTATGTTGCGCACACTTGCTTGATGGCGGACGGCAAACCGTGTGCACATACGCTACTGGTATATCGTGGGACAACCCCAGAAAGCGCTGCAGAGCCTGGCACTTGAGACAGAAGAGTTGTATCATAAGCAGGTATTTATTGCATGGCGCGACTGGGCAGTACAGTGTGGCAGCCGAGACATGAATGTAGTTCAGCACACTGCCCGCTAGTCTACACCGTGGTCACAACAACAGTTTTGCCGCCCATTTGCTGCTTTCCAGCTTTGCTACCACTTAGCTTGTGCTTCAGTTTTGCGCCGAAGCTTGAGAAGCAAGCCTTGATCTTGCTGCGCAGGGTGGTACATAGCTTGGCCTTGGCCGCGGCCGGCGCAGGGGCTGCTGTCTGCTTAAGCTCAGTGGACGCCTTCACGGTCTCGGTGGCTCCCAGCATCGTTGCTGGTGGTACAACAGTCTCTGTCTCCGAGATGGACGGGGCCAATGGGCTCGGAAAGGAAGGCGCAGCAGCAACCTCCTCTGCGGTGTTGCGGCGTGTGCTGCGGTGCGAGTTGGCACGGACCAGTGGCATGGGCTCCTCTGCTAGGCGGTGAGAGAGAGGGCGGTTGCTGCGGTGCGAGCCTGGACGGGAGCTGGTTCTTGGTGCGATGCATGCGGGATCAGCGCAGCTGGCCTGTACACACAGCAAACATCGTCACAGGGTGGACGACATGCCACAAGGGTGGCACAACGGCCGATTTGAAAATCAGGATTGTGTCATGGACAGCACAAGCGTTCCGACCGACCTGCTTGCATTGTGGGACATGAGCAAAAAGCTCTGCCTCGGTGACAGCCGTCCCACAGTGGCGGCAACTGATCATCACCTCGCCCTGATTACAGAAAGGGGGGTGAGGAAGGGCAAAGCATTCAGAACAGTAACGACATGCAGTACCGGCAATCATCACTATTAAAAGGAGCAGGGTGACCTTTTTCAGCGCCGCGCCAGTGGGAAGCGGTGTGAAGAAATCGAAGGCATCATCCGTGCCGGCACCAGAGCTATTAAGCATCGACTGCAGCTTGTCAGTCATCTGTGCCAGGGTGGCAGGCGAAGGCGCAGCGATGTGATGACGATCAGACATTGGCAAGCCGCCCCCTAGGTGGTCGGCATTGCGACCACTGCTGCTGGCCTGGTTGGTGGATGCCGTGTCACTTGGGAACATGGACAGCTTCATGGACGCCGTCAGTGTGCTGTGAAGCTCCCGCATCCTTTCATTGAATGCGGCAACGTGCTCGGGCTGCACTGGCAGCCTCTTGTGCTCCAGCTCGGGGTCAGGGAGGGTGACGAGCTTGACAGACCCGTCCGGCAGTTTCTGGCGCTGTGCCTACAATCCACATGCATGACAGTCAAAACCCACACTTCAAGCAACATTGTCCCAGCCTCACATCCCACACAAGCGCACTGCCGACCCAGGGCATACCAGCTCCTGCTTCTGAAAGCGCTTGCGGCAAGCGTCCACATGGCTGTGGTACTTCATGGCGTTGAAGCTGTCACTGCACACATAGCAAGTGTATGCTAACTTGACGCGAGTGGCTGCAGAGGCACTTGGCTTCTTGGCAACCTTTGGAGCGGTGTATTTTGGCTTCAGCCAATTCTGTCCGCCTGCAGCAGCCTCAGCAGCTGCTGCGGCGCAGTGCTTCTGGTGCCGGGCAAACAGTAGTACAGACACCTGCTTGCTGCAAGTGCCGCAGTGTCGCATCGCCCAAACCTCGCGATGCTTCCGCATCTCTTCATTGAATGCTGCAACTTCCTCTGGCTCCGTTGGCAGGTGTGACTTGAGCGCTTTAGGCAAGGGAGGTGGCGCAGGGCGCCCTGCCCCACCATCATCCGCCTGCAGCGCCAGCAAGCTGCGCTCCCACTTGCGCACACACTGTCCCACATGCATGTGGTAGCTGGCGTAGTGGAAATGTCCACCGCAGCAATAGCATGTGTACATAGGACTGGGGCCGCTCTGCAATGAGTGCAGCTTGTGAGACTCAGGCCCAGAGCGCACGGGAGAGGGTGTGCTGGCAGCTGGCTGCCGGGGTGCAGGTGACGTGGTCTTGTGGCTGCTGTGAAGAGGAGAGGCTGCAGCGGGCCTTCTGCTGGCAGAGGTGGCCTGAGGCGGAGTTGCCTTCTTCGCTGAAGCACTCGGGCGGGGCTGCGAAGTCTTTTTGGGTGCGGTGGTAGCAACATCCTTCTTTGCCGGCGCCGGCTTGGGAGCCTTGGGGGCGGCTGACACTGCCTCCTTGACTGCTTTGCCTGCACGGCTGTCAAGCGACCAAGTTGTCCAGCCTGTCCCTGGCTTGGAGGTAGCTTTGGTTGCTGGCGCCGTACGCTTGGGCGGCGCCACTTGGGAGTGCTTAAACGCCACAGGTTTGCTTGGGGTGCGTGGTTTGGGCTCCGGCTTTCTGGCCGCACGTGGCTGGGGCGTGGCCCCGGGCTGGCTACTGGGCGCCATGCTGCGCTTGGAACTCTTGGAGGGCTTCAGCGCCGCAGCAGCTGCCATGAGGGTGCTCTTCACCCGGGGCGTGGACTTGTCCTGCTGCATCATCAGCAGTTTCTGGTGCAGCATGCTCTGCTCAGATGAGCTCAGGCCCCCGTCATGGGCCTTTGGCTTGCTTCCCACAGCAGTGGGTGCAGGGTTGTGTGTTGAGGTGGGTTGAGCAGGTGCCTGCTCCTTGGTTGCAGTACCCTTAGCCACCTGCAAGGCAACCAAGTGGGCGCATTCAGCGTTGCCCCATTCGTTCAGTTCGCCACTAACAGCCCGCCCCCACGTCCCCACATTGCCAACGCGCTGGTGTGTGATTGGGCGCAAGTAGTGATTGGAACACACGGAATGCGTTCCGATGCATAGCATCACTGCATATTTCTCACCTGTGAGCGGCTGGACTTCTGCTGAGACCCACCAATGCGCAGCTCCGGCACGCTAGCCGGGCGGCCAATCGCGCGCGTGATCGGGGGAGTCAAGATGTCCGGCGAGACGTCTCCCATAGACACTGTGGTGTCATCACTGGCGCCTGTGGCAAGCACGCACTGGGCCCCATGGGCCTCCATGAAGGTTGACGGCCGGAAGCAGCCCTTGCACGAGCCGCAGCGCACAAGTGACGAGGACTCCCAGTGGGCAGCCATTGCTGCGTTGAACGCGGCGACGTCTGACGGGTCGACTGGAAGTTCGGCTTGGCCTGTCAGGATGAGCCTCATCTCCGGCGGCGGCGGCGGCAGCAGACGGCGCATGGTCTCTGGCAGCACTTCCTCCGCACGAACCCATGCCCGCTTGCATTCCATGCAGTGCGCCTTCAGGTGGCGCCCTGGAAACTTTTCCTCACACAGATAGCAACGGTAGTGACGATAACCCCCCAGCTTTAGTACGGCCTGCATGTGACACAACAAGTGTCAGTCGCTGGCCAAATAGAAACGGATACAAGACTTGGTAGGTGAGTCTGGTAAGGTGCCCCCCCCCCCCCCCCCCCCCTTCCCCCCCCAACAACACACACACACACACACCCAGCAGATGTGAGAGTGGCATAAAGATACTGCTGGGTGCATATTTGTGGCTATCTCTTTTCCATCAGCCCTCAACAGTCCTCGCACACCAAGGGCAATGGTGTGATGGAAAATGTACCTGCGCATGCGCCAGGCGCGACGCCTTGCTGTGATGTTGCGCCACCGGGCGAGGCAGCGGCTGACTGTAGGAAGCCTTGATGGGTGAAGGATTGTGGACGCTGCTTCTTCCCGGCGCCAAGTTGCTTGGAATGGGCTTCACCTCCGCTTGCATGGGGGACTGACATTTCTTCGCCACGATGGAGCATGTGGGCTGGTGCTCTGGCAACTGCTCAGGCAGAAACACAGTCTTGCAGTGCAAGCACTTGGGCAGTCCTGCTCGCCAGTACTCTGTCATCACCGTGTTGAATTGCCGAATGTCTTGGTCGCTTGTGGGCAGAGTTCCCTCTGGGATGCCGCCGTTCTGTGCGGTCGATAGACACCACACCCGATTCATGTGTGAGGATAGATGGAATAAAAACTACATAATAGCTTGGCAGTCGCCAAGTGGAATGTTCGTTATGTTCATCCTCGCAAGATAACCTCATGATGTCCACATATTGTCCCGAGGACCCCCCCCCCCCCCCCCCCCCCACACACACACACACCAGAGCAATGGCGTGCTTCCCATACCTTATCTGCACATAGCTTCACAGGATTCTGCGCATCTGCAAGCTCGCGTGGCGGGAGAGGCAGCGGTGGCCTCGGATGTGGCAGCTTGAGATTCTGTAGCTCCCGCTGACGATAGCACTGATGCAGGTGCACGCCAAGAGCGCGCGCCCCAGACTGCTGCCCGCAAAGGTAGCACACGTAGGCCTGTAGTGTAGCATCACAGAAGGTGGATATAACTGGACAGCACCAGGATACATATGCTATGGGATATACATTGGGGGTGCGAGAATGCTCAGAACACCCTGGCAATCTCAGACCGCTCGCATCAGCGTACCTTTGTGACCGGTGTGTCAGCCGTGGCGCCATTCCCAGCGCTCTCGCCCTCTCCATGCCGCTTGGCAAACGCAGGCATGTTCCCTCCAAAGGCAAGCCTGTTGTGGGCACATCAAGCCCCAACGGAAGGACTCAGCACCACTCTACGCTCGTTACGCCGCCTCACCTAGCAGGCAACGCCACAACAACCGCCTGGTGTTTGTAATGTCTGCAGCCAATGCAAACTACATCTTATAAACCACAAGATTGGTGTCAATCAGGCACAGGCCGCTCGCAGGACCTACTTTGCTAGGCGTGAAAATGCGCCATGGCGCTTGCCAGAGTGTGGCTCAAACTTGTGCTCTACAGAGCCCCGTGCGCCCGCAGAGGTGGACAAAGTAGAGTGAGACTGGCTGACCAGCGACGACTGCTTCGTGGATGGTTTCTGCGGTGACGCAGAGTACCGCTGCAGAGTTGATGGGTGACAGACGGGCAGAGGGGGGGGGGGGGGGGGGTATCAGCGCGCCGCAGCATACTGCAGCGGTACAACACTTCTTGAAGCTCCGCCCTTCTGCGCATGGCATGCATCATACTATCATGCCGTCTTCCCCCTCTGCCCTTTCACTAATTACCTGCCAGTTCAGTCTTGCAAGCTCGCCCATCGCACGGTTGAAGGCATTGACCTCCTTTGCGCTGACGGGCAGGACGCCCTCTGCTGCCCCGTCCTTGAAGGAACGCAAGCGACCTGGATGACTAGGGTCCATCAGTTCTCTTGGCATCTTTGGGCTCTGCCTCTGTTCCTCCAGAGGTAGCAACGCCTCCGTGATCTCCCATTTCTTCAAACACTGCGGCAGATGTATCCCGAGACTGCGGCTACCGAAATCGCTCCCACAGAGGAAGCATGAGTATGTAAAGCGCGGATTGGATGCCCCGCTGCTGCCAATGCCACCCGCCTTCCGCGTGAAGGGCTGGCCGCCCTTATCCGCCTTCCTGGTCACTCTGGAGGGCTCCGTGAGGTGCAGAGATGCATCTGAGCAACCCTTTTGAACATGAGCGGAGAAGTAGTCCTGCAGGGGGGGGGGGGGGGGGGGGGGGGGTGTAAGCATACATGCATAGCATCCCACAGCCCACCTAAAAATAACATGTTTTGCGAACTGCGGCCTGGCATGACAATGTACTGAGTGACTCATGCCTCATTGCCCCACTGCTTCTACCCAGGGGCGCAGGGACAGGTCACACCTGCATGCGAGAGTTGAAGGCTTGGACCTCCACCGTCACGGTCGGCAAACTGTTCTGGTTTGCATACTCATGCGGTGTTGGGGGGAGTGGCTTGCGTTGTGCAGGCTCAAGACTGAGCTGCTCATCGTGCCAACGCCGCTTGCACACATCAATATGCATGCCAAGCGAGTGGCTGGCGAACTGATCCCCGCAGAGGTAGCACACGTAAGATTTGCTGACATCATGACCACGACCGGCATCAACCCCGTGTGACTTCAAGTGACGGCCCAAGTCACCCCGGAGGTCGGCCACGTGCATGTTTGACCTGTATGTAGCGCAAACGACATCATATGCTCAAGTTGTGCATTATCAGGCAAGACATATTGTGAAAGATAAAAGTGTATACTCCCGGAATGGAGTCAAGGCCCCACATCGCCGTCCATAGGCCCTTCATGCATGATTTTGAGAATTTAGCAGGATATCCATGCGTATTAGGCACACAGGCACGCACAGGCGTGCTCACCCAATGCCCATATGATGGATGCCTAGGGTCGCTATCACTGTAGACCCAGAAGAGCTAGTCAGCACGACTGCGCCGCCATGCAAATACTGTTTATCCCCGATGTACCTGTGAAAACACATAATCAGCTCTTGAATATTTCGCGCTATAACACCCCCACCCGCCTCCCAAGCAGCAGGGTCGATGGTATTGTTTGGTCGAAAGGCGACATGCATAAACAACGCAACGCTGGATGTTGCGACGTGGGTTGTGGTCCTAAAAGCCAGCTAAAATAAAACTAACCTTTACATCCTTAAAACTAACATTGCTACACGACACATCATTATACACGCGCACAAGCCGTCGAGCTTAAACGAGTCGCGTTCCGTGTCCGTTCACGGGTAGACATCGTCACCGTTTGTTTCTGACATTTCAGAACCTCGCACCCACCCGGAGCACGCACGCGAGCCGACGAAACAGAAACCTTTCGTGTGCAGCCTGGGGATACACCGAACAACAAAATAAAACACAGGACGTGAATATTGAGGCAAACCAAGCCGTGCACATTACATCAATAGAAGAAAGGGAACGGGAGACCGCCGCGAGCATAGCGGTATGCCGAAGGTCAACCGACGTGAGTCGCTCGGGGGTAGCGCGCAGGATTTGAGCCGATGGCGTGGCAGTACAAATGGGTACTAGAACGAGTTCCCTTGCACACTCCCCGCCTTTCAAGGGCATGCCGGCCGCACTCTCACTATTCCCTCGCTCGCATGCACCCGGTTGGCTCTGGGTGTTGTTCGCGAGAATATAACGTGTGCCCAAAACGTTTGAGCAACCGTTTCTTGGCTTTCGCAGCCGGTGGTGACCGCGCGGTCGACTCCAGGGCTTAATACAAACGACGACTACGACTACTCGCTAGCTCCAGCCGTTATGTACTTTATGGGCATGTATTTTCAAATGTCGTTACATCATGCGCACGAGTGTCGGCCCGCAACGGTATACTCCAGCAAACGAGGCGGCACCAACCGCTGCCCTGCCCGCTGCGGAACCCCGACACCCGACGTCGGGAAGCAAACAATCTCAGTGCCATCTGATGTTTGGACGAGAGCGTTGTGCGGCTGGTGGTGTGGGTCTTAGCACGTGCGGTGAAGGAGGTTGGCGGGCGGGGCAAAAAGTAAGGCGGGGCGTCATGTGCATATGCCTTATATATTGGTGATGACGAGGCCACGCCCCACCTCCCTGCCGTACCACCCGCAACGCCACCCCTCCCGGCAAGATTCATATCTACCACCGGGTTACATGTAGACTTTCCAAGTTCGAGAAATATGGTTACGTGCCGCATACCAGCGCTTGCCTGGTTCGATGATAAGACGTGCCCTCTGGGCGGCGGCGGGGACGGAGGGGGGAGGGGGGGGAATGGGTGCGCTAGTGGGCGGTTTACGAGGCCGTTGCCAGTATTTCCGTTCAGTCGGCGATGGTCCGGGTCCCAAGGGTGCCTGACTCACCGTAGTACTCGTAGGCCATAAACCGCATACGCCTGCCTCGAGGCGTGGCGTCACAGGACCTTCGACCCCAATATGAGGCAAGCTACCAACAGGAGCCAACGACAGGCTCGGTGAGAGGGGCGTCCGTTGAATGCCAATGCGGGTTGCCGGGCTAGATAGAAAGACAACCTGCTGATGTACGACGGGAGCAGTTTCCCATCGCTGCGCTGATGCGGGTGCGGCACGGGGCGGGGATGACAATGCGTGGGCGATCGGGCGCGGCGCGCGCAAACGCTGGTTCAGATGCATTTCTTCGAAGTTGAGTCTGGTTTTGCCAAAAGATCGCGCAGGCTTGTTTACACGGACAAGAGCCGAAATTGGCAATAATAAGTGATCGTGTGTGGGGGGAAGCGGAGTCAGGCCAGGGGGGCGCTGCGTGTAACGCAGCGAAACTGGAAGATGGCAGGCTCACCTGTTTTGGGCCGTATAGAAAAAAACCGCCGCTTCCACCGCCGCCCACATCGCTCTGAAGACGGTGAGGGTTGAAAGACAGAACACCAGAACTACTTCAGTGCGTGCCCGGGCGCTCCACCTGCACTGCCCTTGATCAAAGACACTAGACCGGCTTGCGAACCGGGAGCACTAGCAGGATGGCGGCTGCGAGCGCGGAGTGGTACTATATCCCGCCCGGTAGCAGCAACAAGCCATTTGGCCCGCTGACTTACACCGCGCTGGCAGGTAAGTTTTCTGCCTGAAGATGTGGCGGGTGGGGAAAGTCAGGGAAAATATTGACGCAGGTTAGAGGGTGGGGGTGGGGAAGTTGTGTGTTGGAGTGCTGAATTACTATCATTGCAACAACTGCGCAGAACTGGTGAAACACGGCACGGTGCCACAAGATGCATTTGTGTGGCACGCGGGGCTCCCTGAGTGGCGGCCTTGGAACTCGGCATTGCAAGAAACACCGCTGGTAGAGCAGTTGCGCCAGTCAGAGCAGGCGCGGCCAGCTCCCAGTATGCAGACTGCGCCTGCGAAGGCAATTGTTGCGAGCACGGCCAAACCTGCAGGTGGGTGCCCATGTGCTGCACGGTCATATTGCAGCATGCCAGAACTTCGCCCACGATACATGCTGGGGTACAAGCAGTAATGACTTAGACCACGGCGTAGCCAAGTCATGAGGACATCATGCGACCGAGGCTGAGATGCTGAACAGCAAGACACAGGGGAGGCCGGGGGGAGGGGGTCGTAAAGGTCGCTGAGTTTAATTGCTTGTTTCCGTCATCTGCTTGAATCACCTATCCCGGCCCCCCCCCCCCCCCCCCCTCGAGCTCAATGCACCCCCCCCCCCCCATTGCAATCACATCGGCGGCCGCTGGCAGACCCTGAGGATGCGCTGGCGAGCTTCATGGGCGAGATATCTGCAATAGAGGTGTGGATGCGTGTCTGTGTGTATGTAAACACACCAACAATGAGTGCCTTTGGGCATCCGCATACGTGGGATTGGTTCGGATCAGCTCTCAGCATGAGGCAATCCCATACAGGAAGAGGCAGCGGCTAAGACGAGCGCTGAGCGAACACAGTCACCCGCGCCAGAGTGAGTGACACAAGGCGCCTACAATTGTGTGCTGTTGGCCTGCTGGCATGCAGTGTGTCTGGCACTACACAGTTAATCTGCATGTTTGCACTGATCAATTTGTGTGCAATGTGCAGCGAGCGGGAATTCGTGGATGATGATGGTACAACCTATCGGTGGGACTCTGAACAGCGATTGTTCAAGCCGGTAGAGGCCTCGGCACAGGCAGTGGACTACAGTGTGGAGGAGATGGTTTATCAACGTGGGTGCCAATATGCAAACACGCAATACTGGGATGCGCTTTTCTCTGTACTAAGGCTGTTAAAGGCTGGGGGCGCGGCGAGGGGGGGGCTGACGGAATTGCAATGTCTCATGCAGCGGACGAAGAGAGGATTCCCACCATCAAGCAGGCAAAGGCGGCCGAGGCTGCGGACGCGGATCCCTTGACTGGCCAAAAGCGTCAGCGGGCAGAGGCCATCGCGGCGCAAAAGGAGAAGATCGCAAAGGCCGCCCAGGAGGCTAAAGAGAAAAAGAAGAAGGAGGAGGTACGGATAACACCAGGCTAGACAACTCGTCCACACAACTGACACGCTTCTCTGCCGCCTGAGGGCAGGCTGAAGTACGGTGCTGCCGTGCGGCCCACGCAGACTTGGTTTGAGCTCAAGAAAAACACGAACGTGTATGTGACGGGACTACCTGGGGATGTGACAGTTGAGGAGATGGCTTCTGCATTTGGCAAGTGCGGGATCATCAAAGAGAATGAAGACAGGGCGCCTCGGATAAAGCTGTACAAGGATGAAGCTTCCGGAATGTTGAAGGGTGATGGGCTGGTCACATTTCTCAAGGTGCGTGTTCTCAAGAATGAGCGGGGGAAAGGAGAGGGGGGGGGGGGGGGGGGGGGGTCGTCGTCCATGCCCACGCTTACTGCATCCTGGGCATGCTATTCTGCAGGAGCCTAGCGTGGAGATTGCGTGCACCATCCTCGATGGTGCTCCACTGCGGCCGGGCGGGCCGCCCATGAGTGTGACCGTCGCACAGTTTGCGCAGAAGGTATGTTGCAGACAGCATGCCAGAGCTGGCCCACACAAGGTCATGCATTTGTGCGCGCATAGGAGCATACTCAACACGAGTAAAGTAGAGATGTTGTAGAAAGCGTGTCTATGTAGAAGCAATTTTATTTTCCTGGCCACTTGCTCGTTCAACTACAACACATATTGCCTCCTGGAGCCCGGGCCATATGTGAGGGTGAGTATTTCCGCGTTTCTTATCAAGAACGCAGTCTGCTCATTTCCTGGGACGTAATGCCTCTCCATGATGTGTGCAGACCAGCCGGCCTGCAATGAAGAAGAAGCCGCAGAACAAGAAGCAGAAAAAGAACATGGTACGAGTATGGCCCGTTTGCCCCCCCCCCCCCCCCCATGCCAAACACGCACACCCCCCCCCCCCCCCCCCCCCACACACACACACAGAGTCTGCATTACACATGTATTGCTCCTTGCCACTATTATCGAGCCTCCTCATGGCTGCCAACGTTTCCTGCAGGTGGTCAGCCAGGAGAAGCGACTTGACTGGAATGGCTTTGACGATGTGAAGAAGGCAGAGGACGTCACAGTGATCCTCAAGCATATGTTCACGCTCGAGGAGCTGCAGGTGCGGACCGGTGCCAAGCTGGACTGCTAGCAGTAACGACAAGACACTCTTTGTTTTGGTATCCCACCTTGTGAAGCGAGGTGTGTGTGTGTGTGTGTGCCTGTACATGTTGAAGGAAGTGGTGTAGTGGGTTGTGTAGTGGGGGCGGGGGGGGGGGGGGGGGGGGGGCAGCTGAGCTGAGCTGAGCTTCATCTGCTGCAGGCGGAGCCAACACTTGCAGGTGAGCTGAAGGAAGACGTCGCGGCGGAGTGTGCCAAGCTTGGTCCCATTGAGCGTCTCAAATTGTTTCAAGGCAACCCGGAGGGAGTCATTAGTATACGCTTCAAGATGGAAGAGGCGGCAGCCGCTTGCATTCAGGTCATGAACGGCCGGTATTTTGGCGGCCGCCAAGTGGCAGCACACAAATACGGTACGGATACTCAACTATGATTGCCCAAACGACTGTCTGCCTACCTGCCACGGATCAGGCAGATGCTTGTGACAGACGGGTGCTGTTTCAAGAGGACGGAGCATACCTGGTGAGCTAACATCCTGCTTCCGTTGCTCGACAGATGGTAAAACCAACTACAACATACGTGTGCAGGAGACGCCAGAGCAGCAAGCTGCACGGCTTGAGGCCTACACGAGAGAGCTGGAGGCCTCAGGCGGTGCTGACTAAATATGACAGCAACCTCGCAGATCCATGCCTCTACCCCCCCACCCCTCCGGGGGTGAAAGGGCTGCAGAAAGCGCTGCAGATAGATTGCAGGAACGGTGTAACAGTCTCGCAGACGATTTTCGCTGCTGGCTAAGCACCAAGCAACAGACGAGGTTGTGCAGTTCTTGTTACATACATTTCGACCCCATCTTGCTTGTAACACTACCATGTATTAGGCATACCTGCACCTGTCTTCATAATGCATGATCCTTGCTGATGAGTTCTTGCACTGATTGGCGTGAAGGCAAGGGACTGGTGCGCCTATCTGAATATTAACAGCATTTCAGCGGCAGCCGGCATGCAGCTCGCGGCAGAGTCCACGGGGGCTGGCGGACGGCACCACCACAGTGTGCAGAGTACAGGCGCTGCGATGCCAGCAGAGGTCACCAGCCAGCGCAGGATGCCGCGGATGGCGACAGCGATTGTTACACTTTAGGTTCTGGCAGCGCCTAGTGGGATTGGCGAATAAGTGCGGTGGCTTGATAGGCGACGTTGATTAGACAACAGTAGCGGCGATACGAGAGCGATGTGGCAGTTTGCGATGCGGCGCTGCTTGAGGCTTTCGTGGAAAAGTGTAAGGCGACTAAACGCACAGCAGCGCAGCGCGCATCATCAGCAGCATACATACACCAGTACACATAAGTCTTTGCACATAGAAATCCGCGCGTATCCTCGCCTTGGTGCCCAAGCCATGGGGCCGCGGGGCCATGGAGCCTTGTAATCCAGTGTATGCAAGCCTCCTACGCCAAGGAGGCAGCCGTTTCTACCGGTTATGGCACTTCTAGAATTGTGCCTCGGCAATGGCATTGCTTGGCACTTGGCTAAAACCACAGGAAAAAAACGGGAGATGAATAGGGGGCAACTTGTTGGCGGCGTAGCGACCATCCTTCGCATATGCCCGCGCGCTGCCGGTGGTGGGTGGACGTATGCATGCGCTGTAAGACTACCGAGATTGAGCCCAATCCATGCACGCTACACCGATGCAATGCATGGTATTTCCATGAGAGTGTGCCAGTAATCCCGTCGTCGCGATGGGGGCAATCATCCCACAAATTTCCAAGCTGCAAGATAAGCACCGTTGGCCGCGCCTCCCTGTGTGAAAGTAGCACACATCAAGTGCCTTCGATTCCAGGTCACGGGCTTCCCATCGCACTAATTTGCAGCCCAATCTGATAAAACGCCGAAATGTAATAATGAATTAAAACGTGATTGCAATATTACTGCTTCTTGCAGGGCGAACGGCCAGTTTGCGAATGTCACATGTAGCCCGCTAGCTGACCACAGACTCCAAACCATGCGCCGCGTGGCATGGGGTAGGTGGCCAAGACATGTATCTCGGCGACCATGGGAGAAAAAACACGGTTCTTTATGTCCAAATGTCGGCGTGCCGGGCGTGCGCTCAAACCGTTCACAGCCCGGCCGTGCAGCGCTTGTTACAGCGCTTATAACATGCGCCGCGCGCGCCACGCGCAGCGTCGCATTGGTCCTAGCACACCATGTGCACGCTCCTTCATGGCTTATCCTCGCAATGGTTGCAACAACGTATCGTAGACTATGCGTGGGTTTACCGACTAGAGGCGACCAAACCCAAATCATACCCATAAAAACAAGCAAAGACTTATGTGGGCTGCTGTATTATAATCCTCTAGGACTCCCCCCCCCCCCCCCCCCCCCCCCCCCCCGCCCCCCACCCTCCCACTGCCTGGGTGGGCCCGACGACCGTGCTCGGCCCTCCGAATCGCGAGCCCTCCGTCCGCTTCCAACCCCGGCTGGGCATGGGGGCGGGGCTCGTGCAAGGGTGGCACCTTGATAGCCTTGGACCCGCCCATGCTGTCACTGCCGCGGAGGAGCAATGCGAGCTGGACACCGGCGTCTTATGTCGTTGCCAGTCCGGTCAACTCGTTTGCTGTTCGTTGAGCACCCTCTCTCTTCCTGTCCTGTCGGCGCCTCCACCTCACATTCGGCCTAGTGCCACTATCGGAGTGGCCCGGTATGTGGTGCTGGGGAGGGAGTTCTACATTCGGCGGAAGGGGACGCGACCGAGCTGGCGGCGGATTTGGCGCCGGGAGGCCCACGTCGGTTACCCGCCCGTGGCGCCCCGTTCTGGGTTGAACCCACCCCCCCCCCCCCCCCCCCACCTTCCGCTTCTTGCTGCGAGACCTCTTCGAAGCTCCTTTCCTGTCGGCGCCTCCACCTCGCATTCGGCCTAGTGCCACTATTGGAGTGAAAGCTCGTTATCTCGCTATTCGGTGAAGCTCCTTTCATGTCGGCGCCTCTACCTCACATTCGGCCTAGTGCCGCTACATGGAGGGCTTCAAGGACAGGGAGCGCCGCAGCGGCGGTCTGCATCTCCTGGACGTGCCCGTCGGCAGCTCCCCCGCCTCCATCTGAAAATTGTGTAACTCGCTGCCATCCCGCGACTCGCGCCACAATTGCTGCATCCCGCACACCGAGAAGCCGGCGCGCACAGCATCCCCCCCCTCCCACAGCCGCTGCACTCGCCGCTCCGCCAATTTCCGCACAACTGCGGGGCTGCTGGATGTGTAGGGTCGCAGTAGGAGCCCCGCAAATACGCAGACAGCGCCTTCGGCCCCGTACGACCGGTCGTCGGAAGGAGGGAAGCGGTCAGCATAGGCCAGCGTACGGTCTAGCAGGGGGAAGAGCACATGCCGAGCCGCGGGACAGACGCCGACAGCCGTACCCCGCAGCGAGTACACGTACACGTGCACGGCTGCAGCGAGTGGGTTCATGCCGTACAGTCTGGCCTTTCACGGCACGGCAGCATTGATAGTTACAAGATCTCCGAAAGGGCAGTGTTACATGTAACGCTGCCAAAGTACGGCTTCTCATATTTGCAGCAGTGCACGCCAGAGCCTAAATGGGTATTCTGCGATGGGACGCTGCCATCCGGGTGTACCATAGCGGCTACCAGAATGTATGGGTAGGATAGCCTGCCGGTTGGTGCAGACAACGCCAATCCGCGCCCTCATAGCCTCTTTATATACGAGTCGCTGCGCAGACACAATGTTGACATCAGCGCCCTGCATGGGAATGATGGGAGGGAGGCCATCGCTGCTGCAAAGCCAGGGCGGAAAAATGCGGGACTCACCCTTCGCGGGAGGTCTTATCATGAGGTGATAAGGGCTTTTTACTGCTCGAAGTTGCTCTCTGCCATCTGCAATCCGCCGAGAAGCGCCCATGGCTCGATCTCCTGGGCCATGAAGTCCACCCCGCACTGAGCGCAGAACTCGGCCCATCCACGCTTGCCGCCAAGGCCGTAGCCTGCGTCACCTAGCGGCGGCCCGTATCCCGTCAACAGTTGTCGCACCGCCTGCTGAGATGCCTGCTTTGTGGCCGGCTCCTGCGGGATCTGTTTGCACATGTAAATCCAACTCAGTCCTACAGTATAAAGGCCGTATGCTAATCGAGGGGGCGCTCCATAGTGACGAAATGAGCCAAGGCAGTTCAGCGACACAAAACCCATACAAGTTTACACCGTCTAGGTACCTTATGCAGCTTTTACTGTTGTGGCTGACCCCCACCCCCTCAGAAAACGTGGGCGTGAGTGAGGCAGTGAGACAGCAAGGAGTACACAAATATTATGGTTGATGCATGACCATGGACGGACGGGCAACCGGTCCCGGCAGAGGTCTGTCATATCGCATCACATTGCCGCCTGGCAGGTGCACACGGCAGTGCAGTGCAGTGCAGCCAGCAGACCGTACCTCAGCAGAGAAGGTCTTGCGCTGGCTGCGGCTCCACAAGTGAAACACCACTGTGCGCGGCGGCGCAAACACCTCCCATCCGCGTGTCCACATGCGCGCCAGCTGCGCCATTTCCTCCCCAAAGAAAAGGAGGGGCAGATGCGGATCATATGGCACGTCCTGCCAGCGAGAGGCAGTGGAGGGAAGGGGGGGGAATTGATGTGGGCTTACAGGGCCACAGTCAATTACAACTACTACACCCACACACACCCACATGAGCATGTGTGTGGGTGTGGGCGTGTCCGGTTGAATGCTGATAGAGGGGCAGCAGCAACTGCCATAATCATCCAGTACTTCTAGCGCATAGGTGGCACAAAAAAGCCAACGGCAGTGCCAGCCCTGGCCGTGTTTTGCCTCCCTTCTAGCGTTTTCCAATTATGTTTTGCTCCTATTACCTGTAATCTAGTAGTATTCTGCCATTCTTAGCACAATCATTGCTAAACTTCCATAGCAATAACGAACTGTCTAGACGCATTACTAAGGATTGATCATGTGATCATGATATCATGATATCATTCATGATATCATGCATGTTTAAGGGTATTACTACTGGTCCAGCACCTGCTGATGATTATTGCCGATTACTGATTACTGGTGCGGCTCATGGTATGCGAGATTTTCTACATCACTCGTACTCGTACCAGGATCAGAACATTCCATCGCAATCAGTATGTGATACGCTCTACGCGACCGGAAATTGCAAATAATGAAAGTGAACCCAGGCGTACTGACTGGGCAATGCAAACTCAAACACTATACATAGTGCTTTCCGAAATCGATTCGCCTTACGAGATAAGATGCATCTGTCAGGTTTCTTTCACGAAAAGCCAACTTATCAACCAATTTTCTAGTCTATTCTACCCTTTTCTATTCTACTTGCCGCACTTGCATCCTAATGTACCGGTGAGTCCGTGAAGTAGCACACGTCATACAGAATCATGGCAGGCCGTGCAAGCGCAAATCCTGGGTAGTGGGCATTTGGGTCTGTGCCGCCATCGCATTCCTGCTGCTCATCAGCAAACCACGGCACTGCTTGAATACTGACATCTTCCACTATTGGCAGGAGGTCGGGTGTGTGCGGGAAGGGGGAACGCACTTTCAGAAGCTCTGAGCGTGAGAAGCTGAAGCCAGCCGCCCAAAAGAGGCTGGGCAGCGGCGTGTTGCTGTCGCCCAGCTGTGCCAACCGACGCGCCCTGCGAATCCCACAGGGGCCGGGTTGGAATCACTTACACTCAGACGACCATCCCGTGCGGCTCGCACTCGCCAGAGAGTGGCCGATCATGCCCTGAACGGCACTCGCGACGCTGTTGCGGGTGCGTCAGCTACTTTCCTGGCACAGTCCATGCCAGCGGTGCTGTCATCCAGGTATTGCGTAGCTTACAGTGGTTGTCACGCTGCTACAGGAGGGAATAGCGAGTAGAGAAGGGGGCGACGCGCAGCGAGGGTCAGGGCCGCCGGGGTACCTGATGCGGAGCATGCCGTCCTTGGGTCCAAAATGCGATGCGCAGAGCAGCGTGGGCCGTACATCCGGCGGTACGCATGCTGCGGCGCCCTGACCTTCGTAGCCTGGTGGGTAGGTTGACAGCACCACCTGCAGCGGGAGCCAAACCAGGGGGGGCAATCATCCATCATCATAGAGGGGCATCAGCACCTAGTCCGGCTGCCCTCCACACACTCTCTCACACAGTCATAGATGTGCGGCCATGCGGCGATAGGCATCCTCTCAAAAAACGCGCCAGTCATGCACTCTCTCAACGCAGGACTGTGCGCCAGGCCCGCCTTGTGATGTCCAGCAATTTCCTCTGCCTGCTGCAGGTTGTCAAGCAGCGCAGCATCCCAGCCCGCAGCAAAGCGCATGTGCGAGTCAATTTGCAGTGCATGCGCCTCTCCGGCCCATAGGGAGGCTGCCAAATGGCGGGCGCGGCATGGCCCCGTCGCCTCTCGCCAGTCCAGGCGAATCTCCCGCACATAACGGCGCCATCGAGTGCCCTC
Organism: Tetraselmis striata; assembly: GCA_006384855.1. NCBI lineage: Eukaryota > Viridiplantae > Chlorophyta > Chlorodendrophyceae > Chlorodendrales > Chlorodendraceae > Tetraselmis > Tetraselmis striata. The sequence goes on from VCJN01003579.1 coordinate 94,372, forward strand.
CAGTGGCTGCATGTGCACCGACACGTCCTCTGCCTTGGCCTGGCATAAACGCGTGACAGACCAGGCGGGTGGATGGAGGCTCAGAGGCCGGAGGCGACATTGGTTCATGGCATCACCAACCAAAGCCAACCACTGGACCATCACCGCATTCTCTGGTCTGTTCAGAACCGCCGCAAACCATTACACCCCCCTTACTTAATCGATTTAGAGGCGGAGGCGCGGACCATGATGCCAAACCGTGCATAGCGCTGGAAAAGGTAGCCCGGCACCCAAACACGCGACTAATATGGCGCTCATGCTACTGCGTGGCGGGCCTCTCGCTCATTTGAGGCAGGGCGGCACGTTACGCCGCCATGCATGGCCCGGCGGACAGGCACGCACCGCCGACATTAGTAGACCTGTGTATTGCAGCGTGAGACAGGCTCTACACCACCCTCAACCGTTCCAGAGTTGCATACCACTCGCCCATCCCTCATGCGCCTCGCTACACCAAGCATCGGTATGCCCCAATGAGTGCGTGGGCATCAGTGTTGGTACACTACTGCATATGTACAATGTAGCTAGGGAATGCCTAAGTACTTTAGTACATATCTTCATTGATAGTCCGCACTAGCAGTCTAGCACTGCGCGCGCGCACCAGGCACCGCAACGCCTGCCTGGATACGTGCGGCGCCCAGGCAGGCCTGGTCACTTGTCTGTAACCAGCCACTCTCCGCGCTTCACGCTCCCTCCCACAGTCCCCGGCTCGCGACGGGACCCGCACAGGGCGGGTTGGTAGGGACGCTGCGCACAACAGGGTGGGTACGCGCTCCCCGCAAGCCACCATCCCTCGCTCACCTGCCAGACGATACCCACGCGAATGCGGTCCGGGCGCTCGGCGCGCTCAAACAGGTTGATGACGGTGTAGGCCGTTTCCGGGTCGCAGAAGGAGACTATTGACACAAAGATGCCCGGGCGCGGATGGCTGCCCCCCACACCAGTGCTGCCGCGGCACAGGCAGGCGCCGCTGCAGGTGAGGTAGGCAGGCACGCCCTGCAGCGCTGCATCGCCACAGTACTCAGTGAGCTCGAGAGAGACTCAGGCGTCACCCTCGCCGGAGCCAGCCGCCAGCCTCAGCTTGGCATCTCAGCAGGGGAAGTCACTGGCAGACGGAAGTCGTGCTGCCAGTCTGCCCTGCGTGCGCAAGTCCCCCAGCGCATGAGCAGGGCAGGCGCGGACCTGCTGGAGTGTCATCACCGCCTGCAGGCGCGGCTTCCGCGCGAGGCAGCAGCAGACCGTGATCGCCCAGGGCGGGGTCGCAGGAGAACCACGTGGTGAGCGCGTATCTGTACAGCGGCGCCCTGTGAGGCGCAGATGGAGCGAGCGGAAACGCAATCCCGAGCAATGCCAGACAGGAGGGTGGCTACGGTGAAGTGAGGTGACAGGAGCACATGGCGAGCCGCGCGGGAAAGGGAGGTGAGGGGGGGCTCGACCTGGCAGCAAAGCTGGGGAACACCTCATGCGGCAGGCCGCTGTCAAACACAACCAGCAGCCCTCCCAAAGGGGCGACGATTTTCGCGTCATCTACACCGCCCTGTGTCTTAGCCTGCTGCAGCGCAGAGGTCGGGGAGCCTCAATTATGGTTGTGTGTTCAAGGTCTTTGTTGCAGGATGTTCTCGGCGCGGGGGCAAGCAGGCTCTCGCGCACCTCCCTGTAGATTGCCAGCTGACCGCCGTCCACCTGCATGAGGCAGTGTGTCAGCAGGTGGTGAATGACGGTGATAGGCAGCTGAGAAAAGGGGTCCACCCACAGCGACGAGCGCCGCCTTGTATATGCATTGCTCGGCAGAGACACGGACTACAGTGCGCGCAGTGGCCCAGCTACCCGGGCGGAAGGTGTGAAAGAAGAAGATGTGGGCCGGGGGTGCGCGCCTGGGCATCCCATTCCGGGTTGAGGTACGCTATTGCGGTTAGGCGGCGGAGCGGGGCTGCGGCGCTCCGGTCAGAATGCCTGACATACCTAGCTCCCCCACCAGGGTACGCAGCCAGCTGACACGACATACGCCCGCCGACATTCAGCCTGCGCAGCCAATCAATGCGCAACCAAACATCGATGTAAAGGTGAGCAGGTGACAAGGTGCGCGACAGGACCAGGAGCGCCGAGCCGGAGAGGAGGTGGATACATAGCGGGTGCCAACGCCAGGAAGGCACAGGGAGGGGGTTGGCAATGAAAGGCTCAGAAGAGGCGCTGTACGAATGTCCTTGCAGCCTCACCCGGCACTCAGCAACGACCGGCGCATTGCTGACATCGCCTCCACCACGCGCAGCAGCTGGCCCACCAGCGCTTCCTTTTGCTTCTCATCGTCAGCGCCGCCATCCAATGGAAGCCACATCACGCGATCGCCCCGAACCTGCCATGGCAGCTGGGTGTCAGTCAATTCCCCCCTGCAGGGCACCACACGCATAGCGCTGGTTCCTCCCGCAGTCCCCAGGGTGCGCATGGGGCGGCGGAATGAGGGCAGACACACCTGCGCATTTTCCCACTTGCTGCTGCCAGCACCGGCCAGCCCCTGCGCAGGCATGCCGGTGCTCCCCATGCGCGCCTCGCGGCCATGCGCCTGCAGCATGGTCGCCGCTTGCATGTGCGCCGACAGGAGCCTGTCACGTGGCAACCACTCCGGCACCACATGCACGCCCGCACCCGCCAGCAGGGCGCCTCCAATGACCCCCTCCACATCGACCTCGCCTGTAGATGATTGCGGCACACCAGCGAACGGCACTGCTATCACTGCCTTCCTGTCATCTGAACACTCGCAGCCGTTCTTGGATAGGCTGGACGCAGTGGCAACAAACCTGAGGTCTGGCTGTTGCCGCTGGCGCCCACAATGTCCTCCTGCGCACCTCCCTGCCCGAATGCCCACGCCATGCAAAGCCACACGTGACATCGAGTAGCATGGCCAGGGGAGTGCAGCCCCGGGCAGCAGTCCGATGCCCATATGTGCATGATCAGAATTGGTTGCCGGTATGACATGGAATTTATCACAGCTCGACAGAGAACGGCCCCGGAATTCACGACTACTCACGCCCTATTGATAAGGAGCGAGATAGGCGGGCACTTAGGCCAGAGGGGGGCCTGTGGCCCACACTTTTCAGTACCGTAAACTAATCCGCAGAGAGCCCCGAAACCCGAAACGGACGGCCAGGCACACATAGAAATGCGTTCCAGGAAGCGACTTGGCGGAAGGAAAGGGAGTTCACGCACCTACATGCACGATTCTAATGGACACTGAGGGAAGCTGCCGGATTGGTGGTGTTGGGGGGGGGAGGGGGGGGTGAAGGGGGTTTAATAACCTGCACCAGTGCGACTACCCGCTCCCTGAGCGACGGCGGCAGTGCTTGGAGTAGCTGCTGGTCCATTGCGTCAGCGGCGTGTCGCCCCAGTAATACTGAAGCAGCACCGGCTCGATAAAAGGGATGACGCTGCACTCCGATGTGTCTAATCTCGACGCAGCTGCTTCACGAACAGCTTGATGAGCGACTCGTCGCTGGACATCACCGCACTCGGGGACCCCTTGCCTTAATCATTGTGAACTTAATTGCCTTAATCATTGCCTTAATCATCAACAGCGCTTCTTTTGGGACGAGGTTCCGAGCTCGCGCGATATGACGATTCTTCGTTGCGCCCCGCCGCTGTATTAATATCCTTATTCGTTCTAGTTTTTCCGTTGTTAAGTACTTAACTGAGCTTAGTCAGACGACGGACCGAGTTGTGCGGTCGAACGACTACCACCTGGAAAATATAGCACAGTAGCCATTCATCGGCTCTGTCTAGAATCTTCCAGGATGGGACAGTGAGCAGCGGACTCGCGACCGCACCAGCTCCCGACCTGTTTCCCTGCCTGCCTGCAGCTACTACTTAGCCAACTGTCTAGACCATAGCGCTCATCCCTTTTGCTGTTGCGCTTCACGCACCAGCAATCGCGCGGCACCTGTGCCGCGAGGGGAAGCGATCCTTGTCGATATTATCCGCCTGCGCTAGCACGACGCCCTGCGCACGGCATTGTCAGGGCTCAGTATGCCTGACAACTCCGGTGACGCCCCTAGTGGCCTAGCCGAAGACCGCATCGCCGCGCTGGAGGCCGGTTTCGCGGGGCTTACGGAGCTTCTGGAAGCCCTACGAAGTGACCTTCAGCGGCCTAGTGGTTCTACTCCTACCGAGCCCCGCGCGCCCGCTAGTAGCGCTGCCGCGGCGAGCTCCCAGCACGACGCACCGGCTCGCGCAGAGCAGGTTTCCGTGCCCCAGCCCCAGCGCGGTGGCCCTAGTGCCGCTGCCCCTTCCTTAGTCTGGGAGGAGTGGGCTCATTTAATTGGCCCCGGCTTTTCCGTCCAGCCCAGTCCCGGCCTCTCTCCGATTCCCCAACTGTACGACATCTCATCTGACGAGACGCACCGCCAGCTCATCGCGCGTCGGCACTGGGCCACTTTGGATCAGTACCGCTCTCTGTACTGCTTTGGCTTCTACGATGCGGTGGCCCACGCGGCTCTCTGCGCGGCGCTCGCGTCGATTAAGAGAGCGGCAAGCGCGGCGCAGCCCCCTGGTGAGGAGGACCTTCGCCTCCTTGAAGCGGGCGTGGCGGCCTACGACGCCTCAAATAAACACCGGCGCGACTTCCTGGCGTTTATCCGCCTCAACGCGTCGAACGATGCGGATGCGCGGACCAAGACAGTCGCACAGGTGGTTCGCCGCAGCCTCCTCAAGCCCGGTTTCGCGGACTATGGTTCGGAAGCAGTGGCGCAGCTCAGCGACGAGCTTTTGCGCCGCGAGGCCGAGTACAGCGTCACGGCGGCGGCAAAGGCAGCCGTACAACAGCGCTTCGGCGTGGGACCAGACCCCAACGAGGAGGAGGACAACGACGACGAGCCACCATCCAGAGCGCGACGGCGCCGGCCCTCCGGACGCCGCCCACGCCCAGACTTCCGCCCCACAGCCGACGACGCCGACAAGGGCAAGGGCAAGGGCAAGGCCTGACGGTGCGGCCCGCCGTTCCGCTTCGTTACCACGCCCCTCCACGTTTCTGCGCCATCGCGTGCGGCAGAACTGGCGGGAGTGGCGGCGAATCGGGGCGAGCGGGCGCGTGCTCCGGTGGGTTCGCGAGGGAGTGCCGCTACCTTTCTCTGGCGCGGCGCCCACGCCTTTCCACCGGGGCGTCTCTCTACAGGACGCTACGCCTCAGCAGCTCGAGTGGTGGGAGCGGGAGAGCCAACGACTAGTAACAGTCGGCGCGCTAGAACCTGGCGTGCGCGAGCACTACGTGTCGCGAGTCTTCCTAGTACCAAAGCCGGGCTGCAACCAGTGGCGCCTTGTAATAGACCTGCGCCATCTAAACTCTTACTGCGCGGTCTATTCCATGCGATTCGAAACTCTGCGTCGCCTGCGGTACCTGGCGAAACGCGGCGACTGGGCGTTTTCCTTCGACCTGCAGGACGGCTACTACGCCCTGGGCTTGCGGGAGGACGTCCGCGACTTCTTTACAATCAACGTACGTGGCACCCTGTGGCGCTTCGCGGCCCTCCCCATGGGTTGGTCGCTAAGCCCTTACTACTTCTGCACTCTGATGGCGGTCATGGTGCGCTACCTGCGTCAACCAGACTTCGCGACCTACACCAGCTACGGCCGGCCCTTCCGTCGACGCTTGCGTCGCCGCAAGGCGCGCGGCGTTTGCCTCCTACCGTTCATCGACGACTTCCTGTTTCTGGCACCGTCGCGCCAGCTGGCTCTACGCCTACGGGCCGAGGTCGAGCGACTCTGGGGGCGCCTGGGCCTGGCCAAGCACCCCACCAAGGCGCACCCCGAGCCCACCCAGCAACTGCAGCACTTAGGCATGGACTTGGACCTGGTCACTATGCAGTTCCGCGCCCCAGCGGCGAAACTGCGTCGGCTCTCCAACCTGGCCCGCGACCTCCTGTGCATCGCTGCGCGCCGCCGCCGCCACGCGCCGGCCAAACTCCTTGCGTCTCTCGCCGGGCAGGGCCAGTTCCTCTACCTCGCGATGCCTCCGGCACGTTTCTACCTCCGCGAGGCGCACACCGTCCTGGGCCGATGCTCCTCTCCGAGCGGCAAGGTCGTTCTGACGCGTCAGCTCATTCGCGATTTGGAGTGGTGGCGCGATGTTCCCACGCGCCACAACGGCGCACCGATTCTGCGCCCGGTGGAGACAGCCTATCTGCACACGGACTCCAGCCAGTACGGCTGGGGTGCGGTACTGTGCGAAACTACGGAGGCACGCGGATATTGGTACGAGGAGGATCGTCGACGTCATATAACGTACAAGGAGCTCAAAGCGGTACGTCTCGCCATACAGTCATTTTTGCCACGGCTGATGGGGCGCCGCGTACTTTTGTACGAGGACAATCAGGCGGTGGTGCATATCCTGTCCAATTTGACTACTCGGTCACCGGTGCTTATGGCGGAACTTCGCAAGCTATGGTATTTGCTGGATGTACACGATATTCGTTTACGAGTACGGTACATTCGGTCTGCGGCGAACGCATGGGCGGACAAGCTTTCGCGAGAGAAGGACTTTTCCGATTGGATGATCAATCCTCGTATATTCCGGTACGTCGATCGCATCTGGGGACCTCATACGGTCGACCGATTCGCAACTATGGAGAACGCCTTGTTACCTCGGTACAACTCCCGGTGGACGGTCCCAGGTACCGAGGCGGTGGACTCCTTGGCCCAGTCGGACGCCACGTGGCGCGCCGAAGTGAACTGGTGCAATCCCCCCTGGCAGCTGCTGGACGATCTGGTGCTAAAGCTGCAGCAATCAGGGGCCGCGGCGACCGTGGTCGCCCCGGCCTGGCACGGCCGCCCTTGGCTCCAGCAGCTACACGAGATGGCTACAGAGGTACTGCACTACCCTCCTTCCCGCGATCTGTTCTTTCCCGGGCTGCTCGGGCGCCGCGCGGGCGTCGGGCCGCCGCCCTGGAGCGTGATGCTCTTCCGCCTTCCCTTCCGTCCTTCTTCTACCGGTCGCGACGCGCCGGTTACGGGGCGTTAAATGCTGCGGCTGCTACCTTGGACGTTTCCGCGGACGCTTTTCAGATCTCCCGTACAGATGCTCACAGCAGACAACACCCGGCTGTGCGGTACGGGTTGAAATCGAACGTACCGTCTGCACCATGGGCAGCGATTATGCGACCTGGGCTACTGCGGTTACTCGGCGACGACGAGGTTGGGCGCCGTGCCGCGGATTTCTTGATGTCTTCGCGCGCGGAACGTACCGTGCAGTCTTACGGATCTGAATTCAACCTATTCTGCGAGTTCTGCGCGCAAAATGGGAGACTGCCGGACACGGCGGATCCGCCGCTCATCGTTCGGTACATCTCTTGGGTTGCGGCACGTGGCCGCAACAAGGCTGGTGCCTTTGGACCCTACCTTTCAGCGATCAACGCCTTTTTCACCGATAATTTCAAGGAGCCGCCGGCGCTTGGGCCTTTCGTCAACCAGGCGATGCGCGGTTGGGAGCTGGCTCAGCAGGTGCTGGACGCCCCGGACTACCGGGTGCCTCTGCCTGCGGACGTCGCCCTCGCCTGTGTTCGGCGTGCGCTGCGGCTGGTTTCTCACAGGTCCATCGCATGCGACCTGCCCACATTCCGTGCCCTTCTCGTTACCGCGGTCAATTTCCTTTTTTGTCACCGCGCGGGTACCAGTACGGGGTGCGGCGTGCGCGATTTGGCGGTTGATTCCCGCAGCATTACGCTGTACCGTCGAGTACTTAAGGGCAAGCCTTCCGGGGCGCCTCGTCCGGTGCTGCAAATTTCCCGCGAGGCGCACCCCGAAATCGCGGAGCTTTTGGAGTTCTTCGTCAGCTGCCGCGATCACGTGCTGCCCGGTGCTACTCGGTTTTGGCAGCTCCCTGATGATGATCCCGGCACGTGGACCGCTGCTACTGTCTCCGAATGGGTAACTGCCGCTGCCTTGGCAGTTGACGCTACCCCGCCTGCTGGTTTCTGCTGGTCGTCGCACAGCCTTCGCAGTGGCGGGGCGTCCGCGGCCTCGGCCACGGGCGTCCCTATGCCTACGATTCGCTGGCTTGGCGGCTGGAAAGTGGGCAGCGGCGTGGTTGCGACAGTCTAGAGTGCCTCACGCAGGTCAAGCAGACAAGGCTGTCGTAAACACACAGAAGGCAGCAGAGAGAGAAAGAAACAATGGTTACAACGTTGTCACCACCCGCCGCTATTTATGCGCATGGCTAGCTCACAGCTAGCCACCACCAAGCGGCACGCGCACTGCTAAGCGCGTCACCGTGGAGAGTCGTGCCTCGAAGTGTCGAATAGGAGGTCGTCGCTTAGGGACCTCCGCACATGTAGTTGACACATCAGTTTATACACAAGTATACAACTGATGTTACAGAGGCAGGTGCATTATACATATATGCCCGCTACGGGTACGCACATGCGTATTATCCCGTAACTACTACTGAACGGTGTACCGGTACCAGTAGGACTCATCTCATGATTCATCATCCACCAGTACTCGTATTGTGGCGCGTGACACACGCGCGCACACATACGATACAGCAGGTACTCGTACATGAATGATGCTACGATCATACAGTACCCGTACAGAGTATGCCATTATTGTCACACTACATCTCTCCCCCCTTGACAACTGCGGCAGTCTCAGCCGGGTTAGAGACTGCAGGGACAAACAAAGGTGGGTGTGCAGTGGTGGTGCAAAGGCGAGAGGCTACAGTGTTTTTGGAATAGAACAATTGTTTTTAACACAACGCTTACCACACGGCAGCATTATACAGTACATATACTCGTAGTCCCAGGTACACACTGTACTAGTACACAAAGGTACTAACTCGTAGTATATCGTACTCGTATAATTGTCACACTACATTCCGCCCCCCCTGCGAGAATTCAATTCTCGACATCAGCGGGGTTCGAACTGGTGAACCTTACATCAGGATGCTGGCGCCTTGTAACAATTGAGGCGGTATCAATCCGGCTCCGAAGCACAACGCTTACCACACGGCAGCATTATACAGTACATATACTCGTAGTCCCAGGTACACACTGTACTAGTACACAAAGGTACTAACTCGTAGTATATCGTACTCGTATAATTGTCACACAACAGTGTGAAATAGCATTCCACAGGCAGTTTAATTTGCAGTCGGCACACG
>VCJN01003580.1:0-21464 GCA_006384855.1 Tetraselmis striata
CCATGGTGTCATATAGCTCGCGACCTCGACGCAGTACTTCACCGCTGTAGCTCGTACGGGTGCCGCACGTACAACCGGTAGTTGGCGGCCGTTGCCCGGAGACATGGATAGCGTAGCACTTGCGGCCCCTCGGCGCAGGTAGACCCATGCATGCCGGAAGGGAACGCGGAATACAGTCACGGGCCAGTGAGGCCTGCCGATCATACCTCGCCCGTCCCGCCGCACCGTAAGCTCCTCCACTGCCAACTCGGTGAGTGCCTGGTGCCATGCCTTGCCCTCCCATCGCGGCGCGACGACGTTCGCCGCTGCGCCCCTTTGTTGCAGCTTCTACACGAGGTCGAGTAGCATAGGCCAGGGTGCGTTGCACAAATTGTTTTCTCGGCGCCAGTCCGCATCCGGCAGGTGCAACGAGTCCACCGCCTCGCCGCAGGGTCCAATCACGCCGCGTTTTAGCGGGGGAGCAGGGTGTTGAAGGTGGACGCGAAGCGGTCGATGAGAGTGAGGGCCGAACCAGCTCTCCAGTTCCGCGAGAACAGTAGGGTCGAGTTGCCAATCGTCGCTGTCGAGGTGCTGGCTTAGACGGTCCGCCCCAGACATTCACTGAGAAGCGAATGTACCGGGCGCGCAAGTGGACGCCGTGCGAGTCCAGCAAGCACCAGAGTCGTCGCAGCTCGGCCCTCATCTCGGGCGAGCGTGAGGCTTGGCCCGACAGGACGTGACATACCGCCTTGTTGTCCTCGTGCAGGAGGACGTTGCACCCGGCGAGGTGGGGGAGGAAGCTTTCCACTGCAAGTCGGACCGTTTTGAGCTCCTTTTAGGTGATGTGCTGGCGCTCGTCCGCCGAGCTCCAGAATCCCGCGCCTCCATCCTGCCGTTCAACACCCCGCCCCACCCGTAGCTTGAGCTGTCGGTGTGCAGATAAGCCGTCTCCACCGGGCGGTGGATAGACTTCCCGTTGGACTAACCAGGCACCGATGTCCACCACTGTAGATCACGGCGGAGCTGTGGCGTCATCCGGACGCGCCCACCCCACCGGTCGCCCACCACGGAGTGGAGCTCCCGCAGGAAGAATCGTGCGGCCGGGATCGCCAGAAAGGGGTACTGCGTCTGCCCTGCGAGTGACTGCGACTCGCGCACCGGGAGCCACCTGGCGTTCCGCGTGGCGCGGCCGATGAGCCGGGTGGCATGCCGGGAGAGCCGGTCCACCCGCAGGTTGTCATCCGGTGCCTAAAACATGCCGGACGCTGAGTCGATGTCCACCCCCGGGTGCCTGCCGAATTGGCAGGGTTCCCTGAAGCCCTTTGTGGGGTTCCGTTGCAGCCCCAAGGCGTCGAGGAGGCTGGCGAGCCGATGACGGAGGTGGAGCGCATGCTCCATCGACGCGGAGAAGAGGAGGAAGCCATCCATGCAAGGTAGGATGCGCGCTCCCCTCCATCTGGTCCGCCGGAGGTAGCGCTTGCTCCGTGTGGGCTGTGTAGACGATGAGGGGGGCTCGGGCTCGGGTCTCTGGAGCTGGGTGATGAATACCTGGGTAAGCGTGACGAAGTAATAGGGCATGAGGCTCCCGCCCATTGGCAGACCTGCGAGCTTGTAGAGCTGACCTCGGACGATGAAGTAGTCTCGGTCCGCCTATGCGATGCCCATAGAATAGAAACCGTCTTGGAGGTCGAAGGAGAACATGTAGTCTCCCTTGGTGGCGCACTCCCAGTTTGGGTCTCCATCTTGAGCCGCTTGCGCACACAGTAGGGGTTGAGCATGCGGAGGTCGATGATGCAGCACCACTGGTTGACTCCGGGCTTGGGCACTAAAAAGTGCCTTGACACCCACTTGCGGCAGGTGCCAACCTCCCACGCGCCGGACTCCACGCAACGGGCAAGCTCGCCCTCGAGGAAGGTGAGCTGCGCCGGGGTAGTAGCGTCATGCATGCTGATACTGTTGTGCAAGTTGGGTGGGGGGCGGTTGTGCTTGAAGGGGATCCGGACGCCCTCCTGGATCCACTGTAGGACTTGATCGCTCGCCCCGATGTCTTGCCATTGCCGCCATTGCCGCCGCACGCGGTGCCGCATGTAGCTTGAACTTGGGTAGCATGACACGGAACGGCAGGGCACACCGTCAGTTATGCTCCTCGGCCTGCGGGGTAGTAGTCTTCCTCGCAGGGTGGCCGGGCTGAGGCTTGCCCTTGATCTTGTCTTTGTCCTTGTTCTTGTCCGCCCTCTCCTTAGCAGCTCGGTATGCGAGTTCCGCGCGCTCATGCTCCTTGATGCGGATGTTGCCGCCGCTGCCGCCACATCCGCTCCCTCCGCTGCCCTTGAACTGCGCGGCAGCCTGCGCCTTGGCCGCCTGATGGAGGTTGACCTCGAGTCGTTTGCCGTCCATTCATAGCGCTGAGGAGGCCGTCGACGCCATTGCTGGAGCGATCGGCGGCGGTGGCGTCGTAGAAGAGGGAGTAGACGAGGCGCTCGGCGACTCGGTCCTCGCCGGTAAGCGCCTTCTTGCACTTGAAACGCCGGAGACATGTAAGCCTGTCTTCAGCAGCCTGCCCGCACGTCGTAATCGTGCGAATCGCGGAGTCTAGTAGGTCGTTGGAGTCCGCGGTGTCGCGAGCGGTGGCGTTTTGCGCGCGAAGTGTTGCCACAACGTCCGGGAGCGCCGCGTGCGCAGAGGCGGTAAAGACTCCATAGCACATCATGTGGCGATACTCGTCGCGCGTCGCGTGCTTATCGTCGGTGAGGTAGCGGTCCCATTCGTAGGTCGTCGAGTGAGTTCCACAACGGGGGTGGTGAGTCCTACGGGGGGCATAGACTCGGCGTATGCCAGCTCTAGGTAGTCGATCCAGTCGCGCGGGTCGATGAACACCGCGTGGCTTGGAGATTTTGCTGGGAAACCGGGGGGAGGGTCGTCCTCCTCCTCGTCACACCTCGAGGCCGCCGGCTAGCGTTGCGAGAATAGGTTTCTGCAGCGGTGGTTGTTGAATGGAAGAGGTGCGGGTTCGAGTGCAAGTCGTCGAGTCGCAGCATAATCCGCTGCACCAGCGCAGTGAGCCCAGCGGTGTCAGTTGTCGAACTTGCGGCGTTGCCTCCACCGCACCCCTCCGAATCGTACAAGTCGTTGGGCAAGCAGCCGTGTGTCGTCCGTCCATACGGCACTCTGTCGTTATTGCAGTCGCGGCGAGCGGCTGGCGTCGAACGTCGTTTCAGATCGTGTGTGTCACATTACGAGACTGCGAGAGTCTCGATGCCGTTGCGCTAGCGGGAAGCTGAGGGTGGAGAAGGGAGGAGTGGAAGGTGGAGACCACCGCCGCGCGCGTCGCGGGGCGTCATATAGGGGTGAGGGATGGACGTCGGCACACGGCAGTAGCGTCCTAGCTGCGTATTACGGCGGAATTTGTAACGTCGGGTAACACCCGTCAACCTTTAGCCCGGTGTAATTCAAACCTCTATAATTCTCAGTATGACCATAATTGCACGGACGGTGTTCTCCAGCTGCTGATGATGTTCTCCGTTTCCTACATACTGCTACATCCACGGCAAATGAAAACGCTCAATTAATTATTACTGCCACATGGTAGTGGCCATTTAAAATCATTTTGAACTTTTTGGTTACAGGGAGAGCGTCCGGAGAATGCACGCAAAGTACTGGGGGAGGAAAAAACCTACATTTAGGCAGAACCCTCTTAGCGAGGGCCGCATTTAAAATCATTGCTGTAGGAGTTAATTACCAAAATTGCTTTCATCCACCGTACATTAACACGTCAGCATTGTTGCGACACGTCAGCGCGTAGACCCTCGCTTACGACTAGATTGCAATAAACTACGACGACAACAAATTACGACTAGATTGCAACAAACAATTGCAGTCCTTAATATTTACATAATAAGGGCTTTCACAAAAATTCAGTCGCTTTTGCAATTGCTGTATCAATATTGCAGTTGCTGTAGATTGTCCTTTTCGGGTGATTTTCTGATATCGCCTCCTGCCCCTAGCTCATGCTGTAATTATATTAATATGTGCGCCCCCTGTCTGCCGCCCGTTTCTGGTGTGAATTACAAAAAGGGCAGTTCCCCAGAATTAGAAAATCAACACAGGAAGCCGCTTAAAAGCGGCCCGCATCCCGCATATAAGGCGGGATGGATGAGTGATGTGCACACGGTTCAGAGTCCGGGCCCCCCGTACAGGTAGTAAAAACGGGTACGGGTACAGTACTCCGCCTTCGCCCGACCCGCCCGTGTAAAAAACACAGAGTCGCTATTCGCGCGGCTTTTGGCGCATGCTGCATCGGGGAGTCGATGTGTAAGGATTAAATAAAAGAACGACGACGCTCGCAGTACGGCGGCTCGCTCACAACAACCCGACCTGCTGAGTCCAGCCCTCGCCACCCTTTCTCTTCCGCCCGCCTACTGAACGCTGTAGGCAGTCCATTAAGTTGCGGGCCAGTGGCACGAGCTGGTCGCTGGCGTAGGGTGGCACGAGCTCGTCCCTGCGCAAAACTGCTGTGCATACAGTACATTTCGCGGTGTTTTTAGACCCGTGTCACCGCGAGGCAGCACCGGCGGGACTACAAGTACGTGTTTAGAGTGTACCTCGGGTGTACCTTTCCCCGCCCCGAACCCCCAGCCCCCGCCGCGATGCCGGCCCGGCTTGGTAGCTGGGCCGCGAGGCCACCTCGCAACGGTTTCCGCGCCGCGGGGTGAGGGCGAGCGCTGCCGGCAACTATGCTGCGCACGGACGGCCCTTAGCGGTGCACATAATAGCGGGCGGTACCTGTACTGCCAAGTTTTTTCGTTTGAAAGGGTTTTCAGGCTACCGGGTACAGGATTATATCTGCTCGGAGTATCCACGCAGCCTCCACGCTGAAGTTGCGACAATGCCGAGACCCCGACGGGCGACCGTCAACTCCATGGGCTCCACCCCGTTCACGTCGCCGGAGCAAAAGATGGCGGCGGACGACAGCCATGTGGCGATACTTAAGCGGACGCTGAGCAGCCGGGGCCCGCGCGCCAGCCTGACTCTGCCGCCGGATGCGTCGCCGCTGGCGCTGAGCAGCTTCCTGAGCCGGACGGGGCAGCTGCCCAGCCCGGCGCTGTCGCCGAGCGCGCAGGACGCCGTGGCTATGGGGCGCCGCCCGCCGGCCGAGTACATCGATGGCGCGGAGGCGACGCTGCGGCACGGCGGCCCCGCGGTGGGCGGGCAGAAGGGGCTGTCGGCGATCGTGGCGGCGGAGCTGGGGCAGGAGGGCGGCGGCATGGTGGAGCAGGTGGTGGACATGGTGCTGCGGATGCCAGCGCTGGTGGAGAAGCACGCGGAGGGGCTGGTGGCGGCCGGCGACTGGGTCGGCTGTCTGGCGCTGCTGCGCGATGATAGCGTCGGCAGGACACCCGGCAGCCGCTTCCTGCTCGGCTGCGCTTACGAGGCGCTCGGCGCCGGCGCCTCGGCGGGCAAGGTGCTGCTGGACGTGAGCCCCCCCGCCCCCCCCCCCCCCCCCCTGTATCCCCCACTTCACCCGCTATCCCAACGCGCCCCGCACTCCAGTCGATCACTTCGTGTTTAAAGCTACACACGTCCTGTCGAGAACTCGATATATCGCGCCTGATGAAATAGCGCCCAGTCAGGGGAAGCTTGGTATTACGTGTCAGTGAAGAATCAGCTGCCAGGCGGGAGGAGGGACCGGAGTGCGCACTCACGTAGCACTGGAGAAGTATCCACCGGACACGGTTCATCGTCGCATATTCGCTTGGTTCACGCAACAGCCGCGCGGCCCTGGTAGGAAGACGGGCGTTGATACTAATGACGTGAGGACCTACTTCTACTGGCGCGGTAGTAGCAGGGGCATACTGTTACTTGCACATCAAGCACCACAGCCCACTAAGAAAGGGGAGTGGTCGGAAGCAAAAGCGGAGTGAAGCCATGCCTGTGCGCAAGGTGGGCGGGCAGGGATGTATACGTGCCATCACCCAGTCTGAAGGGCTAATCGGGCGGGATGCCATTTTGGGGGGCTGCGGCACTGCGCGCAGGCGGCCTGCGACGGCGACCTGCGTGCTGTGCTGAGCCTGCGGCGGCTGAGCGCGGACGTGGACGCACTGCCGGGGCTGCGCCTGGCGCTGCTGGACAACAAGAACTCAGCGGGCGCTGAGGAGACGTTCCAGGGCGCGACGGCGGCGGAGCTGCGCGCCGCGGCGGACTGGTACGCGGGGCTGCAGGCGCGCGGCAACGAGTGGGGGCGCTATGCGTACGCGTGCCTGCAGGGCGTGGGCGTGCCGGGCGTGCTGGCGGTCGACCTGCCCGGCATGCGCGACGGGCTCGAGGCGGCCGCCGCTGCGGGGCTGCCGGCCGCGCAGTACGCGCTGGGCCGCTGGCACGCGCTCGGCCTGCCGCCCGCCCGCAGCGAGCACGTCGAGCACGACGCAGCGCTCAGCCACCTGAGCAAGTTGCTGTGTCTGCGCCTCATGGAGAGCTCCGGAGTCATCATCACGCAGGCCGACTCCCTGTTTGAGTCGCTTGGTGTGGCCACCCCTTCCCCCCTTTCCTCTCCCCTCCCCGCATTCCCTTTCCTTCTCCCCCCCTCCCCCCCCCTACCTCCTCCCCCAATACCCTTTGCTCTTCAAGCGCCAATGCCCCCCTCTGCCGCCCACCACCTGATTGCTCTATCCCCGAACGCACCCAGCGCCCCCCCTTCTCCGCGTTCCCTCCTCCCCCCTCTCCCCGCGCTCCCCAATTCCCCCCTTCTCCTCTTCCGTACCATTTGATTTGGGTTTGCAGGTCCAAACGGATGAAATGTTCAGCAACATCGAATCGGCGTTTAGGTGCAATTGTGATTAAGAGTCAAGATAGCAACACTTTCTCCGTCTTTGCGCCCGGCGGAGGGGGGGGGGGGGGGGGTAAACACAATAACGTTTAGCGAACCCAAAGCGTGGTTTCGGATATCCGCTCCGCCCCCAACTTCCGACTGCTGCTGTCTGCCATTGCCTCGTGCGTGCTTGCCTCGGCCGTCCCGTCCAGCCGCCCTCGGCGGCCGTCTGGGTCATGCAGCCATCTCCCTCCCCCCCCCCCCCCCCCCCCCCAAAATAAATAAAAAAATGAAGAAGAACAACAACCAGCCAACTGATCAATCAGCCCACTCCCCCCCCCCTCTCCCACTCGCGCACAACACCGTTGCACTGTCGGAACTCTTTAGCCGATTAAAGATCCCCGTCCTCCCGCCCTCCCCCGGTGCCGGCTTCCTGTTGCCACGCGCAGAGACGCAGCACGAGGGCGGACCGCGCTTTGGCGAGCTGGCGGTGCGGCTGCTGCGCGGGGCGGCGCTGGCGGGTCACGTGGCGGCGCACAACTGCCTGGGCGAGTGGTGCGCGCGGGGGTTGTTCATGGCGATGGACGAGGAGAGCGCGCTGGAGCACTTCCGGCGGGCGCTGGAGGCGGGCAGCCCCAAGGCGCATCTCAACATGGGCGTCCACCTGCAGGCGGCGGAGGGGGTGGATTCGCCGGAGGCGGTGGAGCACCTCCTGCGCGCCGCGCAGCAGGGCCACCCGCACGCCTGCTACCTCACCGCGCAGGCCTTCAGGGTGCGCCGCGCCATCAACTCCCCTTACCCCCCCCCCCCCCCCTTACCTCTCCATGCGTCCCCTCTCCCCCTCTCCTAAATCCCAACCGCTCGGTGAGGGATCCGGGCCGCGGCATTGCTCAGCGTTTGGCAGTCAGCCGTAATTAGGTTTCCAAAAATCGAATTAGGGTTTATTATCAAAATATAATGAATTAATGAATAGTCAGGGTTCCCAATTACACCGTCATCCGAGATAGGGTTTCAATTTTCATCTAGGTTTATACTGTCCTGATTTTTTTCTAGAATAAATAAAATTTCGTGGTTTTTATGATTCTGGGGTTTGCTAGGGCTGACGGCCCAACGTGCATAAGCGGTAGTGGGATTCACGGCAGGCGTTGTGCCGGCCGGGCATGCGCCCCATGACAGAACCGTAAAACCTAACCCTGATGACCTGAGACTTTGATGCCCCCAAAGTAGGTAGGTAGGCCCCCAGGGGGGGGGGGGGGGGATGAGGAACGCACAAGGCAGGGTTTGGTGGGTCTGGCGCTGTCCTTTCATGGTCCACCTGCCGACAAAGTCGTGCGTAGTGGGTATGCCTGGCTCGCCGATAAGCTCATGTGGCTCCTGGGGCAACCCTCCGGAGGAGACAACCCAGGCAATCCGTAGCCACATTCGTCATCATCGCAACTCCTTACGTACCAATCGGATTGCTAAGTACTGCGTACCGCCCGTCCCACGGCCCCAACCATGCGCACGAGGCATTCCGGTATGCCTTGGGATGAGTCCCCCTGATGGTGCAGCTGCAGGTGGCCAAGGGGAGGGGGAAGAGGGGGGGGGGGGGGGGGGGCATGCACCCCACGGGCGATCCTCCTTCGCAGACAAGAAGCCATGCACGTGTACTCCACGGCTGTGAATGTCCACCAGGCCAGCTGCCGTTGCGGGAATCCCACCCTGTATGATCCCACCACGTGTGATACCCTGCCCCAGCATGGACGCCTAACACCCTACCGCGCCGGTCCATGCAGCCAAGAGGCGTAGCACATCAAAGCATCCCACAAATGAAATTAAAGAATCAAAGCACCCCACACCGCCGCTGTTGCGGCATCCACCTTCATCGACCCCCCCCCCCCCCCCCCCCCCACCTCTCGCACCCTTCAATTCGCCCCACCTGCCAGCCTGACCCTGAGCGCACTGCCGCCATCTCGGCACGGCAGGCGGGCCAAGGCGTGCCGCTGAGCAACAAAAAGTCGCTCGACTTCCTCAAGACGGCGGCCAAGCTGGAGCACACCGAGGCGCTGTACGAGCTGGGCATCTCGTACGTGAGGGGGGACTGCGTGCCGGTGGACCTGGTGTGCCCCCCCCCCCCCCCCCCCCCCCCCTTTGATAAGAAGCTGAGTATTGACAGACCGATTTAAGCTCACTGATCTGTTTAGAAAATACTGTAGATATTCACAGTTCATCGCCTGCCTCATTTGGCATCTGCGCCGGTCGACTATTCATTTGCTCACCCCCCCCCCCCCCCCCCCCTCCCCTCCGGCAGGACGAGGCGGAGCAGTATCTGGACCGGGCGATCCAGCCAGGGGCACACGGCCGCCAAGTACGAGCTCGCGCTGCTGCTGCTGCCGATGACGGACAAGCCGAGCAAGATGGAGAAGGCGATGGCGCTGTTCCATGAGGTGCGCTGCACGTCCAGCCGAGGGCGCAGCAGTCCCTACTTTGGGCGGGGTGCCGGCTGACATTTGGCTGGTGGGCGGCGCGGCGTGTCAGGCGTCGTCGGAGGGGCACCCGGAGGCGATCTACCAGCTGGCGCAGGTGCTGGAGGCGGACAGCGAGATGGTGCAGGCGGCACGGGAGTACGCGCTCGCGGCCAAGCTCGGCAGCGCGGCAGCGATGATGCGCATGGGGCAGCTGTGCGAGGAGCAGGCGGAGCGGCCGCGGATGGGGCGCGTGCGGGACGCGGAGGGCGAGTGGATCGTGATGACAATGGATACGGCGTTCGAGTGGTACAAGAAGGCCGCGGAGGCGGAGCACGTGGAGGCGCAGGCCAAGCTGGGCGCGTTCTACGACCCCGCGGTGCTGCCGACCTGCGAGGAGATGGTGCGGCGCCCCGCGCGGCCAGCCAGGGGACAATTCTTGCGGAATACGTCGGCAATTTTCTCGATGACTAATAACGGAGCGTCGCCTACCGAGGGCTTTCCGTCATAACTAGATCGCTGCCTTAGCGGCCGTCGTAGGACTCGACGCTGCAAGGGTATCCGTGTTGCCAGTCCTGTCCCGGGGGCGAAAACAGGGGGGAACACTTCCCGTCGGGGAGCGCACTGTACCAAGGTACCGGTACCATACGAGATAGGCGCGACTTATTGGCGCGTTGTCAGTACTCTCATTGGGATATATTTTCAGCGTGTTTTTCTCCTTCAGGATGGGACTGGCACCGATGAAACCCCTGCAGCGTCTCCATGACGGCCTCTCAATGGCGACTCGTTCATTCCAAAGCGGTGATCCAGTTACGGGAAGCCCTGGGTAGGCGACGCTCCGGAATAGGCATCAAGCAAATTGCCCAAAGCATTCCGCAGGACTACTTGGAGGACAGTGACAGAATTTCCAATGTTGCTGGACCGCCGTCTAAGACACTGCCATGAAAATACCCGTCACTGACTACATAACGTTTTTTTCTACACTCACCCGGCAGTCAGCCTACTTGAGAGATTGTAAAGTCTTATTAGATAATATATCCGCCAGTGTACATAAGAACATGGGTATGTATGTCCCAACCAGATAGCCAACTCGTATATTAGAAAGGAAGTTCGGCAATTAGAATAGCATAGAAATAGAATAGAGAATGTTATGATAGTTTTAATTATTTCTAAATAAGAAAACTGACGGAAATACATATCCGGTTATTATATTCCGAATCGATCTCTGACAGCACAAAGTACATTGTTTGAGTTCGTATTGCCCGGGCCTTTAGGAAAAGCACACGTGCATTGTTTGAAATTAGATAGCGATAAAGGAGTGCGGAACGACGCTCAACAGTAAGATGACGTTAAGTAATCATACTGGCAACATTACGCGTTGCATGTTGCGTTTTATGTGTTTACTTAAACGGTATATCTATACGTGTTTTAATGCATATTTTCTGATGAGGATTACCTAGCGCGTTTCGTAAGGACATTGCAGACAATAAGGAGTACGCAATCCTTACTATCGCGTCCAGATAACAGTCTACTAGGATGGAACTTCAACAATAACGATACGAGTAGAATAATACCAGAATAGAATAAAGAAAAAACGCTAAAAGGGTGACAAAGCACTACCAGGCACCGCCGTTTAAAGTTTTGCCATGTAGGCGCTAGTATAGTACTAACCTGGCCAACGGCACCAAACCTACAGTCTTCCACAAAAGTCCATGCATGTTTTGCCAAGCGCCAATTCTACAGTATTACATCGGCCGGATATCAACTGCCTCTGCCATGCACCTCCGGCTTCGCCTTTCCACGCAGCGTGTAGATGTGGTATCCTGTGTGCGGCGGGGAGCCCCTTGCGGCGGTGGTCGCGCTCCCGCTACGCCATGCGCTCTTTTGGTTTTGCTGTTCCGTGTCAATTTATAGATTCATTGTCAGGCTATCCATGCGATACACGCGTCCGGCATCGCGCCAAACCCCAAAATGTATTACCATGCAACACACGTAGGCAGGCCCGCTGTTCACGCTGCAAACCGGGCGGTAACGCAGTCACCGCTGGCACCGAAACCAGTCCGTCCACAATTGGGATTATCCGCATTTCGTGCTCCTTCGCTAGGGATATGTGTCAGCCGGCAAGGCGGTGGTGTGCAGCCCCGACCAGGTGGGCAGAGTCATTGGGTCAGCTGCTAGGTTTTATCTAGGGCACATGCTAGGGCTGGCCCTCAAAATTCCCCCCCAATGTCACACCTGAATGGCCTCAAGCGCCGATGTTTTCCGGCCGTGCGGTGTCGTAAAGCCGCTTGTCACCAGGCCACGAGCCATACCTGAAGCTAGGGCATTAAGGTATTAGATTAGGGTAATTAGTAGCGTGCCCCCCCCCCCCCCCCCCCCCCCCCTGCCTGGGTCCCTCCAATATCTGTCGGTAATTTTACCGCTTCCTGTACCCCCGGGAGAAGGTGTTATACGGCAGGTGTAATGAGAAGTGGACACCCGCACCTCCCCCCCCCCCCCCCCATCCAGACTCTCTCCCAGACCCACAAACCACTATCTCGCTACTCACATATTATTCATGACACAAACGTCCGTCATCTACGCCCGCCGCGGGCACCGAAGATGCTGACGTGGCAATGCGGCCAAGCACGTTTGTGCAAAGACTTTTGTGGAAGACTGTACGCAACCCATAGAGGTTCGTGCTACGGTGGTACAAACCACGATTGGATTATTTCTTTTTAGATATGAAGCGCCTGCAATTGTAAACACCATGAGGTTTATTTACAGACCCCGTGAACTATGTTACTGCCAAGTTTTCAACCTACAACCTAATAGGTAGATCGTCGACATTTTATGAAACCTCGAGGTTCACCTCGCCAACAGGTTCAAGCCCAAAATATGACACTCTATAAACCCTAGCAAGCTAGCTCCCTTGCCGCGCTCTTACCACCCACTAACCCCCCCCCCCCCCCACTCTCTGTGATCATGCCGCAGGATGCCGGCAGGGCGTTTGAGTGTTACCGCAAGGGGGCAGAGATGCAAGACTGCATCGCGCAGTACATGGTGGCAGTGTGCTACCAGGAGGGGCGCGGCGTGGAGCAGGACTTCCAGAAAGCAGTGCGGCGCCGTGTCCCCTCCCCCGCCCTCCCCTCCCCCCCCGCCCCGCCGACATAGACCAAACATATGATACAAGTGCCTAGTCTATTACGATGCAAGTGGTACCAGTAGTGGACGATTGGGCAATAATGTGCTAACCCCCCCCCTCCCCCTCCCCCCCCCCGCCCTCTCTGTTTTGCAACAGGTTTGGGGTTTTCAGGATTTTAGGGTTAGGTTTCAGCGTCGTTTTAGGTTTAGGTTTTAGTAGGTTGAAATCATATATTCCGAACCGCCACACACCCTAAACCCTCAGCTACTTACCCCCTCTCCTGTTTCTCGACGAGTTTCGGGTTTTCAAAGTTTACGGGTTAGGGTTGTAACATGGGATTAGGTGTTGGTTTTGGGAGGGTTAAAATCCTATATCACAAATTCCTACAAAACCCTAAAACCTCAGCTAACCCCCCCCCCCCCCCTCCCCTTTTTACAGGCGGACTATTTTGAGAGGGCGGCCGCCCATGAGAACGACCCAGTCCCCACCGCGGAGAATGGTTACACGAACCTCCACCGCACCTTGAAACGGCCGCCCCGGCGGACCTCCAGCAACCACGACCCGCACTCCAACCGGGGGGACCGGCGCCGCACCGCGACCGACAGCCGCTCCCTGCTCGCCATCAGCCGCACGCAGTCCGGCAAGGTGGAGGCGGAGCACAAGAACCAGCTGATGCGGCAGCGGCAGCACCTGCTGTACCTGCTCATGGACCGCGTGTGGTACTCGCTGGGCGTCATCTATGAGACCGGCTGCGGCCGCCCGCGCTCGTACGCCAAGTGCGCCCCCCTCCCCCTTTCCTCCTCCTTAACCTCCTCCGTCTGGGCATCGGCCCCGCGAATCCACACTCCGGGTTTGTGTGTTGTTTTTCAGCCCCCCCCCCCCCCCCCCCCCTTCTCCTTCCCGGTCAAAGAAAAAGATAGCGTAGCATGAAGTCCTCTGAAGGCCAAGTGAATATGCAAATACAACGATAACACATCAGGATACCCCCCCCCACTACGTCACGGAATCCAGGGGGGATTGTGCTAATGCGGCGCGTCATTTAGGAGGGTCTGCAAGCCCGGCAATAAACATTGATGCGTTTGCGTGAGGCCTGCAGGCTCGCGCTGATCTCTGCGTCGATCTCTGCGACGGCTGCTTAGGGGTCCATCCAGTTACGAAAAGCCCTGGGCAGGCGACGCTCCGTTATAGCCATCGAGAAAATTGCCGAAGCATTCCGCAACACTAATTGGAGGCTCGTGACGGAAGTTCCAACACTGTTGGATCGCCGTCTAAACACTGCCATCAAAACACCCGGCACTGACCACCAAGGTCTTTTGCCCTTCCCCCCGGACGTCGGCCCATATCCGTCATCCCTAGTGGTCCGCAGGGGAACTTCGAGTCTGGCGGTGCGGGAGAATCTTGCTTCACTGAATGCAGTAGGGGTGTGGGTGGATGCGCTGCACGAAAGCTATCTGTACTCTGATTATGGATACAGCAGGGATACGGAAGTTGCGGTTACGTCCACTGCCCTCTGTGTTTCCAGCAGTCTCGGAGAAAGGTTACTATATAGGTGGGTCAGCCCCCGCAGGCGTATTTTGTGCATAGTGTACGGAATTACAGGTGCACCCTAAGTATACTCCGCCGCTGGCTGGCATGCACCCCGCCGTGTGTAGCTTATTCACAGAGCAATAATAGGTCCGCGGATGTTGGTATGCTGTATTTGTGCCCTGTATAGTCGCGCGGCAGGGGTTCGCGGGTCACAAAAACAGTGAAGTGTTGTTGCGCACTCGAGGTGGAGATTCCGTGCCAGGGGGATTCGTGGTGGTTCGTCCTGATAGATTTCCAGATTAACGTGGTGGTTTCCCTCTCTGGAGGAGCGGGGGGGGGGGGGGGGGGAAGAGGCAGAAAGGTATAGCGGCCCCAGAGCGGCGACGCCACTCTCTGACACGTCACATTATTTCTTGATAATCGCACTTCATTTCAACTAAGCGATTCTGGCCGGCTGACACAGCTGCCCCCGACCCCCCCACCCACCTGCAACCCACCCTTGTCCCCCAACCCACCCTTGACCTGGGCCCTCAGGGCGGCGCGGTTCTACCGCAAGGCGATGAACCTGAACGGGCACGTTCGCTCCACGGTGGCGCTGGGGCTGTGCTACCAGGACAGCCGCGGGCTGCACCAGGACACAATGGAGGGCGTGAAGCTGTTTAAGATCGCCGCCGACACGGACACTGATGGCAAGTTTGACGCCGACGACGACTTCGGGAAGCCGGGGCACCTGAGCTGGGCGCAGCGGAGAGAGGATCTCGCGGGGCGCGCCACCGGCAAGGCGCTGGCGCAGACAGTGCTGGGGCTATGCTACATGCACGGGAAGGGGGTGTACCGCGACGCCGCGATGGCGATGCGCCACTTTCGGCAGGGCTGCAAGGGCGGCAACGCAGAGGCCGCCTGCTGCATCGGCGACTGCTACAAGGAGGGCTTCGGCGTGGCCTTCAACATGCAGCAGGCGGTCGCGCACTACAAGCTGGCGGCGGAGCGGGGCAACTGCCGCGGGCAGTGCGAGTACGCGCAGTGCCTCCAGGACGGGCGCGGCACCAACAAGGTGGGGCGCTACGCGCGGCCGCACCCGCTTTAGCCCGCAATACCGTTTCATCGCTACGCTGAGGTTCGCAGGACCCAAAAGCAATCGAGTTGTCTCGCCACAGCGGCACTAGCTAGTCGCTAGAGTTCCGGGGGGCAAAAATATCTCTTATGTATGTATACATGTATATATACATGTGTACATATAAACATATATTTAAACATACGTGCACATGTATGTGTCACATATACGTATGTACATATATATGTGTGCATGTACGTATATACGTATCTATGCACATGGATGATATGCATGTATAAGAGGACCTTGAGGAGAAAGACAGAGAGAGAAGGGGTGTGGGGGGGGGGGGGGGGGGGGGGGTTCATTGCCAAATACTAAGCACCGTATGATGACATGAGCTGTCCATCTATCGTCTGTGATAACATGTGGGCGACAGGCTGTACTAAACACGTCTGCAGGGTGATACCCTATAATACCCATGGGTTTGGGTTTGCTATAATGTAAGTAAAATATAACGCCCTCCCCTGGAAGAGGATACCAAGCGCTTATTTTTAGTTCAGCTTGGAAGTTAATTTAATTCTAACCCACAAAATGTCGCGGATATTCCCAGTCCGCCCTTGGGATAATTACAGCACTTTCTCATTTATGTCCTTTTTTGTTGGGAGCCGCGGTGTCGTCAATTTAATTGTATATTTTACTCATGTTTTTACATTACTCCATTGCGGAAGAAATTATGTTCACATTGCCCTTTCTGTTCTGAAACCCTACCGTCCCTCCCCCTCCCCCGCCCCCCCCTCCCTCCCTACCACGCGTGTGGCCTTGCTCTGGCAGGACATGAGCGAGGCGGTGAAGTGGTACCGGGCGGCGGCGGACCAGAACTGGGCCGAGGCGCAGTACCACCTGGGGCGGTGTTGCATGGACGGCATCAGCACCACACAGGTATGCGCCCCCCCCCCCCCCCCCCCCTTCCCCGCGCGCTCTTCTACCATAGGTATGTTGGCAGTGGACAACAGATAGGGGGCGGAGTAGTTCTTGTAGGCTCAACGGGCGCCTACTGATTATGTGGTGGTGCAGTTCCCTCCGCGCTGCTTCTTGATGTGCCGTATCTTTCCGTTATTGATTTGTTGCCTTGGCAGGCCCAAAGACAATGAAGTGCTTTGCAACATCGCGTCGATATTTCCGCCAACTTGTTCGTGTTCGTGGTTGTTTCGTGGTCCGTATTCTGGAAAGTTGTTTTTGTTTCCCTCTTCTACTCTTCGTCGCAGGCTCAAAATTATGGATTGAAAATAAATGATTCTCAAATATGCGCGTGGAATGTTTATATATTTATGTAGTCGTATCTACGCTGTGTCGGGTGTATAGGGATATATATAAATATACATGTATATACATATATGTGTAATATCAATAATACAATGTATCTTTACAAGTTTGATATATTGTAGATATATAAACATATATATTGCACATGTTTACATGTACAAGTATACA
Source organism: Tetraselmis striata (assembly GCA_006384855.1). Classification (NCBI taxonomy): domain Eukaryota; kingdom Viridiplantae; phylum Chlorophyta; class Chlorodendrophyceae; order Chlorodendrales; family Chlorodendraceae; genus Tetraselmis; species Tetraselmis striata. The sequence continues at coordinate 16,425 of VCJN01003580.1, forward strand.
TATAGATATATTTACATGTATACGAATGTATACACATACACATATATATACATATTATTATATTATTATTTATATATACATATCGATGTATAGCCCCCCCCCCCCCCCCCCTGTTTTTCCCCGCGCTGCTGCTGTAGTATTTATCCATGGCCTATTATCTGCACAATGCTAGCGAATATACCGGTCGTACTCGTAGCAAGCCGCGCTGACTGCGAGCTGCTGGCGCCCGCCACCGCAGGATGCTCGGCTGGCCTTCGAGCTGTTCGAGAAGGCGGCGGCGCAGCACCTGGCGCAGGCGGAGTACGCGCTGGGGCGCTGCTACAAGCACGGCCTCGGCACGGAGCAGAACATCGATCGGAGCAAGGAGCTGCTGGCCGCGGCGGCGGCGCACGGCTTCACGCCCGCCGCGGTGCGGCAGGCGCCGTCCACCGTTCGCCAGTGTGCCGCTGGCCTGTGGCGCCGCGTCACGGGGCGCGCCCCGAAGGACGCCCCAGAACCTGCAGGCCAACCCATGCGGCGAAGCGCAAAGAGCGCGATCAGCCTACCGGTGATCACGCCGTCGCCCAGCTTCACCATTCATAATCGGTTTGCGAGTTCGAGTACGAGTACGAGTACTGCCAACGCGGCGCCGAGGACGTAGTGCCCGCGGAGCCGCGGAGCCTCCATGTCGCTGCACCGCCATGCGGCCTCTTCTCAGCCGATCCACCGACTGGGGGCGTCGGGTGGTCCCTTTAACTAATTCGTCATTTTTCTCTCCACTTTTGCTGGCCCGCTTCCACATGCACACTAGCGCACACCACTGCACCAGGCCGTTGCGAGACACTGGTCTCGGAGCTACGGTTCTGAACCTGCATGCTTGCAGCACTTGCGTGAGAAGCAGATTTGTTTTCGACTCCGGTCAAAGTGTAATAGTCTGAGGGGACAACATCTCGTCAGAGTTATGCGCTCGTCTGATGGAATAACATCTCGTCAAATTTATGCGATTCATCGACTCATTGTCGACGAGCTGCATGAACCCCTAGTAATGCTCGCCTACAAGTCGAAAGACAAACCTAATCGGTCTGGACCCCGGAGATACTAAGTGCTTGACCCTAAGATCTGCGCAATTCGTAAAGTCTTCGAGGCAACCGGTGGTTCAATCCGTCTCATGCTCTGGTCGAGTCCTTGATTATCGTTGAGACATCTCACAATGTCACGGGTATCGAATTGCGCACTTTTTGCCTTAAGCTCTCGAGTCGCAACTTCGAGCAGCAAAACATGCGCAACTTCGACCGACGTGCAACTGCACTGTCTTACGAGGCGTGTCGACCCCGCTGCAGCCTCTGACCCGTCTCTGTCTGCTTGTTCAAAACTCAAAGATCCCGGCCTCGTTCATTCCTGAGCTAATTTTTGGTCATTTTCAACTCTGCGCATTACCCCGCCTGCGGGATTAACTACGGGGTGGTTGTCAACTTTTCGGAGTTCGTAAAGCTGTCCACCCCTACTTACTGATGCACTTTACTGATGACCCGATCGTCCGCTGTACACGTGACAACGCGTTCACCAAGGCAGTAGGCAAACTTTCATTCAAGGGTAACACACTGGTAACATTTACCGTACATTCCTTGTCCGCTCGGTTAAGCGGTCGTCCGTGCGCGAGAGGTCCAGGTTCGAATCCTGGTCGATGTATTTCGGCAATATCGGGTTTACCCGGCTGATGCATAAGCCCTTCGGGGCTCAAATGAGGCAATGGTCTAACTAAGGGCTATGCCAGACGTACGACTGCAGTAGTTGGCGCAAGAGGTCGAGTGCGGGGGATACTGGCTGACCACGTCGAGTACATCGTCGCTAACTCGTCGGACCCGGTGTAAGCAAAACATTGCTCTAATTCTGCCGATACTCCTGCCCATATCGATGTCGACCCTTATGAGAAGGCAAACATAAAGCTACTACTGTGGCGAGAGACCATGCCGAAATTTTGAAATTTCTTTGAACTTTATTCCCGCTTAGGCTTTGATGCTAAACGGGCCAGCGCTATCATACGGCCCGCCGGCACGAACCCGCATACGGTCCACAAACTTTCTAGTGCGTAACGTGCAGCCCTCTGAAGGCCAAGTCCCTCAGCTAGCGGGCATATCTGCATGTGCCAAAAGTCTCACGTGTTTCCAGTTAGACTGCCGCCGCGTAAATTCGTGGTTAATTCGTGCATGTAGTGCATACCGCCCTGTTGCAAGCACAATAGCAGGTAGTGAACGGTCTGTATCGATTTTGACTCTGTTTCATCTTCCCCATTCTGCGGGAAACCTGTCAGTGCTTTGCAGATCAAGTGATCAGCACACGAAGCCCAGAAGCCAATGGCCATTCGCAATGTGAAACCGATGTTGCATGCTGGAGCCCCCCTCTCTGGCATGTTCCGGCACAGTATCAAGCGGCGTCGACTTGTCCACGCAGGGATGTTGGCGTTTGCAACATGCACGAGGGCTTCTTTGGCGCGCATGAAATAAGGGGGCTCACAGCGTAGCCATGGGCACTGTCATGCTGTAGTAGGCTGAATCAATGATGTTGTACAAATGTGCATTAGCATGAAAGAAATGTGCATTTCCGAGAGGGGGAACGGCAGGGGGGGGGGGGGCGGACGCTGGTGCCGGCAGTGCCGCTACACTTATCCACGCAGGGCTGCTGGGGTTTGCGATGCGCGTGAGACTGTGCGGGCCTCGTTGGCGTGCATGCAGCAAGCGAGCTCAGAGCGCAGCCGTGCAGAGTTGCAGGTGCCATGTGTTGCTATACTATGGGCTTAATTAGGTTGTACGTGCATTAAAGGCAAGGGGGGGGGGGGGGGGGGCGGAGGGTGGTGCCGGCAGTGCCGCTACACTTATCCACGCAGGGCTGCTGGGGTTTGCGATGCGCGTGAGACTGTGCGGGCCTCGTTGGCGTGCATGCAGCAAGCAAGCTCAGAGCGCAGCCGTGCAGAGTTGCAGGTGCCATGTGTTGCTATACTATGGGCTGAATTAGGTTGTACATGCATTAAAGGCAAGGGGGGGGGGGGGGGGTGCGGAGGCTGGTGCCGACAGTGCCGCTACACTTATCCACGCAGGGCTGCTGGGGTTTGCGATGCGCGTGAGACTATGCGGGCCTCGTTGGCGTGCATGCAGCGAGCAAGCTCAGAGCGCAGCCGTGCAGAGTTGCAGGTGCCATGTGTTGCTATACTATGGGCTTAATGATGTTGTACGTGCATTAAAGGCAAGGGGGGGGGGGGGGGGGGCGGAGGGTGGTGCCGGCAGTGCCGCTACACTTATCCACGCAGGGCTGCTAGGGTTTGCAATGCGCGTGAGACTGTGCGGGCCTCGTTGGCGTGCGTGCAGCAAGCAAGCTCAGAGCGCAGCCGTGCAGAGTTGCAGGTGCCATGTGTTGCTATACTATGGGCTTAATGATGTTGTACGTGCATTAAAGGCAAGGGGGGGGGGGGGGGGGGGGGGCGGAGGTGGTGCCGACAGTGCCGCTACACTTATCCACGCAGGGCTGCTGGGGTTTGCGATGCGCGTGAGACTATGCGGGCCTCGTTGGCGTGCATGCAGCGAGCAAGCTCAGAGCGCAGCCGTGCAGAGTTGCAGGTGCCATGTGTTGCTATACTATGGGCTTAATGATGTTGTACGTGCATTAAAGGCAAGGGGGGGGGGGGGGGGCGGAGGGTGGTGCCGGCAGTGCCGCTACACTTATCCACGCAGGGCTGCTAGGGTTTGCAATGCGCGTGAGACTGTGCGGGCCTCGTTGGCGTGCATTAAGCAAGCAAGCTCAGAGCGCAGCCGTGCAGAGTTGCAGGTGCCATGTGTTTCCATAGTGTGGGCTTAATTAGGGTGTACGTGCATTAAAGAAAGGGGGGGGGGGGGGGGAGGGGGGGGGGGAGGGGGGGGGGCGGGACGGCAGTGTCGCTGCCCACTGGTCTGTTTTGAGTCAGCAGTGCGCCGCAACACTGGCCCCGCAGCATCTGGGGGCTCTGGGAAGGCAGGGTTTAAAAGGGCATCGCGGCCTCCTGGCGGGCCTCAGGCGCCGGGCGCGAGGGCGTAGTTGGCGCGCGCGATGCACCACTTGCGCAGCTCGCTGACCGCCCGGGACGCGGCGACCGCCTCATCGTGGGAGCAGTCTGCCAGGATGACCGAGACGGCGGCGGCGCGCTCCGCGAGCACGTCCGCCGGCAGCGCGAAGTTGCTCATCTCCTTCAGCACCTGCCGCACGTCCAGCCGGCTGCGCAGGTACTTCCACAACTGCGTGCTGTCCGAGTCCTTGCTCAGCTTGAGCCCCTTGCCGAGGTACGGCGACACGCCGGGCGCGTCCAGCAGCACCATCAGCGACGCCACTATCGCGAGCACCTTGAAGGGCGGGTTGTTGTAGCTCTTGAGCTCCCGCAGCTGCTGCTGCAGCTTGGCGTGCCGTAGCCGCTTCACCACCCTGCCAGACAAGGGGCGAGCCACGCGTCACGGCCACGGAGTTATGGGCGCCATGAGGCCGTGCTGATGGCCCATACCCCTAGTAACCATAACCTTGGGTTTGCGGATCACAAAATATAATGACGATTTGACTTGCACCGTTTTGGGCCCGGGATTCTGTGCGAAATTTGTAATGTGGTATATTTGTTTACCGTTTATACATTTTTGGGTTCATTTAGATGGGGATGACCCGTGCCAATAGCGGGTATACCCTTTATACATTTTTCAATGCACGGCACCTTTGTTCGCTTATTGTTGTTTGTACTGCTTTGGGTTAACTCATTACATATTATGGTTTTTTATCTCGTGGCCCAGAGAGGAGGGTCGAACTATATGTAGATATCTACATTTATATAATAACATTGTACATCTATATAAAAACTTATAACATAAATTTGTACAGGTATAGGTAAACCATATATAGATGTGTATAAGGTAATGGCCCCATGGCATGGTTGCAGTACTCTAGCTAGGAAAGGGCCAGGGGAAAGGGGGGGGGCGCCGCGCACCTGCCGGCCAGCATCTTGAGCACGCGCTTGGCCTTCTCCCGCGAGAGGCTCTTCATGGAGGCAGCGCG
>VCJN01003581.1:0-26664 GCA_006384855.1 Tetraselmis striata
TCATTATTACATGCATCAAAAACTTTTCCACACCGTCTTTACCTCCATCCTGAACGGCGTGTACCGGTGCAGCTGGTCCAGGAAGTCGGCCGACGGCTCCGGGGAATCGTACACATCGCTGCTCTGTGGCGCCTGCAAGCGGTGGCGGTCCTCTGGCGCCAGCTCCCCGATATACAGCTCCTTGAGGTAAAGAAAGGACTCCCGCGTGCAGTGGTACAGCTGTCGTGAAGACAGGCCGCGCTATAATGTCAATCGCACAGCAACAGCAGAGCGCACTCGATTCTCCAAGCCATGGAAACCCCCTGATGTCGAGTCCCCTCGTGGATTTGCGACGACTTTGCCTTTGATCGGTCGATATCACCGGTCGTAGGCCGTGTCGTCTGTCCACTCGGTAGAGCGGAGACCTCTTGTACGAGGGGTCATAATCCCCGGTTCGGTTCTCGGTTCTCCTGGTGAGGGCGACATCGACCGGGCGCGTCCCCGGTTTCCCCGCTTGATGCATTAGCCCCCCGGGGATCGAATAAGGCAACGGTCCAAGGGCTATGCCAGACCTACAGGTACGACCGCAGTTGGCGCAGGACTGCTGGGGCGGAATCGGCCGATGACCCGGGGCGAACTTTACTTTTATCAACGGAGTAGTCGCTGCCTACTTCACTGATGGACCTGGTACCCTACGAATACCACACGGAATACAGACGCAAAGCTGCGAAGAATTGTTTATTTTCCGGCCCGTGGGCCGACATCTTATTTCGTACGGGAAACAATGGCCAGCAGGCAGTGTGAAAGTAGGGGCTTTGAGGAGGAGGAGGGGACCTCGAAAAAGCGCGTGGCGTCCACGTTGAGGGACTGCTTGGGGATGATGGTCGCCCCGCCCGGGTGCTCCGGCAACCACCGCGTCACGTCCAGCACCATGCCGTCAATCAGAATGAGCATCTCCCCCGCGGCGTTGCGCTCCTGGACCTCGTCCAGCGAGTGCAGCCTCACTCGGGTCTGCAGCTCGCCCTGCGGCAGTCGCCACGGAACGAGTCAGGCATGGCGGGCAGACCCATCCGCCGGCGATGTTATCGCGGCGCGGGCCACGCTGCGACTCGCCGGAGGGAGGCGGGGTTTGCCACAGCGGCGCACGCAACGCACCAGCCGCGCCATGCAGTGGTCCTCCAGCGAGCGCAGCCCCAGCGAGCGCGCGGCCTGCAGCATCTCCTCCAGCTGGAAGGCCGGGACGTGCGGCGGCTCGCGCCCCAGGTGCGCCGCCTCCAGGAACAGCAGCACCCGGTCGAAGCTCAGGCAGTCCACGTCCACCGAGGCGGAGGGTGGCCCATCTCCATCTGCCCCCGCCTCCGCCCGGACCACCTGCGCAAGTACAAACGTGACGTCAGCGGCTGCCGAGCGGCTGCCTTTGGTTCCTGGGGTAGCCAGCTAGCTGCCCATAAAAGAACGGCGTAAGGTATACATGAAATCATATATTTTCTTATAAACTTTTATATACTTAGTATATATTACGTCTGATGATGAAATCTCGCGGGAAAGATGAACAAAAAGCAAAACTATCGAACATGTATGCATATTGGCTGTCATGGGTCGGCGTGGCTTGCGGGGTGGGTGGGGGGGGGCGCCACTTTCGTGAGGCTGATGCAAGGGCGCAGCAGCTGCCGATGCACCAGAAACTCCTCGTCGTCCACGGTGCGGATGGCGACTTTGTTGCTCCCGACGGCATCCTTTGGCGGCAGCCTGGCGTGCAGAGCCGGCACCGCTGCGTCAGTCGCCACCCCGCGTCACCAGGGTGCTGCAGATCAACCCGTCCGCCCGTCCGTTTGGAAAGTGGAGAGGCCGCGCACTGACCGCTGCTTCCGGAGCGACAGCTGCCTCCGTGTTGACCCCTCTGCACACGGCAAAGGGGGGGTGTAAGCCAGCACGGGGACCCCATGGACCCGGCCAGGGTCCGCCTGGTGGCCCACTCGTGGAAAGCCACCAGGCTTCCAACATGCACCAAATGAGCTCTCTTGAGATGCCGGTATCCCGTCCCAAATCGCACATACGGTTTTGGGTATGGTCCCCCGACATCCAGCAGCAAACACGGGGTCCACCCCCTCCAGAGGACGACACGCCTGCTACGGGTGCCGACCTGACCATAAGAACGAAACAATTAAGAACGCGCTATGTCCTTATTGGTCCAATTTCAAAAGAAATACACCACGATGTCATTACGAGAAGTCAGAAGGCATTCGTTAGCACCCCGTTTTCTGAGAGCCAAGCCCTCATCCGGACGAGGTGCGGCTGGCTGCACCATGCTTGCCTCGTCCTATGCACGCATATCAATGTATATGCGCGACCCTGTGAGGCGCTTTGTGGCGGCTCCGGTGTAGCCCGTGCTGTGCTTGGGCCACATGGGTGTGGCCGCTACTCAGTTTACGGCGCTTAAGCGCGGAAAGGTACGAAGCACTCTTCCGGACGAGGTGCGGCGTGTTGGGGCGTGTTTGCCTCGTCCGATACACGCATATCCATATGGGGTTCTCATCGTCGGGACGGCACCCGTAAAGCCCGGAAACCCTTCCTCTGGGCTGGCTACTCGGCCCGCATCAATCAAACATGTGGGTGGACCGGACCCTGCACATTCTCATGAGGTCGTGCGCGCCCCCACAGCCCACATACTGCTTGGGCAGTGGGGCCAGGGTATGTTCTGCCCCCGAGCCCTGAGCCTTCCCCCTGTGGTTGGGTGCCTTGAGCTTGAGCATTGGCAATGACGGGCAGGCGCCCGCGATACCTCTCCTACGCTCCCACGTGCTCTGGGAGAAGCATTAGGAAAGCGGAGCATGCATATTGTTATGTATAGCGTGGGCGCCCCAAATAAAATAGCACACCCCTATAATATACTGGACCACAAACAAAAGGTGGACCGAGTTTCTCCGTGTATGCTCTACTGAGCTCATCGCAGCCCTCCATGCGCGACCTCCCGCTCGGGATGGCAGCCCCCCCCCCCCCCCCCCCCCCCCCCCCCCCCCGGACCTGCAATGGGCTCCGCCGACAGGTAGAACGCCGTCTCCGGCGTGAAGTTGCCGCGGAAGCAGTGGTAGCCGACAGCCGCCTCGCGGCCCTCCGCATCCATGCTCTCGGTGCGCGCGACTCGGGCAATGAGGTTGTGCCCCTTGCAGTTCACCGGGATGTGCTGCAACGCCCACGGCCATGGGGGCGGGAGTCACGGCGGGTTCATGTCCCCCCACGGACATACATCCCCCGCAGCGGCGGCGTTGCAGCACCAGGGGCGCTCCTAAGTGGTCTCGTCGACTAAAGTGATCTCAGGCGGGGCGCCGAAAGGCGGGATAGACGTAAACCCCAAACCCTAAAAACCCTAAACCCACCCAATACATATCCGCCGCTGCAGCGGTGTTACTCCAGGGGTAGTTTCAGCCCGATGGCCCCGCCTCGGTGCGGCCGCTGCCGCAACACCCCCCCCGGCGGCAGGGTGACATCCGCACCCGCCCGCTCTTGTTTCGCTGCGGGCACCCACCTGGTTGACGGCCAGGATGTGCCCCACCAGCTGCCGCCCCAACACCGATTCAAGCTGCGAGCCGTCCACCTCGCTGTGGCCCCCCTCCGCGCAGCTCTCCTGCAGGAGCCCATCCACAGGCACATAGGTTACTCCACCTTTCCTATGCGGGTGCCGGCGCAGGGACAATTAGAAGACCGCGAATAATAAAATATCCTGCCCTACTTGCTTGAGGTCAGATACAGCCTGTAAAGCGGAACTATTGCCAACCTTCCTGGAGCGTGTAAGCCCAAGGTGAGGCTCATAATAAGCATTCTTATAGGCAAGAAGTCGGGCCCTATAGCAGCAGCTCCGTTCGTTGCGGGATCCCGGCCAATGCTGGGATGTTCATACGAAGCGGCGAGTGGCGCTGCCTATTTCAGGTATGCCCGTCCGGTGCTTGCTGTACGTGCCTTTGGATGGTCACGAGGGTGGTCGCAAGGGAGGGAGGGGGGGGGGCTACTGACATCGAGCTCTGACAGGCGGAGCTCCAAGTAGCACTCCACGAGGTCGAAATCCGGCCCAGTGGGCGGCTCAAAGACACTGCGGCGGCCATGTCAGAGCACCCGTCAGCCCCGCCCGGCTCCCTGCGTGCGTCCCCACCCCCCCACAGCCCAAGCCCGCGCCCGCAACAGCAAGGCAGCGCCCGCCGCACCTGAAGGGAACCACGTCCCCGGCAGCCACCCGCGTGTTGTACATTTGGAATTCATCCATCGCTAGCTCGCCCGGCACGACTGCCGTGTCCGCCCTGCCACGCCACGTCATGCCCAAGCTCAACATGCCACCATAGGTCCTCGAGCGCACGCGCTGTTGCAGGGTAAGAATGGCTAAGGCATCGCGGAGTTGATGAAGATGCAAGGCAGGGGGAGAAGAAACAGGCCGAGATGGGATGTGTGTGAATGGCGAAAGTGAAGCGGGGCGGGGGGGGGGGGGGGGGGGGGGGGGGGCACTGCCGTGGCGAGACGCCGACGAAGCGCTTACTCACTTGACCATCAGCGGCGCGTCCGAGCCGCCCGCCTTCTGCAGCCAGCCGACGCCCCGGTCGCCGCTCGCGGCCGGAACATCGCCCAGTAGCACGGCCGCGGTGTCTGGGTGCAAGGCGGCCGCGCCGCCCGGTGCAGGCGCACGAGCCACCACGCGCAGAGCCAGCTCTGCAGCACGGCCCCGGGCGCCGGCCCGGTTGTTACCCTTTGCCATCGTCCGCTTCCCCCGCTTGCGTGTTTACGACCGGAAGAGGCAGGCGAATCGGCCACCTGAGCCGCACTCACTCAGCACGTCGGGCTGTTTCAAAAGGGGACGGGCGGAGGGTTTGGTGGCGGCGTACCACTGAATCCCGGTACCAGGTACCAGGTACCTATCAGGTAGTCGCTATCTAAACGGTGGCGCTACCCGAACAGGGCGGGACTGTGCTTTGCAGCGTCGCCCGCAGCGCAGCGCGAGCAGCGCAGTATCCTTACACACAGTCGATAGAGCAGTCGCTACGCTGGTCGCTACAGCATTTTAATTACATTTAATTAAAGAAAAGAAATATGCAAAACAGGGTACAATTCTGACTTTATTTGCAGAATAGGGTCAAACCCGGCTTTTGCAAAACAGGGTGCAATCCCGAGCAGATTGCAACACAGGGTGATGTAGCGACTAGTCGCATAACAGGGTGCAAATTGGGGTGCGGCAAGTTGCAGGACAGGGTGCAAGGATTACTCGTAGACGGTCGGCGGCCCGGCCGGGCAGCCCGGCCCGGCGGCTGCCCGGTCCGGCGTCGCATCAGCGTCTGGCGGGGCAACGACGGGGGCACCAAGCTACGCGCTGCATAGACAGGTGACATGTCGGCGGTTCGGCATGCTGAGCCAACACGCACGCCCATAGGAACCGCCCCACATGCGACTGGTGGGGCGGATCGGCGATGGAACGCCACTGTAAGCCGCCGACGATATACGTGACCCCAGATATAGTTGCTTTGGGCGCTACCAGGACGAACCAGCTGTACCCAAACCCTCGTCGGCGCGCATCTCTCGATCGGTCGATCCCACGGCGGGTCGGCCGAACCGTCGCACCGCCCGCCTGTTGTGCAATTGTCCAATAGTGGCAGAGTCGTCTGGAACGCCCTGTTTTACAATTTGTCATTGCACCCTGTGTTGCAAAAGCCCGGTTTGACCACGGGTTTTAACCAGGGGTTCTGCTACTAAAGTCAGAATTGTACCCTGTTTTGCAATTTTCCGTAGTTTTGCAATATTCCAATTATACCCTGTTTTGCAATTTTCAATAGTAATATCCTGCCAGCATTTTTTAATTATATTCATTAAAAGTAAAGTAAAGTTCGCCCCGGGACATCGGCCGAAGCCGCCCCAGCAATTGACCTCGTGCGCCAACTGCAGTTGTAGGTCTGGCATAGCCGATAGACCATTGCCTCATTCGAACCCCAAAGGGCTAATGCATCAACCGGGTGAACCCGGGACACGCCGGGCCGATATTCATTGCTGTGCGCGCGATGCACCAGCTCATTGTTTATCGCGTTTGTAGCTCGTAGTTCGTAGTTAGATAGGTTATCTATACCCCGGTATATCTCGATCTAGCATAAGCTTCAGAATGATCAGTGCTGGCCACTACCGCCACATGAATATCTTAATATTCTATCCACACTTTATAGGGTCTAGGCATGACCATGTGCCACCACTCCAGCCATACCACCAGTAACCACATCAAAGAGGTGACTGGGAGGAAGGATTAAATGATAATGATAATATAATTATAACATGACAACATCAACAACCACAACCACAACAACAACAAAATATCATATCAATATACATCAACAATCTTGACTAAATTAACATCAATATGAATCAATATCACTATCAACATATGTATGGATAATAGTAACAAATGAGACGCCCTCCCACCCAGAACGTGTTGCGCGCTCACTGCCATGCCGGACCCGCCGTTGCTAGCGTGGACGATATGCGTCATACATCACAGCAATGCGCGGGTGTGTTGGTGCGCCGACGGCCTCGCTACGGGCAGACAAGCGCCGCCAATTTCTTCGCCGTCAGAGGGCACTCGGCGTCCATCGCCCCTTTGCGCGGGTTGCCGTTCTTGGCGCAGTTCTTGCAGCGCTTGCCGTGCTCCACCAGCAGCACATGGAGGTCGAACCTGCGCCGGGGTCATCGGTACTGTCAGAGCGCTTGCGGGCGCAGCGGACAGCCTCCCGCGGGCGCAGTTGAGCCTACATGGCCCCGACTCACTTGATTTCATCCGGCACCATGGAGTTCATGTGGTCGTACGTGTCTTCCCGGGAGGCGCTGCTCTTCACCCAGCCCGCGCTCTTTGAGATGCGCCACTGCGAAGAGGGACGATGGATGCCGGTGTCAAACTTGGGGCCATCCATCCCTGGGGCGTCCGCTCTCGCCGTCATCAGCAGCTTCAAGTGCCCCTTTCACTTCTCCTCTATCAGCATGCCCACTACATTTGGTCCTATCATAACGTCGAATTCCACGCAAAATTGTCGGAACATTTTCTGCCACGATAGTTTCGCTTTTCGCATTTACTGCTGTAGTACCCAAAAACACCGCGGTTGATTGTGTTCCCAATGAAACACCTCAGAGTAATGCATAACAAAACGTCTAATCTTTTCGGCCGCGTACTCAGGCACAATATGGATGACTGGCAATTACCTAGTCGCTGCCTCACGGAGTACCGGCATACGAGCAGGAGGCGATGGTAACACTAACCACGAGTTCGAGTATACAGATGCGAGGAGCTGCCGGCCATTTTCCTGCAAGCGAAACGCAGCCCTCACTAGCACACATAACAATGGGGCATTGACTGTCGGGGTGGGGGGGGGGGGGGGGGGGGGTCAGGAAAACTCACGATGTGCGTGTCCACCGGGAACTCGGGTCGCCGGAGGCAAAACATCATGACGCAGGAGATCGTCTTGCTGCCCACCCCCTTGAACCTGGCGCAGGGGGCAACAGGGCAAAGGCACACACCGCCCTCAGCCCAGTACGCCGCCTGCGCGGTGGATTCCACCTTCAACCCCCCCCCCCCCCTCCCCGCCGCTCCAATGTGCTGCTTCGGCCCCCACCTGGCCAGCTCCTCCTTGACCTCTGCGTCGGACATCTCGCGCACGTACTCCAGGCTGCACTCCCCGCGCTCCTGCACCAGCGTGTTGAGCAGCTCCTGCGACAGCATTGCGCAAGGAGGCGTGAGCCCCCCCCCCCCCCCCCCCCATGCTGTTAATGCCGCCAGGGACCAGGCATGCGGAGCAGAACTACCGAGTGCCAACTTACCTCTAAGGCCTCGTGACCTATGCCTGAAATTCGGGTTGTATGCTGCGAGTACCGAAATCACACTTTGGGTTTGCTATGTACTCTATCGACTTTGAGCCCCCCCCCCCGCCCCCCCCCTAATTCAAAGAGTCACAGAAAACTCATATGGAGATCTATCAGAATACACCACGAAAACACCGATAGTCCGACTCGATGTTGCACAACAACTCGTTACGGATCCGCAAACTGAGGGAAACGGTACCTACAGGAATATTCCGTGTTATTGGTATAACAACCGTCAGTGGCTGTTCTACCTCTGGTAGGTAGGGCGGGTTCATATCCGCAGCGGTCGTATGACCCCCCCCAGCACCCGTAGGATGGAATGTCCGCATCAGAGCAACTGCTGAATGCTGAGTGGGTGAGGGGGCGAAGGGCGAAAGGGGGAGGGGGGGCTTGCGCGGAACCTGGAAGCGCGCTGCGAGTGTGGCGGCCCGCCCGCCGCAGCGGACAGCGTCCTCGATCTTGCCTGCAGTGTGTGCAGGTGGCAGCGGTCAGCTCCATGCAGATTGGGCTGCGAGCGCTACGTAGAAGAGGTCAGCCGTGCCGCCCCCGGAATGTGTTACGGGTCAGGGAGGGAGGGGATAATGCGTGTGCGCTCACGGGGGTCGGCCGTCCGGACGGCCTCCCAGGTGGGGAACGCCTTCTTGAGGCTGCTGTACGCGCGCTGGGACAGGATGTCGGTGGTGTTCTGCGACAGCATTGTGCGCACCTGCGCGGGGAAGCCGCCCGAGGACGGCGGCACTCGGTGATGAGGGGTGGAGATGGAGAGGCTGGGTGTGGGTGCAGCCAATCCGCCGCGGGTGGCGCCGCGACATTGATAATAACATGATTAGGACCCTGCCCTGCCTGCCAGAGATCAAGTGAGGACGAAGATATAGCGGAACTGGAGCGGATGTTCTTGTAGGTTGTCAACAAGCACAATTTGCGGCTTGCGATAAGGGTTCGTATAGGTGCGTCGGCGCCCGTTGTCAGTCAGGAAGAGGGGAAGGTGATAGCAATGAAGGGCGGGGGGAGGAATGGGCTCTAAGGGGGGCGGCGGGGGGGGGGGGGGGGGGATGTGTGTGTGCGTGGGGGGGGGGGGGGGGGGTAAGGGTCCACACCAGGGAGTCCAGCACCGTGCGCTGGTCCTCCGGCTGCGGTAGCGCCGACTCCAGGAGAGTGCCCTCGCGCAACTTATGCAGGGACACGTCGCCGTGGATGGCCGCCAGCGCGCGCGCCGCGTACTGCGTGTCCGCAAGAACCGGCTCAGCCCACCACCCAGGCGCACAATTGCAGACGAGTTATCAAATAAACTACAAAGGCAATTTGAAATGAAAACATGAAAGAATGCAGTTCTACAACGGATCCAGCCACGCACCCAACACTCTGCTGGCGTCGGTCGCTGCACCCCCTGGCTCGTCCGCCCAGCCTTGCTCGGCGACTTGGGATCCACCGGCGGGCGCTTGCGCTTTGCGGCGGCCGGGCTGGCGGCAGCCACGAGCGACGCGTCCAGCGGCCTGGCACCCCCAGTCGACAGCCGCGAGCTGCGTCGGGGCTCCGCCTTCACCCCCGCCTCCGCCTTCACCCCCGCCTCCACCTTCACGCGCGCGACCGGCGCCCCCTCCCCCTTTATGCCCCTCTCATGCTTAACCTGTGAGAGGCACCGGAATTGTGGTGCTGAGGTCCCGGGACCCGGACAGTGGGTGGCTCTAGAAGCGCGAGCCAATCCCCCGAGACAAGCAACAAATAAACTCGTGATGCACTACGAAGCGCGGTAATAAAGCGCATTTTTATCATACCACAGCAATTACGTCGGTGATTATAAATTTATACGGCGTTGGTCACCAGCTAGCACTCTTCATCTAAACCGCAGTTTCTTTTCGTCGTCCCTTTTCTGCGATATATTTTCAAAACCAACACCACCACCAAAGAGGACCGCACCAGCTCCCCCTTTAGCTCCACCGGCTCCGCCTTGACAGCCACCAGTGGCTCATCCTTCACCTCCACCGGCTCCTCCTTTACTCGCAGAGCCGCCGCCACATCCGCCGCCTCGCGTTTCCTCCCCGTCACCGCCATCGGTGTCGCCATCACGGAGCGCCGCGCGCACCGGCACCCGACCAGACGATTGAGGCGCGGAAGCGGGGAGAGCGAGGGTGATATGGCAGGACTACAGTGGAGCAGCAGCGTGGCAGGCAGGCCTGCGCGCATCGTCAGGCGGCTCAGGGGAGCATAGAAGTGGTTGCTCAGCAGCTCCGGGCAGATCAGCGCGGCACGCCGCGATGACGTGCCAACGCAAGTTGCCCTTACCCGCGAGCGGTCGATGGCGAGCCACGGCCCCGCCAGCGCGTCGAACCGGCGCGCATCCGGACTGTAGCAGCGCCACGCCGCAACACTATCAGGATTTGGTTAATACAGGGAAAGCGTCCGGAAAATGCACGGAAAGCACTTGGGAAGGAAAACTACCCCGCAAGACATCATCATGTATGTTGTCGTCCTATCGTCGACTCAAATTAGTAATAGCCGATCGAAAGTCAAAAGAGCACGGCGTGGGTTTATTATGTTTCCTTAGGCGTGTCTGATAACCCAATTTACGTGACATCCCCCCTCCCGCCCAGCCCCCAGTCATAGCAATTGTGTACGACCCTTTTAGTACATAAGCAGAACATGCCATCAAGAGATAGAAAATTTGCCACCGTAATATATGATGGCATTTAAATAATTAGCTCCCGTCAGCGTTATATTGTCGGCCCCATAATTCCATGCACTGCCACTACCAACGAGATATAAGCGCATTTTTGAGGCATGATAGCGAATCCAATGCGAACAAAACGAACTGTTTTTAGGCAAGCATATTGTAGAGATAAATATCGTTTGCAAGGGAACATCATTATTTGCCAAAACGAGGTGTATTTCCGGTTTGCAAGTGGGAGAGAGAGAGGGAGAGAGGGAGACTGAGTTACAAGCCACGCATCCGTAGCTCACACATCGCTACAACAGTTTCTAGTCATTTGTGCCGGCTGTGACGTTATTGCAGTCTACATCATGTGTGGTGCTCCGAAACCACTGTCGCCGCTCGTATACACATATTCAGCCATCGGCGGTGCGTGTGTTGGCAAGTAAGGCAGTGTCCGATGCCGCCCAAACCATAGCAATGTCTTATTCTATTTACATACGAGTTAGTGATAGGCGAGTTTAAGCTCGAAAGCCGCCGAAACTTTGGTGAGGTTGTTCTGCATGGACAAAGCTGCGACGTACAATAGTGGCGGATAGCACAAATAGCGGCACATATTTGTAGAAGGCTTCCCCTAAGACAGCTCTCCTCGGCGACGGCATGCTGCTTTCCGCCCAACACTCTCGAGGCTTTGTCACGCCAGGTGACCTCAACTGCCAACAGCTTGAAGCCAGACAGCCCCGCCATGCCGCTGTTCTTGGCACACGGGCGGGCTAGGACGTTATTGCGTGGAGACGACGATATACGCGCCGGTTCTCCACTCACGATAGCACGCTAGCTACGGTGTATAGGCTGGTTGGCGATGAGGGCCCACTTGGTTGCGGCGGCCGCGGCCCCACCTACGCCGCAGGTGAGCCTTACCGTAAGTGGCCGTGCTCGCAATACTACATGTGCTCCGCGCGGCAAACTTTGACGGTTTTAACGGGTCATATTGGCGCCAATACTGTGTTAGATACTACATATGGAATGATGCATGCAAACGGAATGCACCCCCCCCCCCCCCCCCCCCTCCGACATTCGGTTGCCATCTAAAGCAGGCTATCTAATGAATAAAAAGGGTCACATTAGTACTCCAAGCGCCCGGTTCGTGAAAGGAATGTTTACTTATTTTACCGCGCGTGCATTCTTTGTCGGTGGTATCTGCGCTGTTACATCCGCCTTATATTCGTACTTGTGCTTGTCCTTGCATTCGGTATATTTCGCGTTGTTTCATGTTTTATATGACATGTAGCGACGCGATAGATATAGTTTTATTATATATATACATATAAAGATATGATACATATATGTATGTAAATCTATATAGATATATTCATAAATATGTATAGACATATCTATACACATAGATATAGATATATTCTTATAAGATATCTATAGATATACATCTACACACATGTACATCTGTATGTACATCTATTTATACAATGTCCCCCAAGCTATTTCCCTGGAGCGCTATCTGTGAACGTTACACGTTGGAGCCTTGACAGCAAGACGACACGGGCCGTACAGATGCGCACTATTCAGCGCAGCGACCCCTGCTTCCCACCCTTTCACCTGCGGTATTCCGGGCTTACGCAGCCACATGGCCAGGCCCACATCCAGCTCACTTGATCCGTTCAGCCACCAGCTGCCTTACACACACACCGGTACCAGTCATGTGTATGGTGCCCTTCCCGAGCAGCTCCGCGCTGCGGGGCGCAGCGGCCGGCCTGCCCGCCGGTCTAGCGGCGCTTCTTTGCCGTGTGCCGGCTGGTCTGGATAAACTGGTCCGTCCGCGGGTTCTTGCGCGTCTTGAAGCCCTTGGACGGCACGCCCGTGGGGGACACCGGGTGCTTGCGGCTCTTGCTCTTCCCGCGCCCGCCGCCCAGCGGGTGGTCCACCGGGTTCATGGAGATGCCGCGGTTATGTGGCCTGCGTGGCCAGGGTCACGGTCACAGTTTTAGCGCACTCTTTACCATCCATCATTGTAGCACTTTCGATAAATGGGGTTTAGGGTTTATGGGTTAAGAAACCCTAAACCCCACACCCTAAAATTCAGAAGATCTGATACCCTGGTTGTAAGGTTAACGGGTTAAAACCCTAATACCCCAAACCCTCGCATTCAGAAGATCCATTGTCCGGACCCCGAGGGAGGGGGGAGGGGGGGGGGGAGGGGGTTGAAGTGGGGGGGGGGGGGGTGGTGCGCACCTCCGCCCAATCCAGCGGGACGCGCCCGCCTTCCCCAGCTTCCGGTTCTTGTGCGGCGCGTTGGAGACCACGCCGATGGTGGCGGTGCAGTGGGAGCGCACAAAGCGCTGCTCGCCAGACGGCAGCTTCACGAGCGCATACCTGACGCACGGGGGCGGAGTCGCTCAGTTTCAGAGCGGGGAGACGGGGAGGAGAGTGCGAGGGCCGCCCCACGCTGCCTCACGCCCCATGCCGGCAGGCGCGGAGTGGGTCGACGCACGAGTCGTGTAGTAGTAGCAGGATGCGCGTGGACAGCCCGGGTCAGTCCCTGTCGATTAGACTCCCTCCGAAGATACATAGACATATACGAATATTTATATATCTATGTAGATACATGTACATATGTATATATATATGTATATCTATGTATTTGTATATATGTATATATATGCATGTATGTATGTATACATATATATATACACATATATATATAAACATACATATATAGATATATATACATACATATATGTTATATACTGTCCCTTTGGACTTGGGTGTGCCTGTCACAAGTTCACTGGCATGACATCGCGCGGGTGGGGCTGATTCAGGTGGCAGCGCGTCAGGTGGGCGCGTACCCGTCGTCGCCCTTCTTGACGAGCACGGCGCTGGTGCCCGCCGACCGCACCATCTGCGCGCCCTTCCCAGGCTTGAGCTCGACGTTGTGGATGGTGGTGCCGGCCGGGATGTCCTGCGCCCGGCAGGTCCGCCCGGCAGTGCAGCAGGTCAGCGCTCAATCCCGCACCCTTGTGCCCAGAAACGCACGGCACAGGAGGACACGCCTCGGGCATGCGGCGCCCCGCTTGGACAGGCGGGAAGTGAGGGACTGGAGTGGGCATGCAGCACAGCGAACAGCGCGAGACCATGGGTGACTGTGATTCCCATGGGCGCGGTGCAATAACCGATGATTGTTGGATAGCAAACTTAGTTGGCATGTGATGCCAGCGGTTGGGGCGGAGTGGGCACCTTGAGCATGAGCGTGTTGCCCGCCCTGACAGGCGCCTCTGGCCCCGAGGTCAGCTTCAGCCCGGGCCCCATTTCCTGCCCCCCGCGGCGCAGCGTCAGCGGCACCTTCACCTTGCCATACTTTGACATGGGAGCTGGACGGAAAGCATCGCAGGGGGCGACTGGGGGAGGCGCGCACCTCCGATGCTAGGATGTACTTGTAGAAGCCCTGCCCCTCCTCGCCGCCGGGCTGCGCCTCTGTGCCGGGGTACTTCACCAGCGCGATGCGGGCGCTGCGGTTGGGGTCGTACTCGATGCGCTCCACGTGGCCAAACACACCTGGCGGGGAGGCGGCATGCGGGGCATCAGGCACTGCGACCAGCCTGATGGGCTCAGGAAGGGGGGGGGGGGGGATGGCACATGGGGGTGTGCGGAGGGAGGGCGGCTTGCCTTCTGGCAGCGCGGGGCGCTTGAAGTCGATGAAGCGGTAGCGGCGCTTGTGGCCGCCGCCGCGGAAGCGCACGGTGATCTGGCCGGAGTGGTTTCGGCCGCTGATGCGCCGCTTGCCGGTCGTCAGCGGCTTGAAGGGCTTGCCCTTCCACAGCTCGGTGCGCTGGGTGATGATGCGGCCGCGGAAGCCTGGCGTCGTGGGCTTGTAGTGCTTCATGCCTGCGGGAAGGAAGGGGGGGGGGGGGGGGGGGGAAGGCATGGATATGAGTGGCTTATCCACACCCGCCCCGCCTCCGCCCGCCTCGCTGGCCTGCTCACGTGCGGCACGCCTAGTCGATGCGCACCAGAGTCAGTCTTCGTCGCCTTTGATCGCCGCAGCACGCTGCTGGCAAAGGAGCCATGGCTCCACAGCCCTGCGGGTGACACGTCAGGAGAAACACAGGGCGCGTCAGCCCCTCCTGACTCCCCAGGGTTACGTAATCGCGAGCGCAATCGCCCAGAACATCATCCAAATGTTGGCACCGTTGGGTGGATGGGTGGGGGCTCGAACCAGAGGAGCCGGCAAGCAGTTGATGGCCCTGCACTGGAGGGGATAGCAGAGACTAGGGCGGCCGTCCGGCACACAAGGGGCAGCCGTCAGCGCGTGGGCGGCATTGGAAACTGCAGTGTGCAGTTGTCAAGGTGAGGCCCGATCACGAGAAACGGCAAGAGAGGGCAAGCAGGCAGAGGATGGGGCAAGCTCGGCAAGAGGAGGCCAGCGGCGCACTCACCGCATCCAGGGCAGCGGACGCCTGTGACCTGCTCCCCGCCGCGCCCAGCGCCCGGCCCAGCACGCCGCCGCTGCGTTGCAGCAGCCTCCGCAGCATCGCGGCGCCTGCACACGGGGTGCAGCCACAAGCTAATCGGCCCCCATCCGCACCGTCCCGCTCTGCCCTCCCACCTCAAATCGCGGGAGGCGTAGGTCAAAGCGCAGAGGTTGACGAGGTACAGCCCCGCGATGATGCGAGGAGCCTGACCCCAGCTCGCCGTTGACTACGTCCCTATGCGCTAAAGCCAGCGGGTGGCTGGCCATCAAGGGGCATCGCGCCGGTGCCCCCCGGTGTGGCCAACCGCCAGCCACTGGTGGGCGGTGGCGACGCGATGTGCGGCGCACCTGGAGCCTTTCTGCCCAGGAGCACTCTCCCCGCCTCCCTGTACTGAGGTCTGCCTGGTGATCCAGCCGAATTGGCCGTGTCAGTAGCACCTTGCCTGTAACAAGCAAGTAGTAGCTGGGGGGGGGGGGGGGGGGGGGGGGGGGGGGGCAGGGGGGCGGCGGGGTGCCCAGCAAGCCCACCACGTGCGCGCGAGCCCTCGATCCGCACGCTGACTCCTGCTATCTGTACCTGGGTACGGTACCCCAGTGAAGGGTTGGAAGTAGGGTAGGGAAATAGGGTATTAGGGCACACGTTACAGGAGGCTACCTCCCGCCTCAACATTCCGTGATAATTGCGTCTGTACTTCCCATACAGGGTACACGGTCACTAGCTCAAACCCCAATGGCTGCCCTGTACCGCCGCTTCCGCTTGCCGTGCGCTGCGCAGCCTGCGCTGAGCTGGCGGCGGCGCTCACGTGCGCCAGTCTCAACTCTGCTGAAGGCAATCCTCACATCCCATCACCCGCCAGGCCAGCAGCCCAGACACCCGCCGCAGTCGCCACCAGCTACAGCCACACGCCACACGCCACAGCCAGGACACAGGGAAACATCTACATGGAGACGGTGGTGAGCCGTTGCGGCCACCAGCTGCCGGCGTCCCGCGGCACGGCGCCGTCAAGGCGCGCGTTCGCTGCGCCGTCGCGGCGCCGCTCGCAGGGTGAGGCGCGCCCGACCACCCGTCATCCTTGTCGCCTTGGGCCCCTCTCCAGTACCATCCCACTTCTCGGACAAAGATATGTCGTGAAACTTGTCACCAACTTGTCACTGGTGCTCGGTGGAGGCACGCATATTCCCAGTGGCCCAAGCTACAGCGGCCTCGGTCCGGATGCTGCGTGCCAGATACGATAGATACGAAATAAATAACCCTGACTTTGGGTCCGGGGGCAGACAGCCGCGGCGGTCGGCGACTGCTGTCGCGCTGACTTACCTTACGCCTCGGTGTTTTACTGATGTTGACATGGGCATATGGGCGCTCGAAACGGCAGGGCTCGTAAGCCGGCGTCAGCAAGCAGCTGGGCCCTCGGAGCGCACGCGGGCGCGGTGCTTCCAGCGGGGTACGAGCAAGCCCTCCGCCCCCGGCTCCCCGCTGGCCAACCCCCCCGCTTCTCGTGGCCGGCTGCCCGGGGCTAACGCGACCGAATATCTGGACAACGGCGGACAGGTGACGACGCGGATGATGACCGCGCCCGGCTGGAGCGACTGTTTGGGCGAGAAGGTGCGCCTGGCCGCGCTGCAGCTGCACACACGGCGTCCGGTGCCACGATGTGCGCGGGTGATGTGATTGTTTCATAGGGGGAAGTAGCACCCAGTGTGATAATTTGCTTTGGGTATGAACGCGCTTTCGAAATTAGCGCTGATCCCGGTACGGCTGCGACTTGGCAGAGGGCGGCAGCGAGCCTTATGCCAGCACAGAGGCGGACTGCTTTATCTCGCGCATGGAGGGACCCGACAGCCCGCTGCCCGATCTGCCCATCCTAGAGACGCCGCAGCTGCGCGTTCCGGGCCTGCAGGTGCCTATTTTCCTCCCCCTGTCTCCCCATTCCCACATTCCACACTCTCATTGCTGCTTGAGGTTTCTCTGCTTTTCCCGGTCCGACCGCCGCGCCCCCCTCGACCTACCGTTGCTGCGCAGGAGACGCTGCGGCTGTCCACGCCGCAGGAGGTGCGCATGCTGGAGGCCCTGCTCGAACAGCAGGGGCCGTGGTACTTTGGCCATGTTTGCAGCGCGGGCGGCGATGGCGGCGGCGATGGCCCCGTGCCAGCGGTGCTGATGGAGGTGCAGGTGGGGCACCCCCCCCCCCCCCCCCCCCCCTTTATCACCCAGGGACGGCCACTATTCCGGCCACCATTCCGATCAGCGAGGGTAGATTTCCCGGATCGAGCTTAGGGTTTAGGGAGTAGTGGCACTATCTGCAAACGCGCTCTTGGTTTGCGCCTACTTCCTTGCATATGTATTGCGTTCTGAATCCATTGGATACGCTATCACGGACGCTGCTGCTGCCTCCCTTCTGACGTCGCCCCGCTCCTGTTGCCGCGGCTGCGTCTGCAGGGGGTGCATCGCCCGGGCGAGGGGCGCCTGGAGGTGACGACGCGCTCGGTGTGCCGCATCGAGGTGCTGCACCCGCTCCCCGGGGGGGTATCCCCGCGCGCGGCCTGCCGGCTGTGGCCGGACCAGGAGGAGGCGCTGGTGATGAGCGGCGCGCTGGCGGTGCTGCGGCAGCTGTGCGCGATGGAGCGCGCGGTGTGGCAGCGCTTTGCGGGGATCGAGGGGCTGGAGAGGCAGCTGGGGCGGCCGGTGCGGCGGCTGCCGGCGGAGCTGCTGGAGATCGCGCCGACGTGGTTCCAGCGGCAGCACGGGGCGGCGCGCGGCCGGGGGCACGCCAGCCCTGCCGTCTCGTCCGGCGTCACCATCGACGTGGACTGGCACACGCTGGAGATGTCCTACCAGGTGCGCCGCGCTGCCGTGGGTGGGACTGTTGCCCAGCGGACAGTCGCAACCCCGCTGAAGTTCCAAGATCCGGCCACACCTCACCCCACCCTCCAAATTGGAAATCAGAGCACGGAATTCCAATTCTGAATCGTGATTTTGGAATTGCAATCATGGATACATAAAGAATGATCTTCCGACCGAGAAGTCAAAGCGCTGAATTCAACCAATCGCCCGCATACTTTTGTATGTGCTGGTGTCTTTATGCATACATAATATGATCGGCAGCATGCTGAGCGTCCTGTGAGACGCTTTTCATTTGCACACCGCCACACGCCCCCCCGCACTTACCCGAGCCCGGCGCGCTGTCCAGGTGGAGGAGGCGCATCTGGACCACAGCGCCTGCGTCTCGTCGCTCATGCGCACCCACCAGCTCTCCTACTGGCTGCCGGTTGCGCTCCCCCAGGCACGCCGGGCGAGCTGCCTGGAGCTCCACCAGGTGGCTGCCCCCCCCCCCCCCCCCCCCCAACCCACCCTGCACACACACACACACACCCCAACTCGCCCGATATGCGCTCAACGGCCCTGCGCCAACCAAAACATGTGCGTACCCATAGACTGGGCATGTGGGACGTCGATGCTGAGCCAGCGCCTGACCCTCTGCTGTCTGTGCTGCCAGGATGTGCTGGCGGCGGAGGGCATCGAGCCGCGGCTGCACACGCTGCTGCGCGCGCTGGGCGAGTACCAGCGGCAGCTGCGGGCGGAGCTGGACGTGGCGCGCGCGCTCCACCCGGACGGCAGCGGCCGCGGCGACAACTAAACACACCGCGCCGGGCGGTACTTACCTATACCCAACTATCGTGTCGACCTCCAGGCTCTCTCACAACCCCCCCCCCCCCCCCCCCAGGCCGCCGCCCAGCGCGCCTCCTCCAGCGAATGAGACTCCCCGGAGAGATATCAGATATATGTATTAGTGGATTATAGCATCAATTCGGGCACTCTTGGGCCTTGTTGCTTGGTATTTCTTGCTGAGTTTTGTTAATGAATGCACCATCCAAGCCGCCTGCCCATGGCATTCAAAGACATATTGCCGCATACAGCTACCAAGGCTGCCCACTATGGATTGTATGGTCCCAACACCAGCCAGCACGGTACATCTCCCTGCTGACCGCATTGCTGCGGATACAGCACGCAAGTTCCCAAGTGGCGCTACAGCCTCGGGCCCGCCCTGGTGAGGGCTGCGCAATACTGGTGGCATGCAGCTTGTGCAGCAGGTGTGTCAGCCTAGGATACATGAGGAACTGATGTTTGGGATTTGATTTGGGCTGGGAGAATTGCTGGGAGAAGCCGGGCGGGTGGGGGGCGGATCTTGAAGTTTGGCAAAGCCAGCAAACGATTACAGCTTGTCTTTGGCTCTCTTGAAATGAAACTAGTGGATGAATGGAGAGGCGGAATTTAGGTTTGTTATGCGACCTGTTCTGAAAACATGTGAAATGGCAATCATCAATTTGAATGTTGTGACATTCTTATGTACTTTGGCGCCTGAGCATTTAGCGGTGCTCAGCCCAGCAAGACAATATCGAAACTTGTATTTAGTGGGTACCGTTGGTCGCAGCGACAACCAGCAACGCGTCTGTGCTGACATCGCGCACATTCGGCGGCGGCGTGCAGCCTCTGTCACGCGCTTCGACGGTGGCCTAGTCATCCCCCTCATCGTCGCTGTCGTCGTCGTCGCCGCCCTCATCGTCGTCGCCGCCCTCATCGTCGTCGCCATCGTCGTCGTCGTCACTACCCTCGCAGAGTTGGCGCTGTTGCAGCTTGCCCTCCGTGACTTTCACGGCGCAGACGTCGCCAGCCAGAATCTCGGTCGGTAGTGCTGTGTCGATAAAGTCAGCGAGAAGAGCCATGGCCGCCTCGTCCGTTGATTTGATCTTGAGCTTCAGCTTGGCGTAAGACTTATTCTCGTCGTCAGTGCAGCCGTCGTTCGGCTTGACCTTTTTGCCCTTCTTGTCCTTCTTAGGTTTCTCGGGCAATTGGAGCTCGATATCGTCCTCCGTCAGGCCAGTGGCTGCAGTGATGATGTCGGCGATGTAGCTGAAGTCGGCATCTCCCGGCTTGGCGTCTATCTTCACCTGGAGTTTGTACTCGGTGCAGGGAGGCTCCGTGGGGGTCGGCTCGGGCGTGTAGTCGTAATCATCCTCTCCCAGGAAGCGGCGCGGCATGTCGAGGTCCGACTCAATACTGTAGCTGCCCCAGAGACTTTCGGGTTGGTTGTCTTGTGCTAGGGCATGCCCCTTCTTGGCGATGGGGCTAGCCACGGCGGCCTGGCTGTGAAACAGGAGCGTTACCACTGCTGCGATCGTGCCAACGAGTCGAAACGCATGAAGCCTCGCCATCATCTCCCAAATGGATGGACGGATGATATTTGTCGTAAGCGATCAGTCCTAGAGACAGGTTTGCGCGGTCGGACAGACGTGGTGAGTCGCAGTTTCGGAAGGTGAAGGTGACCTGTTCTACCCGCTCCGTCTGGCTGGCTGTTTTTATATGCAATATTTCCTGGCTGGCGGGCTACCGGTATTTCGGTATCAGGACTCATACCTGGACCTGAGTGAGATCGGGCCCGCGCCTGCTTCCGCCCGACGATAGCGACCACATGTTATGATGTACAGGTATTAATATGTAAGGATTATGTAATACAAGTACGGCTAGTACCGGTAGCCTTATTAGTTAAGTACGACCGCATGTAGATATTATATGCATTTATTACATCAGGACGTATGCCTACCATCATGTAGATAGTCGTATATATATTTATGATAAGGATTAATATGTGGGAACCTAACTACTACAAGAACACGCCGTGTCCGATAGAGCTTGAAACTAGGCGAAACGATTACGCAGAAATAACGAAGCTTTAATCGTTTCGCCGGCAGCCCATTGGCTGGGAGTAAAAAAAGGGCTGCTGGGTTCTTACTATCTCGTCGGCACCCATCAGCCCGTCCGAGTACAGCAAGGTAGCGGACTAGTGGCTGAGGGTTAGCGCCTCTTAGCGTCGCTAGTTTATTACATGTGAATTGCGGTCCATTGCTGTAGCGGTACCGGTACCGGTAGTCCGAAATGCATCAGCATTTATTACTTAGTATATCAGCCCAGAGTTGTACCGTAGGTACGCGCACCGCCAGTCAAGCGGGAGATCGACTTGAAAATCGACGAGTGCGAGAAAGAAATAATAAAGGATATATACCGAATACATATGGAAGCATAATACAATGGCGAACACACAACCAAGAGCGTACTCGTAGTACCCTGCCCTGTACAGTGTTGTCATCACGGCGGCGTCGTAGTGGTCATAATCGACGCCGCATACCTGTACTACCTGTCCCGGGTGCTAAAGATTTCTCATTACCAGTACAGTGACTATACCGATTTACCCAAGGAGGCACTGTTTGTTTGCCAAGAATGTCAGCTCGCTTACATTGGAGGCTAAGACGAGAACCACAGGCTTGGCCTGGGTGTCTCCTAGCGCAAAAAGATGGTTGAGGGTGGGTGGGTGCGCGAGCCGGTTGAGGCGAGCGCAAAGCAGAGAGTGCCTGTGCCCGAGGGTGGATCCCTCAGGTCGTAGTGCTGGTGCGGGCCGGCAGGCCTTAGTCCGTGCGCCGACCTCGGGGGTCGTGCGCAGTACAACATAGCTAATGTACTGTAAACCTCTAGATGACTACATCTGACCATTTACCCAAGGAGGCACTGTTTGCCAGAGACGAAAGCCAAAGGCTAGCACAGGAAGCTTAGGCCGGCGGCCGGACGGGGACGAGCCAACCGAAGAACCTCCAGGCCGCAGGAGTCGGGCGCATGGTCGGGTCGATGTACTTCCCGGTGACCACCTCGCTGTTCTTCGACCAGTCGCCCATGTGCTTGATGGCCGGCAAAGGGACGCCGACGCAGCTTGCTGCGGAAGCGGCACCCTTGCGTAAACTGTGCGATGTCCACTTGAAACCGGTGGGAGGTCGGGCGCCTGCCGCCAGGTAGGCTTCCCGCAACCACTCGGTAAGAGTGGCTGAAACCGACCAAGTGGCGGAAGACTCCAGCGGGGAGATGC
Organism: Tetraselmis striata; assembly: GCA_006384855.1. Lineage (NCBI taxonomy): Eukaryota > Viridiplantae > Chlorophyta > Chlorodendrophyceae > Chlorodendrales > Chlorodendraceae > Tetraselmis > Tetraselmis striata. Next base: position 21,893 of record VCJN01003581.1, read on the forward strand.
TCCAGAACTTGGGCGGCGGGCTGGCGCCGTAGAAACGGCGGCAGTAGGCGTCGCGACTGACGGTGTACCAGTCCAGCAGGTCAGCGAAGTCCGGAACGGCGGCGATGGGCAGAGTTATCAGGGGCTTCGCGGAAACCCTCGTACGCTGGTCGCCTTTCTGTTTGCGGACGTACAGTAGAATGCTTCCGGACGGCCGGTCGACCACTAAATCACCGGTCTCGCAGCTAATGCCGGACTCCGCTCGGCACAGGAAGACGTACGCCGTAATCGTCGCGAGCGCGGCTCTGAAAGCGCGGATGTCCGCAATATTAGCGGGTTCCCACGCCAATGTCTGCCGAAATCCAATCGCGGTGTTCAGGATGTCAGCCGCCACGGGCGCAGGTAGGGCGACGCGGACGTCTTCCGCCGCAAGACGCTCTTGCTGGATAGCCAGGCCGCGGCGCGCGTCGGCTACCATTTCGCCGAGGGCGACAGGCTGGCGCTGATGGTCGCGGAAGTACTTGTTGATGGACGAGTAGTACTGTTGAAGGGACTCCGCGCCGACGGTACCTTGCAAGCCTAGCCAGGCAGTGTAGCGGACGATTGTGCTGGTAGTAGCCTGCAGCGGGCGTAAGCCTTCCTGCTCGCAGAAAGTAGCGAAAGAGCGCATGCCGCTGTCGTAGTTGCGGTAGGTGCCGGCCGCCAGCGAACCTGTAAGCAAACCGAGCGCCGCTTGACCAACGTCGTCGGTCCCCAACAAAGACCGGAGCTCGGCCGCCATTGATGCCGACCAGGGCGCCTCCGAGCCGGCGCGCGCCGCAAGCCGGTAGCGCGCGCGTCGAGTGTGGGACAGGCGGCCCGGGTATTGCACACCGTACTGCACACCGTACTGCACACCGTACTGCACACCGTACTGCACACCGTACTGCAGCGACGGCTGTACGGTCATAGCCCGGCCTAGCGACCCCCGGCGGAGGTGCAGCCATGCCGGCGTGGCAGCCGAAAAGCCACGACGCTCCAGCCGGGCAGTCCGACCCCCGCGCGCGTTCCCCGCCGCCCAGGAAAGAAGAGGTCGCGGGTAGGCGGGTAGACAATCGTCTCGGTGGCGAGGTCCTGCAAGCAGCTGGTACCAACGCCGTCCTGGCCAGTGCGGTGCGATGACCGTGGCGGCCGCGCCCGACTGGCGCAGTTTGTCCGCCAAATCGTCTAACAAACCCCACGGAGGATTGCAATAATTGCGCTCCCCGCGCCAGAACTCGTCCGGCAAATGGAGCGAATCCACCGCTTCGCAATGCGGGTCGCGCCAGCGGGAATTGTACCGCGGAAGTTGCGTATTTTCCATTGACGCAAATCTGTCGACGGTGTGCGGACCCCACAAGCGCTGCAGGTACGCAAATATCCGCGGATTGAGCTGCCAGTCGGAGTCGTCCAGCTCCCTGCTGAGTCGGTCCGCCCAAACGTTGGCTGCAGACTGGATGTATCGGGGCCTGATGGAGATGTCGTGGATATCCAGGAGGTGCCACAGCTTGCGGAGCTCCTCCATCATGACGGGCGACCGAGAGGTAAGGTTGGTCAGCGCTGCCACTACGGCCGTGTTGTCCTCGTGCAGTAAGACGCGCCGTCCTCGGAGCTGGGGCAGGAACGATTCGACCGCGTGACGTACCGCGCGAAGCTCCTTCCACGTGATGTGACGCGAGCGGTCGTCCTCGTACCAGAAGCCGCGCGCCTGGTAAGCGCTGTTGTTGTTGAGCACAGCCCCCCATCCGTACGAGCTGGAGTCCGCGTGCAGATACGCGGTCTCCACAGGCTTGTACATAGAGCGACCGTTGTGCTGCGCAGGTACCTGGGTCCACCACTCTAGGTCGCGGCGCAGCTGGTTTGTCATCTTGACGCGCCCGCCCCAGCCCTGCCGGGTGGCGAGGACGCAGTGCAGCTCCCGCAAAAAGAAACGGGCCGGCGTAACTGCCAAGTACAGGAACTGCGCCTTGCCCGCAAAGGACGCCAGCTGCCGAGCTGGGAGCCAGCGCTTGTTGGAGGCCGCGCGGCCAAGGAGCGAACGGGCGGCCTTGGCTAGAGCGATGAGCTTCTCCTCGGGGGCGCGGAACTCGCCGCGCTTCAGGTCGATGATCAGGCCCAGGTGAGGGCCGACCTGGGTGGGCTCCCAGACCCCCTTGTTGGGGTTGCGCAGTAGGCCCAGGCGGTCCAGCAAGGTGCTTAACCGGACGCGTAGCTCCAGGGCTGCCTCGCGGGAGTCCGCGAGGAAAAGGAAGTCGTCCATATAGGGTAGGAGCCGCTCGCCCCGCCAGCGAGTGTTGCGCAGGAAACGGCGAGTAGGCTTGGACGGGGCCGTGGGAGGCAACGCTGGGTCGCGCTGCTTCAGGGGCGTCCGCAGGTAGTCCGTAAAGGCCGCCGTCAATTTGCAGAAGTAGTACGACGAGCCTGTCCAACCCATCGGTAGGCAAGCAAGTCGCCACAGCTCTCCGCGGTAGTTCACGGTAAAGAAGTCGCGGTCCTCCTCCCGAATCCCAAGGGCGTAGTAGCCGTCGGCCAGGTCCATCGACACGAACCAATCTCCCGCGCGCGCCAGGTGCCGCAGGTGCTTGAGCGTTTCGTAGGACATCGTGAACGTCTTGCACCACTTGTTGAGCTCCCGTAGGTCGATGATGAGGCGCCATTTGTTGGTGCCGGGTTTGGGGACTAGAAACATTCTGGATACCCACTTGTTGCAGTGTCCTCGCTCCCACGCGCCAATCGCCTCGAAGCGGGGCAGTTCTGTAGCCATGAAATCCAGTTGTGCCTGAGTGGCGTCGCGCATAGAGACGCCGTGGTTGTAGGGGCGAGGGCGTCGCCCGTTCTTGAAGCGTATTCGGACCCCTTGGCGGATCCAACTCAAGACTTGTCCGCTCGCGCCGATGCTTTCCCAGTCTCGCCATCTTCTCCGCACGCGGTGTCGCATGTAGAGGGAGGTAGGCGTACAGGAGTCGGCGCGGCGGGCCACACCGTCACTTGGTGACCTTCGCCTTGGCCTTGTCGGACGCTGCGGCTGTCGCTGCGGCCTTCCGTGCCGCAGCGGCTTGCTCGCGTTGCTTGCGCCTCTCGGCGGACTCCATGGGGGCGGGCTTGTCGGGGGTAGCCTTGGCGAACGCGGCCGCGGCACGGGCCTTGCCCGCTGCGGAAAGGCTGATCTCGAGGGTCTTGTCGTCGAACGCTCGGCGGAGTTGGTCGAGTTGCCCGGACACGGCGATGCGCCGTGGGGTGCAGAACTTTGCGTGGGCGAGCTCGGCGAAAACACGGTCCGCCTCTGTAGCCGTTGGACCATTCTTGGCGAGCTGGAGGTAGCCCAACCGGGAACGGGTGGCCTCCTCCGTCGCCAGGTGGGTGCGGTAGCAGGCGCGGAGCTCGGCAAGGGCCGCAGCCTTGTCTGCCGGCGTAGCAGACTCGGTCGAAAGCGACTCCAGAGCGCAGCGCATCGCCTCGTTGGCGCAGCTACTGAAGAAGGCATAGCAGCCTAGGTGCAGGTATTCGTCGTACGCTGCCTGACTCCGCTTATCCGCGAGGGCGCGGGCGGTGTCGTCGGTCAGGGTCCACAAGCGGGGCTCGTCGACGTCGCGCGGGGGGCGCTCCAGACCGGGGGGGATGACTCGGCCGTAGTAGGCAAAGTCGACGTACTCGAGCTCGTTGTCGGGTGCGTCTAGCTCAGCAGGAAGGGGCTCTCGCGCTCCTTGCTCACCACCCTCGGGCGCAGGCGTGCCCGCGGGGTTGGCTGGCTGGGTACCTTCGGGAGGAAGCGGGTTAGTGGGGGGGGCGAGTCGAGCGAGCAAGGCAGCCGTAGCAGCCTCAAACTGCCCGGCCAGCCGCTTCTCCAGGGCTTCCGCTTGGGCCGTCAGGCGTTTCTCCAATTCCGCGACAGATGCCGCCGTGGCGCCGCCCGGGGCGTCGTCCGCTAAGGCGTCTTCCGGTACAGGGCGGGGGGGCATCCTGCTGTCGCGGGGTGGGGAAGGTGTAGCGTCTCGGGAGGCTGAGGCTCGGGTCCGAGTCGGCATAGAGTAGCTGACACTCTGCTCGACTGCTAGAGTCGAGACTGCTTGCGCGAGCCGGTTGAGGCGAGCGCAAAGCAGAGAGTGCCTGTGCCCGAGGGTGGATCCCTCAGGTCGTAGTGCTGGTGCGGGCCGGCAGGCCTTAGTCCGTGCGCCGACCTCGGGGGTCGTGCGCAGTACAACATAGCTAATGTACTGTAAACCTCTAGATGACTACATCTGACCATATAATAAACATTGCGTCCCCCCGCCCCCCCCCGTTCACTATATCGGTATGTTCACTATATCGGTGTTAATTATAAGCAGGCCCACCCGACCGCTATAGTAAACGGTTTACTAAATCGGTACTATTGTTTATTGTAACGGTGACCCCGTTCACTGTAGCAGTCTGTGTGTGAGGGAATGTGCGCTGGTGGTGGCTATTCCGCCATGGTGGTGGTCAAGTATGATCTGATTACAGGCCGACAGGCGCCGTGCCTGATATATCAGGCGGCGCGATGTGGCCGACAGGGCGCGGGAGCAGCCCGTCATCTGACGGGCGCGCGCTACGCGCCTAATGTGCTATGATGATTAGGGCTAGTGAGGGTATAGGATATATCCTCACATTCCACCCCGCTCTGATGAATCTGAGTCATCGGATTCACTGTGGAAACCTTTGCGGGTGGCTCGCCTTCGCAGCAAAGTATGCTGGCGAGGTCGAGATATGTTTGAAACGTTCAGTCAGCATAAAATGCTGCATGGGCGGTGAATACCGCT
>VCJN01003582.1:0-201155 GCA_006384855.1 Tetraselmis striata
ATCAATGTCCGATCACGACTTACTAAAATCCAAACTACCCGACCACCCAGATTTACCCCCGCTCACTATGCTCCTAGATTCCGGCGCTACACTGTGTTTTATTGACGAGGCCTTCGCCCGCCTGCGCAAATTTAAGACCGCACCGCTACAAAATAAAATACGTATTGTTATGGCAGACGACCGTATGACACTGGCATTGCAATCATGCACATTACGACTCGACATAAATGGATATCAGGCAAACGTTGAGTTTATAATAACCTCCTTACAGAATAACTTCGACGCCGTCCTCGGCCTTTCCTTTCTCAAAAACCACAACCCAAATATTAATTGGACCACCGGTTCGCTTACGTTCTCCGACGGGCACACCGTGACATGCCCTATTGAACCTCGCTCAAGTAACGTCGACGTAGTTCACGCCAACACTATGGCTCGCTCGTGAGATACTTGAAAAAATATCCCGACACCGTGTTCTTATGTGCCGTGCTGCGCGAGTACGACGCCACGGAACACACTACTGCCCTTTCCGTAGATAATGATAAAGCCGGTATTACAACCGACCAGTCTGCCGAATATACCCAACAAATACGTCCCCTCCTACTTTAACACAAAAGTATTTGCCAACCATTGGATTGCCTCCCGCAACCCCGCCCGGGCTTTGGTTTCGAATTACCCCTACTCCCTGATGCCCATGTACCACCTGGCAAAGTACATTGCGCATCCCCTGCCGAGTTGGATGAGTTATAAAAGCAGTTAAATGACTTTTTAGACAAAGGCTTTATTAGAGAGTCGTTCTCACCTTACGATGCACCCGTCATGTTCGCCCGAAAGGGAAATGGTGGCCTGCGCATGTGCATTGATTATCGCCAATTAAATAAATACACGTGCCGAATAGAATTCCCAATTCCACACGCTGACATGCTGCTAGATATGCTCTCCGGCGCTGCAGTTTACTCAGCTCTCGACCTTGCCCTAGGCTATCACCAACTCCGGATCAAAGACTCCGACGTCCAGAAAACGTCGTTTAAAACTCAGTTCGGCCAGTTCGAATTTATGGTTATGCCATTCGGCCTGTCTAATGCCCCCTCGGCGTTCCAACGGTGGATGAATAACATCCTTCAACCGCACAAAAACACATTTATTCTTGTTTACCTTGACGATGTACTAGCATTTAGCAACTCACTCGATGACCATTTGATACACCTTGATGCCACACGCAGCCTCCTCGCCGACAACGACATACGCCTGCGATTGCCCAAATGCTTCTTCGCCAAAGATGAGCTGGAATGTTTATTTAGGTCATATGGTTAGCCAACATGGCACACGCCCTTCCGAAAATAAATTTGCTGCAGTTCGCGACTGGACCCCGCCTAAAACCGTAAAACAAATACAACAGTTCCTTGGACGAATTCTGCATTTTTTTATCCCAGATATGTCCACAAATATTCCCACCACGCGGCCCCTCTCTATGATATTTGCCGCAAGACTAAGAAATTTACTTGGGGGGAACGCGAGCACGTCGCCTTTAATGCTCTTAAACAATCACTATGTTCAGCCCCGGTCTTAAGAACTCCTAAAACAGGCCCAGTCGCCGAGTTTGTAGTCTCAACAAATGCTTCGAAATATGCCCTGGGCGCAGTCTTACTGCATAAGGACTCCGCCGGCCACCTCAGACCATGCGCTTGCTATGCTAACGTTTTACAACCTGCCCATACTCGATACCCCACCTATGATCAAGAACTTTTAGGTGTGGTCTGCGCATTAAACGAATGGCGCTGCTATATCGAAGGCAGCTGCCGCATAATTGTCATCACCGACCACGCAACACCCCGCCACTTACCAGATCAACCGGCGCTAGGCCGCCGTCACTCCCTATGGCTTAGCGTTTTTTTCCCATACCTTGCTAATCATCCCCGCACCGGTAAACCCGTCCTACAAATATTATATCGCAAAGGATCCCAAAATGAAGCTGATGCCCTGTCCCGCCGTCCGGACTTACACCATGCCTTAACAGAACACGACACCCAACTTCTTGATAAAGATCTGGAGAACATGCATGATTTCCTCCCTACCATGTGCCACCTACAAGTTAATCCTGAATTACTTGTTCCGCATCCGCCACGGCTACACAACTGACGCGAATTTGTATGGCAATCGCATTCCCATGGGCGTTACGTTCGATACCAACGACAACTTGTACTGGATGGCTGATAAAGTATGCTTACCAACGTCGGATAAAACCCTGCTTAACTTAATTATCCAAGAATTCCACGACGCGGGCGGTCACCCCGATGCAGAACGCACGCTCACCAACATCTCTAAAGCATTCTGGCGGCCCCACATGCGCAAACCCATAAAAAATTACTGCCGCACCTGCCCGACCTGCCAACGCATTAAAAATTCCACCCAACGCCCCATTGGCTCTTTGTTGCCTCTTCCCAAAGGGACACGACCCTGGGAAGTTATTGCAATGGACTTTATCACCGGCCTCCCTGCGCAAAATGGCTTCGACACTATCGCCACATTTGTCTGCACTTTTACTAAATAAGCCACTTGATTCCATGCAGTATTCGTATAGACGCCCCCCAACTCGCCCGCTTGTTTATGATAACATTTTTTGCCACCACGGCCTTTGCCGCACCATAATATCTGACCGCTACTCCCGCTTCACCTCGACCTTCTGGCAAAATATGTTCCGATCTTTATGGTCATATTGGTAATATAGAGGTTTGATTACACCGGGCTATTCTGTCACCGGTACTGGTCACGTTAAGATTCTAGTTTGAATGCTAGCTACCAGTACATGTACTCGCAGTACGCGTACCGCTTGGACTTTCCGATGTCCAGCGGCGCTAGCGACAGCATGCGACAGCCCTGCTATATGACGCACCCGCACCACGAGGAGAGTCCACCCTCTACCTTTGCGCCAGCTGACCACCTGGCGCAACGGCGTCGCACCTCTCGTAGGTGTGCAAGGTGTGAATATCTCTACGAGTGGACGGTCTCGACAACTAGTCTTCCACCACGACACTTGCGCACGCACGCTACCGACGATGGCAGGGGGCAAGAAGGTGGCAGACCCTACGAAGGCAACGCCAGCCGACAGTTTGGCCGAAACGCCCGCGGAGCCGACAGAGACAGCACGGGACACGACAACACTTGCGTTACTGCAAGCGCCGGCGTTGAAGGTGGACGCTTCACGCTTTATCGACCCGCTTGGACAAACAGGACAACAACAAGCACAAGGAGCAGCGCGACATTCCCTCGGACGACGACGAAGTCGGCGAGGGTGGCAAGGAGCCGGAGCACGACGCCCGGATAGCCGCCGCTACGGGGGGGGGGGGGGGGGGGGGGGGGGCGCGCGACGCCGCGGCCGTGTTCATCGACCCTCGGGATTGGGAAGACCTCTTGCCCCGGGCGTACCAAGACTGCCCCCCCCCCCCCCCCCCCACCGGTCGGGCGCCACACGCCCGAGCCTTTGGCGGCCCCGTAACGACGAGGCCGACCGCTATCTCACTGAGGCCAACAAGACTGCGTCGCGCGACGAGTACCGCCACTTGCTGAGCTATGGCGTCTACCGCGCCGCCGCCAACGCGGCGGCTAAGACAACTCTGCTACGCTTCGCGCGCCCGATACCCCCACCCAAGACCGCGTCGACGCCCTCGACCTACTCGACGCCGCGCATCGCACGCTTAAAGCAGTGGGCGACGCGGATGAGGCCAGGCTCACCTACCTTCGACGCTTCAAGGCCAAGAAGGCCCTCACCCCCGAGGAACAAGTCGCCGAGCGACTCATCTACTCCCGAGTCTTCGACACCGCCGAGCATGAGCGCTCCGCCAACGTCGTCGACGGCCTCGAGGCAGCGCTCGAGGACAAGCGCCTCGAGAACGGCCTCGCGGATGCGGCCAAGGCACAGGCATCAGCGACCTTCAAGAGGCAAGAAGCGGAGCGCGACACCGACCGCGACAAGGCGCGGAAGGAAAAGGACAAGGCGGCGCGCGAGAGGCGGGAGCAGCAACGCCGCGAGGCAGACGCCAAGAACCGCGACAAGAACAGCGACATGACCGGCGACAAGACACGCGACTGACGGTGTGGCGCGCCGCGCCGACAGTTGTTGCCCCGACTCCGACTATATGCGTCACCGCATAAGGCGGAGTTGGCGGCACTGGCGAAACATCGGCGCGAGCGCGCAAGTGACGAGCTGGATACGGGATGGCGTACGCGTGCCTTTCCGCTACAACCGGCCACCGCCAAGGTTCAACCAAGGCGTCTCGTTCAACGACGCAACCCCTGCCCAACTCAAGTTCCTCACCGCCGAACTAAGACGCTTTACGGCGGCCGGCGCGTGGGAGAAGCCTTCGTGCGCATGGTGGGTGTCCCGGGCGTTCTTCGTTCAGAAGCCCGGCGACAACCAGTGGCGTTTCATCATCGACCTCCGCGTGCTCAACTCCTTCTGCGCGCGCAAGAAACTACGGATGGAGACACTCATGGGCGTCCGACACCTGACCGTGAAAGGGGCCTACATGTTTTCGCTCGACCTGCAAGACGGCTTCTATGCCATGGGCATCGCGCCTTCCGACCGCGACTACTTCACGGTCAACATCCGCGGGACACTCTACCGGCTGTGCGGCCTTCCCATGGGCTGGTCGCTCAGCCCTTACTACTTCACGACGTTCACGATGACGTTCGTCAAGCACCTACGCTCTCCGACTACCCCCGCTGCGCCTGGCAATGTCCCGCGGTCGCGCCGCTGGCTGCGCCGCGGGCGGTGGAGGGGAGCGCGCATCTTACCATACATCGACGATTCCTTGATGTTCGCCTCGTCGGAGCCGGAGGCGCTGGAGCTCCGCCAGCGCGTCGCCGACTTGCTGGACATCATGGGCCTGCTGCGCAACCCCGCCAAGGGGCTGTGGGAGCCGGTCCAGTACGGCCAGCACCTGGGGGTGGACATCGACACATCCACGGGATATTTTTATTCCCCGGTGGACAAACTGCAGCGGCTCGCGCGCCAAGCCAAGCAATTGCTGCAGCGCGCGGCCCGCGACGCCCGTTGGCTACCCGCCGCTGGAGCTGCAGTCGCTCGCTGGGCGGGCTCAATACTTTTTTCTTGGCAATCCCGGCCGCGCGCTTCTACCTGCGGGAGCTCCACGACGTGGTGGGCTTGAAGTGGGGCGGCCGAGTGCACATGACACACCAGATGCGGCGCGACCTGCAGGGGTGGACCGCCGTGCCGACTCAGGCCAATGGCCGCCCTATCCACCGCCCTGTGGAGACGGCCTACATGCACTGCGACAGCTCCGGCTACGGTTGGGGTGCGGTGCTGAATGGCAAGCTGGAGGCGCGGGGGTTTTGGGGGGCAGCCGACGAGCGCCAGCACATCACCTGGAAAGAAAAGAAGGCCGTCCGGCTGGCAGTGGAGTCTTTCCTGTCGCACCTCGCCTGTCGCCGCGTGTTGCTGCACGAGGACAACCGGGCGGTGTGCAGCGCCCTTGCTGGCCTCACTTCCCGCTCTCCGGCGATGGTGGCGGAGCTACGCAAGCTACGGTACCTGCTGGACAGCAACGGCGTACACATCAAAGCCCGCTACATCCGGTCCGCCGCGAACGTCTGGGCGGATCGACTGAGCCGACACCTCGACAGCGACGACTGGCAACTGGACCCCGTCATGTTCGCAAAGCTTGAGGCAATGTGGGGTGCGCACTCCGTCGATCGGTTCGCATCAGCCCTGAACGCGATGCTACCACGCTACAACGCTGCGTGGTTGGACCCCGGTTGCGAGGCGGTGGACTCCCTGCACCTGTCCGATGCGAAGTGATGGCGTCGCGAGAACAACTACTGCAACCCCCCTTGGCCGCTTCTGCCGGACCTGGTGCAGAAGCTGCGCCACAGCGGCGCGGCCGCTACCGTCGTGGCCCCTCGCTGGGAGGGCAAGGTGTGGCACCAGGCACTTACCGAGATGGCGGTGGCGGAGCGCGTGGTACTGCCTCGCCGCGATCTTTTTCGGCCGGGGCGGAGGGCAGGGCGCGAAATGCCCGGAGCGCCGCGCTGGGCAGTGAGTGTCTTCCGTGTGCCATACCGTCATGGCTGCACCTGCGCCGCGGATCAGTGAGCGCAACCTTGGCGTTGTTCCCGGTACGAGGTGCTACGCCTGTCGTCAGGCCCGCGCGCGCGCCACGCGTGCCGCAGGCAAAATATGTTGGACATCCAGAGCAGCGGCACGAACCCGTTGGCAGCTACTATGCATCCGTAAACGCGTTCAATACTAGGTAACGACCAACTCGGCGAAACGGCGCTTCATTTGTACAAGTCGGCGTGGGCAGAGACTATCGCCAGTACGTACGGCAGTAGTGCCATCCGCCCATTCCTACAGTTCTGCGCTGAGCAGGGTGTGCCGCCCCTGGGTGGCACGGCGGCAACCGTCGCGCGCTACATCGCGTGGCTGGGTTTGCGGGGGATGGTCAAAGCAGCCAGTCTGCAGCCTTACCTTTCCGCGATCAACGGTTTCTACCGCGACCACGGCGCGGAGCCGGTGGCGCAAGGCGACCTCATCAGCAAGGTGAGAAAGGGCCTCGCGGCATCGCAAGTTGAGCTAGACCCGCTTGGGGTCCGCACCGACGTGCCCGCCCGGTTGATCACACGGACGTTGCGGCTGGCGGAGACCCTGCGTGAGGAGTTGGGACCCACATGGACCCGCGACCAGCTTCCTCGTATCCTCTTGTTCCGCGCCGCGATGGCTGTCGTTGCCATGTATGTGTTCTACGCGCGTGGCAAGGCCGGCGTAGCCTGTCAAACGGGCGATTTGACGGTCACTGCAGATGGTACAATCCTATTGTACCATCGGGACCGAAAAGGCAGACGCGGGCAGCACCGTGACCGTAAGTTACAGTGCCAGATTCCGGCGCGCGCGCAGCCCCGGATTGCGGCCATGCTGCTCTATTTTGATGCCGCACGCGCAGTTTACTGCGGTCAGCGCGGACTGCCAGCAGCCCGGTGGGCAGTGACCTACGACGAGCCGGCGGCATCGTGGACATCGGCCACCGTTACAGACTGGTTGCAGCTAGTGGCAGATATGTTGGAGGAGCACCCGCCTCCCGGGTTTGTGTGGACGTCACACTCTCTCCGCAAGGGCGCGGCCACTGCGGCGTACGCCATCGGCGTGGTGCTGCAGAAGATCAAGCACTTTGGCGGTTGGGCGCAGTTGTCCAGCGTCGTGCTCGACTACATCAATCCTACGGCGCTGCCGTGTGCGGCATCGTGGCAGCTCTTCGGCTGGCTTACCCCTTGGGTGGGCCGCCAGCGACAGCCTGCCCGCCCATGGGCGGCATGATGGCAAATGCGGCCCCACAATGGTTAAATGGTCATATTGGTAATATAGAGGTTTGATTACACCGGGCTATTCTGTCACCGGTACTAGTAACGTTAAGATTCTAGTTTGAATGCTAGCTATCAGTACATGTACTCGCAATACGCGTACCGCTTGGACTTCCCGATGTCCAGCGGCGCTAGCGACAGCATGCGACAGCCCTGCTACATGACGCACCCGCACCACGAGGGGAGTCCACCTTCTGCCTTTGCGCTAGCTGACCAGCTAGCGCAGCCCACCCACCCCGCTATGCTACCCTTTATTCAATGCGGACAGTACGCCCGTGGGAATACTCACACCTTCCCTCCGCATTATGCTTACGCAACCTGATTATCAGATCATGTCTGCCAAATTATCAGCCCGCTTTCCTTTACGTATCCCGTAAGGCTACTTTTTGGGGCCGGGATGGAATGTTAGGGTTACCACCATAACCCTGCCTGCATACCTATACTTACAAACCTATACCGTCATACTCATACCACTCACTCCCTTATACCAAAACAAGAACACTCAACCAAGCTGCTCATCCGCCCACGCACATATGCTTGCCACATGCATGTCACATGCTCGCCACATGCTTACCACGTGGCTGCCACATGCTTGCCACATGCATGTCACATGCTTGCCACATGCTCGCCACATGCCATGCTTTCACCAGCCATGACAACCCTATGACCCCCTGATGACAACAAGCATAGATTGCATACATGAACCCAAATGCATACATGCGAACCGACTGCCAAACGGATAGTGGCACAAAGCCGTGTATGCCTTGGCATACTGTAACAATTTTCCTTTGCTGCAAACCTTTTCCTTGCATGTGCTAAAGTCTCTCGCCTAAAGCTTACAGTCCCTCACTCAGCCCTTCTTCCACCGGAAATTGTGGTATACATAGTTATACCCAGCAAGACACCATCTTGTGGAAGTAGGGGGAGGCGCGGGAGGTTTTGGGGGGAGGGGTGTTACACACGCGAGGAATGGCGGTATTCGGTGCTACATACAGCGAAAGGCAGTATGCACCCTCACCTGAGCATCGGGTAGCGTGGAGCGAATGGCCGCCCGGATGCCGGTGCCTTTTGTCGCTGACGTCGCACCTAACAATAGGGATAGTGCCGTAGATTCGGCGGTGCGCTGCAAATTTGGAAGTGAAAAGGAAGCTCACGGAGGCCTCGCTCTCGCTTGCGGCAAAAGCAAAGGAGATGGGCCAGAAACGGTGGACGAACTTCTTCTTGTCGGGGTCAGACTCGAGCGAATATGTTCCCACGGTGATAAGCATCCACGTTCCATAGTGGATCGTGTGAGTGCCATTTGTGACCAAGAAGACTGGCTGGCAATTCGGATAGCTCCACATGGCGGAGATTGCGGAGAAGCCCGTCGCTACTGAAGGATACCGCAGAGGCGGCAGGCTCGATGTCAAAGACGACGAGACAGTTCAGTGGCACCTCGCCCACAGACTCCCCAGCACCGGTGCCATCCGCGTCAAGCATGTGCGCAGAACGCGGAGACGTCCGCGAAGGACTCAATTATTGATGTGCCTCAACAAGAACTTCTTCCTAGCTCATGCATCCTTTCGAAAGCCGTCGTCCCGGATCTTCTCACGCATCTGACGAGGCAGCTTGGCAATAACTCGGCCGGGCGTGTCCGACATGATGAAGGGCCGCATGACAGTCTTTACGCTAAGTGGAACTTTGTTGTCATACACCTTAGCATGCTCGTGCGGGCAATCGTCACGTTGCAGCTCCCACAACCTCGTGACATCACTGCGCCACATGGAGGGGGCACCACAGCCGACGTCGGTGGGACTTTCAATAGAAAACCTTTAGACAAATTGAGAGTTAGGTTAGCAAGGCCGACGAGCTAATGCTTGCCCCGTGCTACACGATTGGAGGGGGGCGGGGGGGGGGTGGGCGGGGGGGGGGAGCTCATTTGTTGGGCGAGTGGGAGCGTGCTACTCACTGCGCGGGCCGCGTCTATCACATCATCGACAAAGACAAATCTGCCTCTGGGCAACATGAGTTGGAGTTGAGGTTGTTTGAGCCTTGGGTAGTCCATCCGGACACTGGCAAGCCCGACAAGCCCTTTTGGGTTGCGAACCGCGAGGCTGGGGGCACCTTGGCCACCGGGTGGGGCGATGTGCGTGACATGGTGTGGCCCCCGATAACAATGTTCCCATATACTACTTTGAGCACTTCTACAACAACTCCGGCGTAACGTACCCATTCCACTCGGGGCCCGGATGCGCGAGGAAGTGGGCGGCTACGACCTCGTGAACATGGCTGGCATCTAAACAACATTGCTGGCACGGACACCAATATCAATAGGGACGCTTTGATGTTGAAGGTGCAGAGGAGCCTGTGCGAATACGTTATGCGTCTAGACACGAATGATGGGATGTTGGATGGCGTCATTTGCCACGAGACTGCCATAGGTGTCCCGACCTCATGCATTAGACCTGTGACAAGCGGGACAAGCTAGGTCTCACCCAACATGAGTGGCTCGTCCTACTGCCCAAAAAGCCCAAGCCCAAGCGCAAGAAGAAGGAAATCTGCGATGATGGAGACGATAGCGAGGGAGGTTTCGATATGTAACAAATTGTGGGATTTAGATAGTAATTCGCTGGTATGTAACACATACATCCCGTGTGGTTTCCAAGCCCCTCCACGGAATGCATTAATCATAAATAGTCAACACGCCTAGCGTTGCGGTACAGTACTCAGTCGCCTCATCAAGTTGCACGGCGTACAAGTACCGAGATATTGCGCGCGAACTACTTATGTACGAGAATCCTTCATACGGGCCGCGCGCGGCGCGTCCAGCACACAGCAAACTCCCGGACCCACCCTGAATTGCACGTAGCGCGCTCGCCGCCAGTGCCCACGGCCATTGCCCATCACGCCCCCCGGAGCGCGAACCCTATCCTTTGGGTACTCATAATTGGCGGTGGTCGGGCAAGCGCAGGTGGTGCCCACTGTGGTCAACAGTGGCTGCGCACTCGCCCGCATCAGGACGGCACGGATGTCTCTACCTTTTCTGCCCCACTCACTCACTGCAACTCACCCACGCACGCCAAACATAATCGGAGACATATCTCGGCACCGATCCCACCCGACAAGGACCCGATATCGCTAGAGGGAGAGGAAGCCGAGGACCCGACGTCGTTACCGTGGCCGATTTTTGAGTTCCTCCGCTATTCTCTCGCATTGTCCGTTGACGCTACAGGGTGTAGGAGGCTGAAGATCCGTTGGGCCGAAGCAGCGCCCCAACGGTATATATGGCGCGGCGCGGGAATTTCGCTCGGTGCAGCCTGGCCATTTCGCCCAACCAGCTCGCCGCCTCCGAATTCTGCCGGCATTCTGGCAAGTCAACCACGGTAGACGGACTGGCAGTTGCGGGCGAGGAGGCGATGGTCTCGGCAATGGCCGAGGCGATGTACGACCGCTTGAACAACCATCACATGCAAAGAGGCTTGAATAAGCCCGCGAGAACGACCTTTCGCGGCGTGCCAGCAGACCTTCTCGTCTCGGTCTGCGAGGCACGACTGATAATGTGGCACAAGGTCCGCGTCACAGCCCGCGGCGGGAGCAAGAAGATTAGATATATGACCACCTGTCGCGAGGGAGTCGAGTCGGTCGCGTCTTCCAGACGGACGACCGTGCACGGCGGGCCGCTGAAGGTTCGCAATCACAAGCAGCCTGCAAAGAAGGCACGGGCTGAGGCATGGGCGGAGCTGCACGTGAAGAGGGGAGCGCACGGTGTTGGGGTTAGGACGACCGACAGGGGGGATATCGCGTCCACGTTGTACCCTCTGTCCCTAGAAGTGAAGGAGGAGCATTCCCGGGCCATCGCAGCAAGCTGAAGGTAGTGAAGGTGAGTGTGTACTTGCACACCGGAGTGGTGGCAGCGAAGGAGCACACCGACATGCATATGTCCACTGGCTACTCAGTGGACCCAAGTGATCCAAAGGCATGGTTTTTCCTTCCTACCTTTGATGATCTCAAAGCATACGCAATGCGCGAGCTGCAAGCGCTGTGCGAGGCGCATTGTATGCACCTCGTGGGTCCGATGGACGACAGCGATGCTCTACGCTCTGTGCTGGGCTGGGACTGTAGCGCACTCATCCCCGCTTCCAGCTCTTTCTAGACAGATTGGTGGCTCTGTATTCCGGTGGGAGGGGCCGCCGGGCGAGCGAGGCATACAAGTTGGAACGGGAGGCGTTCTGGATTGTGCGCTCAGAGCGCGCGCGCGAGCTGCGTGAGCGCGCTCGAAGCTGCGCGCTAAGGAGTGGCAGGAGCGCATGGAGCGAAGGTCAACGGGTACCTCGGACAGCACCAACGAAGACGACTATTCAACGGCAAGTAGCCCACATCAGCACAGTCATAAAAGCAACGACAGCATTGCCAACTGGGATGCGGCAAACTGCGGGCCAGATGTGAAGCAGCACTACATGCAGATGAAGGCGGAGCGCGAAGCAACGATGGAGGCAGGAGGCGAGGCTTGTAGCATCGATGAAGGGGGGTCTGAGGATGGGGGTGAGCCGAGCACCCGCCGCTCACGTTACATGGTTGTCTATGGCAAATCCAGTAAAGGCGAGAAGGAGAAGGGGAAGGGGCACGTTCACTATATGTAATAAATGCATTCGTATTTTCCCTCGCTTTGCCGCTTTCTCTGCCATGTCTCTTTTCACGGCAGGTGCCTTCACCTTGGGCACGTGGGGATGTGCACGATGGGCTGGTCCGTGCATGTCACGGTTGTGCGCCATCACGGTGCGGCGTTTCATGACTTGGTCAGTCCTGGAGAGCGTCACCTTGCCGGACTTGAGCAGGCGCGCTGGGGCTGGTGGCTGCTGCCCTTGCGGAAGCCCTCCTTGATCTCCATGTTGCAGTGCCCCATGCACTGAGCGCTCAGCGCGTCAAGGTTGCCATGCAGTTCCATCCATCAAGGGAAGTGCCATGCAACTTCATGCATGCACGAAGTGGCGTCCTTTGTTGTTGCGATGTCCAAGAAGGCTGCGAAGAACATCCCCGTAACTGTCCGCAGCTTGTGGCTGCTGCCCGCTTGTCAGCTGTGAGGCCGCCACGGTTTGCACTCCATGCCGCTTGCATGCCGTCGTACTTCTCCCACACCGCCAGAATCTTGACTCCGTCAGCATGTGATGCAAGGATCACGGCATCAATCACAAGATGGCGGGCCTCCAGCATCTTCTTCACCTCAAGCCCGCTGAGGGCAGGAAGAGCTGCGTGTGCATTGGTGATGGCCCTGCCCTTCCCGCTCTGCACCCTCACCTCTGTGCCAGGTAGCCCGATGAGCTCCATCGCATCCATTGCCGCCTGCGCTGTCTGCTTATTGTCCTTGCATCGCTTGTGCACGGTGTGCCACGCCACATGCGGACATACATCTGAATGCATGCATGCGTGGTGTCCCCGATCATGTCCTCTGGCTCGATATACATGAAGCCATGCGGGCATTTGTGACGCTGGCCGAAGTGCGCCCATTGGTAGTCCTGCCTAATTTATTCTCCTTCTTGTCTCCAGTAGGGAAGTCCCCATGGCGCTGAATGGTCTCTCCACAGCCGGGGCAGAGGTATGGCTCCTCCAGCACATACTCCTTCCCCATGGCGCGCGCCATTTTGGCTGCATACCATGTAGACTTGGTGATGGGCTTGGTCATTCCCTTCCGCTCATAGTCTCACGGGGTGAGGTGCATGTATTGTGAAGGCATGTCACAGATGAAGCAAAAGAAAGATAGCCGCTGCGCCGGCGTGCCCGAAGATACCTCCATGGCCATGTCTCCTCCGAGCACTAGCTTGAAGGTGTAGACTTCTCCATGCAACTTCATCCCGGGGCCGTAGGTAATCTCCATCAGATGTTCCTTGATTGCCTCCAGTTGGTTGATGAACTGATCATACTTGTCTTGCCCTTCGTAGAGCACGATTTTCACATAATTATGAATGTTCTTTACTGCCCAACCCTCCATCACGTATCCGCTCTTGTCCACCCTTATCAGCAGGGGCTTCAAGATGGCAAGAAGGGCACCTTGGTGTCCAAGCTTGAAGAATGTGCTGCCGTCAGGTGCAACGAAACATGAGAAAGAATCAGAGGTCAATGTCATGTTGTAGCCATGCACGTAATGCAGCAATAAATAAATAAATAACAAACCCAACTTACCACGAAACTCGATGATGATGACTCGGTCTTCCGGCAGCTGGTCTTTCGGATACTGTGATAGTCGGGTGCGAAGCGCCTGCAACACGTCGAGGATGGCCCTCTTGCCATCTTCAGACATCTCGAGTCCCGCTAGCTTTGCCACTCGGTCCTCGCACTCCCATACATCGTTTTTGCTCAGTAGCAAACACATCAGAATGCCCTATGGCAGCGTCAGAACCTCATGCTCGCCTCGCTCCTCCACCCACTGCTAGTTTAAGGCGTGGATGAGGTGCTGGTAGCGTCGCCATGTCACCTTGCATGTCAATCGTATGAACGACGCGCGCGACCGACAAGTGGTCGCGAATGGCTTTGATGACGTGCTGCTCGATAGTGTTGTACAACCCGCGTAGTTGCTTGGCCACGGCTTAGAGAACTTCTGGATAACTCGTTCAAGAAGCAATCCACGAGCTGCACAACGGTATCATCCTCTACGCCACCTTCGTAGCGGCCGTCGAGGTAGGCCTTAAGCTTCGCTAACTCGCGGCGTTTGAAGTTGCGGTATTCCGAGCCGTTCAGCACGGGTGGGGCCTTGATGCGCTTTATGTTCGGGCGGCGTATCATGCCGAAGGCTCGCACCAGCGTCCGCTCCTTATTAATGGCGGCCCACAACCCTTCCCGCAATAACCCGTACGATACTGCGAAAACTACCCGAATATGAGATCCGATATGCGGTTCGCGCCGTTAGTACAATGTGCACCTGCGGCAACGCGACGCGCACATTGTGCGGCCCATTGCCCATGTTGTAGCCTCTAGCAAGCCCGCCGCTGTTAACCACGACACCGCAACCGCCCGTAGCGCCAGAAGTACCTCGTTATTCGGCGATGGTGGGCGGTCGCGACCGCTACGGCCACGCATGGGGCTTGCTGCGGGATCTCCGTGGCGACCCCGCAGCAACCGATCTGAGCGCCGCCCCAACCATAAACTTCGCACCGATGGCACAGGCTCCGTCGGACCAGCTAGTGAAAACGTACCCTAATTATGCCTTCTATTTTGACTAAATTGCCTTTCTATCCGAGCGGTTTTGTGGCCCGAAAGGCGTATGGTGTCATCAAAACGCGAATCTCTGATAGGGGTGGTCAATCGGGCGGCAGTCGCGAGGGTGGACCTCGCGGCCGCCGTCCGGGGACATACACGCGCCCCGAGCCAGCCGTGATCGCCCTTTGTCCTCGAAGGGGGCAGGAGGTAGGGCTACGGGCAGGGCGGGAAGTGGTGGGTTGGACGGGGGTGTGCAAGTGGATACATGATTCGCCGCCTCCAATACCAGGAGGGTACTTCGGGCGGCGCAACGCGGATCCCGCGGCGCAGAGGCGCGGCGCGTGCGGATAGATTATTCGTACCGCATTCGGATCGCGAAATGTCGTACGGGTTACCGCGGGAAGTGTTGTCTCTCCCGAAATATCTCTCCCGAGCTTTCTCTCCAGCCTGATTCGAAGCATCGTTGCCGTTGGTAAACCCTCTCTTTGCTTGCCGAACGGCTGCATTGGCAGAGTCGCGTTGAGTTACGGCCTTTGCAAGCTTTTCCGCATGCGCGGCCTCCGCCTGTACGGCGGCCGCACGAATCTCCTTTACCGCCGCGTCCTTCGCCCGGGAGCGCACCCGCTCCGCCTCAAGCTGGACTTGTAGCGACTTGACGTTCTTGTCCAACTTCTCAACACGTTTGTTGGGCATGTCAACGTTGCTGCGAAGCGAGAAATTCTCCGCTACTGGCCGTTGTGTCCTCGCCGCCGCCGGTCGCTCGCTGGCATTTTTCGGCTGAGCAACCGCAGCTTCCGCCGGCGTTGTCTAGCGTTGCTCTGCCTCCTCCGCTCGCCGACGGCTACCAAACCTGCCCCGCTTCCCTGCGCGTGCAGCTTTGCCGCCGCTAGCAGCGGCGGGCTGTTGTGGGTCTGGCTCGTCGTCTGGCATGGTGGGCTGCCATAGGTATGCTGCTAGTACCGCCGTCGCCATGCCGCCGCGTACGTCCACCCACATAAATAAGCAGCCACCCACCCACACCGCCGCCTCCCGAGCGCCCCACGCGCCACTTCGCCCGCATGTGCTGGCGCGCATTAACCCGTGCATGTCCCATACGAGGTCCACAAGGGTTTTGGGTAAGCCCTGAGGTCGTGTGGTATCCAAACACCGCTGATAGGTGGTGTGGTGTTACAAGGACATACAAAAAGCGCGTTTCGCGTTTCAATAACGCCGTGTGGCGATAAAGCGATAGTACGTAACGTCTTCACCCCAGTGACAAACGGGCGTCATCGCGGTACTTTGCGCTTAACAAGACGGCCGTGTCTCTTTGAAGGTCGTTGCATCCCTCAAATGGCATTTATATAGTTCTCGTACGCCATCGGCGGCGTGGTGCAGCAGAAGATCAAGCAGTTCGGCGATCGCCTGGGCGCGGAGCTGTCCAACATCGTGGTCGACTGCATTCAATCCCACAGCGCTGCCGTGCGCGGCATCGTGGTAGCTCTTCGGCGAATTAATCCCCTGGCAGCTAGTAGGCTGTCTACCCATGGGCGGCATGAAGGCAAATGCGGCACCTCACTAGTTTAATGGCCATAGTGGTAATATAGAGGTTTGATTACACCGGGCTAGTCTGTCACCGGTACTAGTGCCGTTAAAATTCGAGTTTGAATTTAGCTACATGTACTCGTACGCGTACCGCTTGGACTTCCCGATGTCCAGCGGCGCTAGCGACAACATGCGACAGCCTTGCTACATGCCTCACCCGCACCACGAGGGGACTCCACCTACCTTTGCGCCCGCTGACCTGGTAGCGCGACCAACCCACCCCGCTATGCTACCGCCCTTTTCATTGCGGATAGTACGCTCTAAGGCCTACTTACACCCAAACCTGTAAGAGACGCACATCTTTAGCAAATGCTGCCCCACACCGGTATTAAACTGACTAGCCCGGGACTATGGATGGACGAACGACTGGCGGTGAATTAAAGGACCCTACAGATACGGTACCGTACTCGTACCACCAGCATATATAGCGCTATAGATATATACACACGCGTGCCGTCGTGCTGACGACCCATCATCACATGTGCTCTTTTTGTTTTATTCCCCCCCCCCCCGTCATGACTGGCAACAGTGAAGCCCTTGCAACGTCTCTACGATGGCCGTTTAGGAAGCAATCCAGTTACGAAAAGCCCTTGGTAGGCGCGCGACGCTCCGTTATAACCATCAAGCAAATTGCCGAAGCATTCCGCAAGACTAATTGGAGGCCACTAAAGGGATGTCCAACACTGTTGGATCACCGTCATAAACACTTCCATGAAAATACATGGCACTGACCACGAATGGTCTGCCCTACCCATTTGGGCGTCGGCCCATTCCAGTAATGCGAGTTGGGGCAAGCCTCATTTCTCGGCGGAGCAAAGCATTTCGGGAGTGTAATACATGTGCAACAAACATGTGCAGGCAATGTGAGTGACGGCCGCTAACTGGAAAACTTCCCATTTCCAGTAAAATCCATGGCGCCGTGAAGGGTAGAGGGGACCCCGCGCAAAATTGAAGGCAGCTAAGTCCTCGGGTGTTGACGCAATAACGTGACTACTAGTAGTAAAAATCCTTAACCTCCGGAACGAACAACCCAAAGGTATTCGCGACACTCCCACCGCGGGCACTCCACCAACATGTGGTCTATTGTCTCGGATTCACATTACGGCGGCGTCGCATTTCTTCGGCAACGATACTATGGCCGAGCTACGCCATTGCTGGGGGATATAGTTCTAAGTTTATATCCCGCTTATTAAGGCCAACAATAATGCCTTGCTAAAATGGCTATTCGGGGCGTATATCGCCAATTTGAAAGCTCCGCAGTAATCCCACCCCCTTGGTCTTATTATTGTTTTAAAAGCCTAACAGCCTTGACGAGTTCCTCCCATGCAATTTTTTATGCAATAGGGGGGCTTCGCGTGACATTGGGCGTGAAATTGCGTTGTCCGCACAGCCCGCCACGTCGCGTGCCGGTCTAGTCAGCACGAAATCGTCACATTCCATCTCAGCACCCGCGGCCCGCCGTGCACATTTGTGGCAGAGCGGCATCTCCCCGGCACCACTTCACCCGGACCCTCCGCCGGCTGCTCAAGCACCACTGCATCGCACACCTAGAATGGTCAGACGGGTAGGCAATGGCCGACAACAAGAAGAGGCATTGTATGGCGTCAACGCAGCGTCGCCGTTGACGGTCTCTCCACTCGGAAACCGCCGCTCGGAGCCGTGGCCGTGCCTCATGTTATCAGGCGCATCCGGCGGCTACATCACCTGCGCCATCATGCATCCAGAGCGTGGCCGGCCCACCTTCGCAAGCTCAACCTATCCCTAGCTGACGAGCGTCACAACGAGCGGCTGTTTCAGGATATATACCGTGTAAAACCTCGCAAATTCGAAGAGATACTCGCGGGGCTGCAGGTGCCCGACGTCATGCGCTACTCGAACCGTGGTGTGAAGCTCGGGGCGACTACGGGTATAGGGATTGCCAGCGGGATCTCCGCAGCGTGTATGTACCAACTAGCGCAGAGATCCAGCGCATGTCGTGCTTCCACCGCCTCCTCCTCTCCTTGGCCGAGGCTTTCGCGGGCTTTCCGCCGGCCATACCAAAGGACGTGGAGGTCTCGCATGTAGCCGACATGGCGGCAACTGTAGCGTGCGGCTGCGGATGGGACTGCGGGTGCGCTGCAAGCCGGCGCTGGGTGGGCCGTTTGAAATGGCGAGCGAGCCGCTCGGCTACCTATGACTACTGATCGAAGGGGGGGGGGGGGGGGGCGTAGCCGTAGCAGTTCAATTCAGTTATGCCCAATCTGAACATCTCGGATAGATCTGCCTCCCCAATATCACGCCCAGTATGCCCGGTCCGCCCAATATGAGCTCATATTGGGCGCACCGGTCTGCGCAATTTGGTCGTACGCGAGGGTGTACGCGCTGACGTGTCGCGCCGATGCTGACGTCACCGCCCAATATCACGCCCAATATGACGCGAAGCCCTCTTGATAGGCCCATTAATCCCGTTTAGTGCGCGGGCAAGGGGTGGCGATGTACCGAAGCGGTGTTCCCACGCCGCACGGTTTATCGCACCCTGTTGTGCTAGGGAGTGGGGCCACGCAGTTGCTCCCGATAGTGCCGCGCCCATCACGCATTGATTTCGCCCGGCTCGGTAACTATGAAGTACTCCCGATATCGGATCGCGTACTGGTTGGTCGCTCGCACCCTCGGATGCACCATGCCCCTTACGGAGAGCGAGAGCGCGCCCACTTCCAGAACTCCCGTCTTAAAATCGTGAACCGCTTTCTGCATCACGGCCCGCTCCCTATGGCGGGGGCGGCAACATAATGTGTCCTAGCATTATGTGTACTAGTGTCCTAACCGCCCTATGCCGCGCAGCAACATAATGTGCCGAAGCAAGAGCGGCATCCCCATGTCCCATAGGGCCCCGGCACGCCATATATGAACTCGACGCGTCGACTATTTATCGCTCCTAGGATAGACCGTTGCAACGGCGGCCCTAGCTAGTGCCTCGGGGATATTTGTTAGATATATCCAACATTTGTTGTACATATCACACAAATTTGAAAGGCCCAAAAGGCATCATGCCAAACATAGTTGGAGCATTTACACTGGCCTACGGGGCCCCCAAAGGGCCTGTCTTGATATCCCCCGGGGTACATGAAGCATACCGGCCGCCAAAAAATGGTCAACACCGTTTTGCCCTTTTCAAACTTTTACAAATATTTAAACTCGCTCACTCACCTGTACAGCCACCCACCCGCCGCTATGAGGACCTCCGTCACCAAAGGCGCTCGTGTATCAGCCCGCCGAGGCCCCATATTACCCCTCAGTGGCGACCGAACGTCGGTGCTAGCGTGCTCGGTTGTTCGGAAACGGTACCGAGTCCGTCGGTGATGGCAAAAGCATGGTCCGTTGGGACGACGCCCCGGCTGATGTCCAAGAGCCCGGCTAGACACTCCGCCGCGAGCGAGCTACTGATGGTCGCACCCCTCCCTCGCGGCCTCTGCGCCACGAGGTCAAGTGACTGCCATCGGCCCTTTCGTGGCGCCCTGCCTTGCCGCAAATGTTGATGCGAGTGCGAGTGCGATGGGTGGCAGTCGTGGAACGATTGTTACATGCAGTGTCGTTTCCGGCACTGGCACGGCAGCACCCCCACCGAGATCCCATCCATCCTTGCGACCTCTTCATCAGCCTCTATCCCAGCGACCGAGATCCCTGCCTGCCGACAACCTTGGCATGTCTGCCGAGTGGCAAGACAGCCAGCCATGGCTGGAGGGAAACCTGGCGCCATCCCGTCCCGCCGGCCAGCGCCTCGCTATCGCGCCCAAGCGCTACATGGACACCGCTACACATGCACATGGACAACGACAAGCACGCCCTTGGCAACTACGGGCGATACGCGAACAGCCGCAGCAAGCAGTCGAGGTGCTGCCGTTGCTACCGTGACGAGGGTGCGGAGCACTGAAGCTCGTGCCACTGCGTGCAATGCGGCATCACCTTGTGCATGCCCAGCTCGGTGCACAACCGGGACTGCTTGGAGCACCATCCCCACTGCGACGAGACCGCCACCCGCCCCATGAAGCACGCCCGCGCCGGCTAGGGCGGCACACCCCAAGTCCGCCGCCCCGGCTACCGCCCGTAGATTCCCATTCCCGTAGTTGACCCGGGCCACTGGCCGCGGGCGGGATGGTGTATGAGCCTAAATCATGCCGGTTGAGTTGGCTGATGTGATGGGCGGGTGTGTTATGTAGGTCCCGCCCGCAGCGCGCTCTTAGCGGTATCGGTACAGTCGCGTACCCACCTTGAACGGAAATTCCCCTATTTACCGTACCGGCCCCGGAATGACGATACAACAAAACCATGTTGGATTTATCGTCACATACAAAAGTTCCCGAGGCACTAGGCCACGGCGCATGGGCTTGGCAACAGCCCCTACCCTGCGCGCCGCCGACGACCATATTGAATGAAGGGAAAATTGCAAAACATGATACAATTCAGACTATATTTGCAGAACAGGGTCAAAGCCGGCTTGTGCAAAACATGATGCAATCCCGAGCAGTGGCAGATTGCAAAACATGGTGCACATTGGGGTATGGCAAATTGCATAACAATGTGTATAAGGATTGCGCATGCGCGTAGACGGCCCGCTGCCCGGCGGCCTGGCCCGGCGCCGGCCTGGTCCGTCGTCGCATTAGCGTCTGGCGGGGCAACGAGGGGGGGCCAACGCGCCGCATAGACGCGTGACATGTGAAAACGTGTCGACGATTTGGCAGGCTGAACCAACACACACGCCCATGAGAACCGCCGCAGAGGCGACTGGTGGGGCGGATCGGCGATGGGGCGTGACCGTAAGCCGCCGGCGATATATGATCCCCAAATATTTACATAGGCGCTACTAGGAATAATTACTGGTGCATGTGCCCGCACCCTCGTATCCACGCGACCGTACCGTACCCTCGCGACCGTACCGACCCGAACCGTAGGCGCGCATCTTGAACGGTCGATTCCATGGGTCGGTCGAACCGTCGCAACGCCCGCCGCATGTTTTGCAATTGTCCAAGAGTGGCGAAGTCTGGAACGCCTTGTTCTGCAATTTGTCAGTGCACCATGTTTTGCATAAGCCGGGTTTGACCCTGTGCTGCAAATAAAGTCTGAATTGTACCATGTTTCGCAGTTTTCCCTTGAATAAATTGGTCAACGCCGGTGCAAAGGGGTCCCCCCTCTCCCGAGGTTCCATCGTCCACATGTGGGTCGTCAAGAGGGGCGAGTAGCGCGAACGGGTGACGAAATCGTGGAATGGCTTCGGCCATCATTCAGAGGGAGGGTCGCCGCAGGGCGGTTTGGGAATGGACCTTGCATATATGGGTTCATGCCAGGGAGTTGGACGGACCACCGCGAACTCGCAACTATACACGCAGAGAGATCGCGGAACCTCGTATACGTAGCTACTGTTTGTACGTACTATGTAGACAATTAATTAAATCATATTTAACGGCATATAGGGATCATCATAGTAATGCCCATGCATCGTTCTCCAAACCACGGGTACTGCGACGGGTACTATGATGACGCTGCACCGTGAGGCCGCGCGCGCACTCGCTGACAAAATGTTTACATACTGCTCACCTGCCTGGCTTTACAACTCCGCGGCCCTGCGCGCTAGTAATAATTGTGGGAAAGGGCGCGAAAATAAAGCTACCGCAACAGGTAGTATATGATATATTTATGTGTGTATCCCCGCACCGACTCCACCCGCGACACGGCGGAATGTCGCAGCAGCCGTGCGGAGGTGGACAACAGCGGGAGGAGTATGACGGGCTTGGGCCCGTGGCGCAGCTTTTGTTGCCAGTCCGACGAGCAGACGGGACAGGAGGGACATAGCAGTTCTCGCTTGCCGACGCTGTGCTGCCCGGCACATTCGGTCGCGCTGGAGGTGCTGCAACACAGTTCTCCGCACGATCCGCCGGTGCAGTCGACGATTGCACATGTGCGGCGGGCTCAAGTCCACATGCTTAACCGTTGCTCGGCACCTGAGCATGTTGGCACGCTAAACAAGCCGTGACTGCCGTGGTGACAACCAGTAGGCCGCCGAGTAGGGTCCGGCGACGGAGCGAGCGACGGGTTGTTGCCGTCTGTCCGGCCTCCAATCGGGCCTTCATATATACCGGGAAGTGGCATGGCGAATGCAACCGAAGACCACGGCAGGATTATATCTGCCGTTGCGGGGGGGGGGGGGGGGGGGGGGCTGAGAGAGGAGTGTGTGATGGTGCCTCGCGAGGTATTGCATGAGGTCGCCCGGCGATGGGAATGCCATTAAGTCTTTTTACATAGGCGATGGACCGGCCGTCTTGCAGTCGCCGCCCGCCCGCCGCAGCGACAGCTACCATCATATGTTGCGGAGAAGCCTCGGATAACATAGTTATGACGCCCCGGTGGAGTCCGGGCAAAACTAGTAGCGCCGGAGCGTCACGTATGCCGCAGGGACGCCAGCCTGGCAAGCACGTCATGAACCTGTCAAGGCGGGTGACGCAACACCCGTAATGAATATTAACCT
The DNA here is from genome assembly GCA_006384855.1 of Tetraselmis striata. Lineage (NCBI taxonomy): Eukaryota > Viridiplantae > Chlorophyta > Chlorodendrophyceae > Chlorodendrales > Chlorodendraceae > Tetraselmis > Tetraselmis striata. The sequence goes on from VCJN01003582.1 coordinate 22,622, forward strand.
GCGCATTGTACATAAATGAATGGTACCGAATCCACACCGCATAACACCTGCTATAGCAATAATGTACCGCAAAGTACAGGTGTCGGCACAATTAAAACGCGAGGATTGTCTCGTAAATATCTCATACGTGAGTTCGCGCTGGCGTCCTCACAGATGGCGCCCACAGGGAAATAAAGCCAAGAAAGGGAAGTGATCGGAGGTGTCCCAAGAGTAGTCCACCCAGCCTGCGGACGAGAGGGGGAGGGGCTGTGGTCGCGGGCCATTGCATGCAATGATGACGTGGTGGTCAAGACCGCGGCAGGTGCCCCTCCGGCAGGTGTCGCGTTCGCCACCGATGCGTCCCGCGGCCACATGGCTTTACCGCCGGGAAGACACCGGGGTTAGTCGGGGGTTAGTTGGCCTCCACACACAGGTTGATTTTAGGGGTAGTCTGTTGCCCCCCTAACCGCGCGACCGGTCGCGGGATCCTCGTCGTCACATACACGCGACAACGAAGACCACCGGTAACCCCCCCCCCCCCCCCCCCCCCCCTTTCCCCTCGCCGCCGAAGCTGTGCGGCTAGTCCCGAGGGATGTCCGCTGTTCCGGACGGGGTGATGACGGTTCGCTGGCTGGCTGGCCGGCTGGCTGGCGCTGGGCGGCGTGCTGGCGATGGGTGGTGGGCTGCCGGGCGGCGGGCGGCTCGGCGGAGCGGAGGCTGTTCCTAGTATTTAAGGACAGTGCTTCGCTTAACACAGGGAAAAGCGGCTGAGAAGTGAGAAGAGTACATGTCCTCTCCACATGTCCTCTCCACGTAGGGCGGTGTCCCCTATACGGCGACATGCGCACTTCACACCTCGCCCCCAAACCAGAGCTCACCTTACGCGCGGCCCCTCTGCGTCAGGGCTCACCGTCACGGACTCCAGATCCACTGCCACCAGACGCTCAGCCGTTCCTGGTTACCTGGTATGGTCACTACTGTTCGCTCTGTGGGTCGGTTCGCGAGCACTTCCATTCGATCCTTACCCTGACAGGTTTTTCTTAGCACATTGTGAATGAATAATAGCAACCGGAAAATGCCCGAAATAGAATCCTTGTTCGTGCAGATCGTTCCTACCCCGCCGAGATGGTGGGTGCAGCAGGCCACTTCCTGGGGGCCCTTGCCCCCCCCCCCCCCCCCCCCCCCCACCCCCCTCCTTAAACCGAACATCATCTTCCGGGCCACATGCCCAGGCCAACATACCGCTGCTGCCAGTGCGGCTATCACGGGAATCAGCTCGTTTGCGCCCCACCTTCTCACGCGGGGCAACACATAGAATATATTAAAACGAAGTTGTCGCCCGCATGTCAACGCGTGCCGTCACCTCCTTCGGGAGTTTATTTTTTGCCCCCGTGAGCACCAGTTGTACCTGGGGCGGGCGACCGAGGAGCCAATACGAGCCGATCTATCGGTCCGGGTATCGATTCCTGGCCGATGATTTTCGGCGATATCGTCCCGGCGCGTCGCGGGTTTACCTGGTTGATGCAGTAGCCCTTCGGGGTTCAAATGAGGCAACGGTCTACGGGCTATGCCAGACCTACGACTGCAGTTGCCGCAAGAGGTCAAGTGCTGGGGCGGCTTCGGCCAACGTCCCGGGGCGAACTTTACTTTTCTTTACGAGCCGATCTCGCCTTTCGCCTTTCGACGAATTTCTGTGCTAACAACGGCGCTGACGCCTCTGCTTGTGCCGCTGCAGAGCGGAGATATTCCCGCCGTCGACACCCCCCCGACGCCGACAGGATGGCCAAGAGGGAGTTTTTCGCGAGCCAGGGCGACCTGCGCCTCAAGACGGCATGCGGCTGCTGCTCGCAGGCCTTCTGGTTCAAGAGTCCCGACTGCCTGAGCTGCGCCAACGAAATGGTCTGCTGCTGCATGTCGGGCTCCATGTCCTGCGGCCTCACCACCTCCCCCCCCGTCTGCTACTCCTCCGCCGGCGAGACGTCCTGCGTGCCGATGTCGGTGCTCAGCTGCTCCGGACCCGTGTGCACGTCCACTGGCAGCGGCATCATGTGCTGCTTCTTCGAGTCCACCTCCGCCTTCGACTGCGGCTTCAAGTGCAAGGCTTGCCTGGAGTGCAAGTCGCAGATGCTGTGCATGGACTCGCGCGCCGCGCTCCCACCCAGCCAGGACTCGCCGTGCGAGATCGGCTTATGCGGCGTGATGTGCTACAAGAACAACCAGGTGGGGGTGGCGGTGGAGCCCAATTTGCCGACAAACGCCCCTGGCGGGCAGAAGATGACGCGCTAGCCGGCGGCTTCTGCACGTGTATATCCGTGGGCATTTCAGAATTTCCGGTCGTGCCTTATTGTGTTCCCGATTTTCTATTTATTACAAGGCAGTAAGACGCCCGCAATCCCTGCTGGTCAAGCTTTGTAACACATGACGCTGTTGCGCTCCGCCTGGGGCTTCCCTGCGCTGCGGCACGTAGGTACCTGTATGTACCTGCATCCATATGCATGGGGTGGCATGTGTGTCACTCCCGGTGGAGCAGCTCTGCCAGGCGCTGCTTCAGCACGCGCTCCGCAAAGGCCTGCGCAGGTGACATGCGGGTTGGAGCCCACCCACACATAATGACAGGGGTGATGGGTATCATGCAGACGGGATTGTCCCGGGGTGAGTAAGGGGGGCACCTGCAACAGGGGAGAATTGTCCGGGAGGTTGCAGGAGCATATGACGCTCGTCTTGAGGAACATCGCTGCACATGCCAGGAGGGGAGGTGGGTGAGTCAAGCAAGTAGTGGCGAGTGAGTGAGGCCCCTCTGACAGGATCGGGCCAAAGCCTGGGGTGGACTATCTTCCAACACAGCTGCGCTTGGTCCCCCCCCCCCCCCCCCCTCTCCCCCAGGAGATCAGCCATCATATCTAGACCTTAGGTGTCAGGATACATGAACGCCGTATCCAGCGCTTATTCAACTGGATACAGCAGCCTACGCGAGAACACTGCGAAGAAGCCCCCGCCCGAGGCCAAGGCCAAATGCAGACAAAAATAAAGGTAGGAAAACCATAGCGAATGCGCTTATACATATGTGCTTATACATATGGTCTTACATGCATACGGCCCGAACTTGAGCCGTGCACAAAGCCTTCTCACAATGCTCTCACTATGCGTTCTCATGATGCAAGCTATGGATGCCGACACGGTGATGCAAACACTGCAGAAAAAAGAACCGGGCCCAGCCTGCCACATGTCAAATGTTGACGAAACTTCAGCGGAACTACAGCGAATGTTCCCAAAGGTTGCCAGCAAGCCCAACGCAAGCCTTGAAATAAAGGTGCTTTTAAGTGCGTCGGCACCCTTACGGGTAATACCGCTTATCCACCCGCTCAACTGGGGCTTACCCAGTGTCACCGAGTCCCAAGCCCTGTGATCGATATGTATATACAGTGTAGGCACAGTCCATGGATCTTACAGTAGTTGTCAGATAAGTAGTATATTTTATTAGCGCCGAAAGTAATATAATTTCAGTCCTTATTTAAGCATGCTGTGGGTTCTCTGTATACTTTCATTGGTCTTCACACCCCCCTTCCCCTCTCCATGCGGATGAGAGAGAAACCCGGCATTCATGATTTACCTGGATATATAATATACAACATGCTGCACAAAACAAAATCTTTGGACCCTTGGTTCCATTTCAAGCGGTGTGTTACTCGTGGATAATTGAAGCCAGATGAGCGTTACTGTATCGAGGATGTAGTCATGCAGACAACCCCAGCCCCAGCAGGCTGCCGGAAAACAAGTTGAGTGCTACTGGGCTGACGAGGACTGAAGAGGGAGTAGCAGGCCGGGTGGGGGGGGGGGAGGGGGGGGGGGGGGGGTCACCCAGCCGCTGCGCCAGGGCGCTGCTCTGGTCCTTGGCGCCCCCGCTGAGCAGGGCGGTGCAGCTGGGGGTGGCGTCCTGCGGCGCCGGCAAGGGTGGGCGATGTCACCATGGTTGCGCGGACTGCGTCCGGCCACTTCAACCCCAAGAGCCGATTCACATTGTTACGGCGGAAATGGGCATATCATGTGCTAGACGAAGCGGAACAGAATCTCAAAATGAATCAGCTAAATGTATAACAGTTCTGAAGGAAATGGAAATCCTCAGAAAATATGCTTTTAGCTGGATTCAGTTCAGCATTCAGGCTGACTTCTTTTCTGCCATTAAGACCCATACTTGTACCCTCACTGGAACCACATATCCTTACAGTTATGGCATACTGATGCACATATCCGGGATGGACCCATTCAGAAACGCACTGCGTTTCTATTCACTAATTCAGACTGACTTGAATTATCTGAAGCTGGAAGCCACCAGAGGATCCAGCTGATACGGAAAGCTCTCAGCTCATCTTCAGCGCAGCTCTGCCTGGACATCCCCCCCCCCCCCCCCCCCCCCCCCCCCCGCCAACCCCTCCCCCCGCTGACCCGTGGTGGCGCTCCAAGGTATTGCTTGACATCAGATGGGGGGGGGGGGGGGGCACGTAGGGCGTGGGAGTGGCTGCCGCCAGGCTCTTGAGCGCAGCCGGGCCCGCGCCCACCCACACGTAGCACTGCCTGGGCAGCGCCATCACGTGGAAGGCGAGCGTTGAGTCGCCGGGAGCCTCCTCCATGAAACGAAGGCTTCGCAGCCGCGGCGCGGAGGTCGCCATAGCTGCGGTGTCGCCGTGAGTGTCGAATGGAGTAGGATAAATGCGGGGGGAGCTCAATACGGGTCAGGACCGGGGTCATGGTGCGCGGAGGGCGCGCGCGTGCCTCCTGTGTTGATTAATTTTATTTAGTACTAATTTTATTAAGTACTAATTCTAGCGGTGGATTTCTTACTGGCCGTTTTGTAGTTCATAGTACTATATCCCCTCTTCTATTTGCCTTTTATTTTGGTGATTTCCGATATCGCCTTCTGCTGCTAGCTCATGTAATTATATATCCCCTCTTCTGGTGCTGCTTCCACCTCGCAACTGCTGTAGTGGACGTTTTCTATTGCCTATTCTTGACGTATTCTTGTGATTTCCTGATCGCCTTTTGCAGTAGCTCATGTAACTAATCCCGTTAACGCTTATAAATAACCACTTTATTGTGTACTGCAGTGCTTGACGAACAGTACCGAGTACTGATTTTTATTACATAAGGGCTTTCGTCACAACAGTACCGAGTAGTACAGATCCATGATCATTTATTGTTAGATAAAGCTAAATATGGGAGAGGCGCGTTTCAGTCTCAGCATAACATAAGTCGCTAAATGTAACCGCGGTCGTAAGAAAATATCTTCGTCATACATGTACTGATTTTGTCGTACAAACCACAGATTTGTGCGGTTTAGGGTTAGTGTGACAATAATGGCATACTCTGTACGGGTACTGTATGATCGTAGCATCATTCATGTACGAGTACCTGCTGTATCGTATGTGTGCGCGCGTGTGTCACGCGCCACAATACGAGTACTGGTGGATGATGAATCATGAGATGAGTCCTACTGGTACCGGTACACTGTTCAGTAGTAGTTACGGGATAATACGCATGTGCGTACCCGTAGCGGGCATATATGTATAATGCACCTGCCTCTGTAACATCAGTTGTATACTTGTGTATAAACTGATGTGTCAACTACATGTGCGGAGGTCTCTAAGCGACGACCTCCTGTTCGACACTTCGAGGCACGACTCTCCACGGTGACGCGCTTAGCAGTGCGCGTGCCGCTTGGTGGTGGCTAGCTGTGAGCTAGCCATACGCATAAATAGCGGCGGGTGGTGACAACGTTGTAACCATTGTTTCTTTCTCTCTCTGCTGCCTTCTGTGTGTTTACGACAGCCTTGTCTGCTTGACCTGCGTGAGGCACCCTAGACTGTCGCACTGGTTTCGGAGCGACTGTTGCGCTCCTTATCCTAGCTTCCACTGCTTTATCTGAGATAACTCGACTGAACAGTTCGACATGTCCGAGTCGATGAATTCTGCTGGCAAGAGCCGAGAGCTGCTGCTCAACGAGGAAAGTTCTGTCGACCTGTCGACTACCAAGGTTTGTGCAGCCGTGGTGGTGACTTACGGTAAGGGTCACTCGGTCGAACGCCAAGTGATTCTGACGACTGAACCGAACGCTAGATCGACTCTCTTCTTACCTGTCGGAAAGTCGATAGCGTCTGACATTACTGTGCGCGGCACGGCTGTGCGGAAACTCCGCGAGGAAACTGGTCTGCTTGTCTCTGAGGACGACTTAGAACTGTTTGACGTTCTCATCATAGATGGCATGAAATGTTTCTTATATGCATCTAAGCTATCATCCAGAAAGATAGCCAGTGAGATGCGCACGCCTGAAATGCGCACGCCTGAAATGAGCACGCCAGAAAGGTCGCTCGCTCTAGTCATATATCGCACCTAGCTGCACCAGTAGCTGCGCTGTACTGGACTGCCGGAGCAGCTCGGTACAGTGGGACTGAAGTCGACGACTACTGCCGGACTTGCACATGCTGATCAACGACCTGCTGTGACTGCGACCTGGGAGCTCGTCGTATAGCCGTTCATGTTTCGGCTCAAGTACAAGATCCTCAACGAGAAGCTTGCATCATCTATAGCAGCATTTGCATATGCATCTGCATCTATAGTATCATCTGCACCTGCATCTGCATCTATAGTAGCATTTGCACCTGCATTTGCATCTATAGTAGCATCTGCACCTGCATTTGCATCTATAGTTTGCATGCAGGTAAGTTTGTTACTACAGATGACAGCAGGACGTGCTGATGGAGTGCCGGTAACTTCCGCTGAGTACGCGTCAAGAATATGTCGACATACCGGCGATATCTCGACAGGAGATAAGCAACGAGCCGATGACCGTCGAGTGTGCGGCGAACCTCGGCGTATCATTCGCTTGCTATCCGAGGAGAAGCACGACGGAGTCGACGAGTCGACACGCTGTTCGGCGACCTTTGCTATGGTCTTTTAGTGGCGCCCGTTCTCTCGGTAAGTTGCCTCGGCACAAAACTGCATGAGCCAGAGAAGTATGCTAAGCACATGGCTGCCAAAACATGCTTTAAGTGTGGTGAGGCTCACCTTCTGAAAGACTGCCCTAAGATGAAATAGGGGTGCCCTTATTCTGCTGCTGACAGCTCAGTAGATAGGGATGTAAGTGATGTTTGTGTTACATCATGCTGTCCAGTAACTGTCGAGTCGCATGACTGCGAAGTTACTGTTGCCGATATGTCATTGGCACCTGAGGTATCCGCATTATTGTCTAATGCACGTCTGAATGACGATATACCTGTGACGAGTACATGTTCGAGTGACGATGTCGTCATCTCTGAGAGTAGTAACGACTATGTTGAGTCGCCTACTGATGAGAACTCGAATAGTGTACGCGAGTCTGGTACGACTTTGCCAGTAGCCTGTGTAACGGGTGCTCGGAAAGTTTCGACTCATCGTCGCGTAAAGGCTCTGAGGCGTCGTATGCCTAGAAAGACTGCAGTCAGTGCCGAGTGGCGACTGGTCGATAGAGTCTTCGATCCCTTACATGAGATGTTCCAGTTTACGCTGGAGGGCTGTGCGGATAATGAGGGTCTGAATACCCATCGAAACTTGCCGTTCTGTTCAGAACAAGATTCGATATTATCGCGCGACTTGTCGAATGAACGTGTGTTTATTCACCCTCCATGGCATATGACTGAGTCTATTGCGAGGCATTTTGAGCAATGCCGCAGTAGGGCTAAAGAACATACTGTAGGAGTGTTTGTATTGCCTGCATTTGATAGATTCAGTGCTTTGACAAAGCATTGGAAACTATTGCAGCAATACCCGGCAAAGACACCTTTGTTCACCAGGTGGTCTCATAAAAATGCCACAGTCCAGGAAGATGTTAGACCGCCAAAGTATGGGGTTAACATTTGGTTAGTTGATGCTAACTGTGCTTTTCCTGATGACTTTGTACCTAAAACTGTCACAAGTCCAAATGTGAGTTTTAACGTGGACTCTGCAAAAGTTGCGGATTCTAGCGTTGGTATTGGTGAACGTGCATCTGAGTCTATAAATGAGTGTGATGCTGTCAATGTGACTGATCCATCATTTTGGAGTATGCAAAGGCAAAGTTTGCCTCAGATTGCTTCTTTGACTCGTTGGGATGACCCCAGGCCATTGTTGAAAGTTAATGTGACAATTAACGATGACGCCGTTGTGGATGCACTGGTTGATAATGCGGCATCTTTAGATTTTATATCTGAGGACTTTGTGCGCAGAAACAACTTGCAGATACAAAAGTTGAAAGCCAGAACACCTGTCCGTTTGGCTAATGGTCAACGTGTCTCATGTTACCATACAACTGTTGTGTCTCTGTCTGTTGGAGGACATGTATTTGAGAATCGAGTATTTTATATACTGCGTGAGCTCAAAGTCTCCGACATTGTATTGGGTTTAACTTGGCTTGATGAAGCGCAAGTTACCATTAAGTATGGTACGGAACGTATCATGACTTTAATGGATGGAACCCATGTACCTGTTGTAATAGTGGGTCGTACTCCTGCATGTAGCATGATTACTTCCACTAGGGTACAAAAGTTGATGCGCAAAACTGCTCGTGCGTCTAAGCATAATTCTTTGGCTGAATTCTATGTCGTTGAAATGTCGGTTATAAAGGATGATCCTGACCTGCATTTAGACAATGCTATGACACCAGAGCAAAAGGATGCTATTCGTCATTTGTTGTATGACGAGTTTCCTGAAATTTTGCGTCCAGTCAACAGGCCGCCTGTTCATCGGCCATGGGATCACAAAATTGAGTTAACTGGCAAAATGAAACGCCAAAGACTTAATCGTTTGTCTCCCGCTGAACGTGCTGAATTGGATCGCCAACTCAAAGATGCGATTGCCGCTGGACTTGTTCGTCCTAGTCAATCTGAGTTTGGTTCGCCTATTCTTTTTGTTAAGAAGGCAGATGGATCCCTTCGGTTGTGTGTCGATTTTCGTGGGCTGAACGAGGTCACTCGAAAGGATATGTATCCTTTGCCGCGAATTGATGAAACGTTGGATTCTCTCCGCAATGCCCGTTGCTATACCCATCTGGATTTAGCATCAGGTTATTGGCAGGTTGCCATTGCAGAGGAGGACATCCACAAGACAGCGTTTCAGACACCTGATGGTCTATGGGAGTGGACTGCAATGCCATTTGGTTTGTGCAATGCCCCAGCCACTTTCCAGCGCATGATGAATGACATCTTGAGACCATTTTTGCGTGACTTTGTGGTGGTGTATCTGGATGATATATGTATATATTCAGATAATTATGATGACCACATAAAGCACCTTCGTTTAGTTTTTGAGAAACTGAATGAATATAATCTGAGGTTGCAATTAAAGAAATGTTTCTTTGGCATGCAATCTATGGATTATTTGGAGTATACCGTCGCTGATGGTAAGTTGTCTGTTTCAGAGGCCAAAGTAGCTGCAGTTAGGGATTGGCCTGTCCCTAAAACTCAGAGTGAAGTCAGAAGTTTTGTACAATTCTGCAATTTCTACTCTAAGTTTATTCATCATTTCAGTGATTTAACTGCACCATTGACTGACTTATTGCGTAAGTCTAAACCAGTTCATGTTGACTGGTCACCGGCGTGTCAGGACGCCTTTGAGACCCTTCGTCTGCGACTGATTTCCGCTCCGTGTCTTTCCATTCCTTCCATGGGGGCGGATGCGACGTTCACCGTAGCGACAGATGCGTCCAACGTAGGGCTTGCTGCAGTAAAACTGCAGGACCAAGGAGGAGGTCCTCAACCAGTGGGTTACTGGGCGCGAAAGCTGAATGCAGCTGAGCGTGGTAATACCTACAGTGCTTATGATTTGGAAGCTTTGGCTGTCTGTGAATCAATTAAGCACTGGCGTTGTTACCTTGAAGGGTGCTGTCGATTCCTTGTTGTCTCAGATCATGACACCCTGCGTCATCTGCTCAGGCAACCGGCAGAAAGGTTGAACCGGCGACAAGTGCGCTATGTACGCGACTTGCAGCCGTTTGTTGGGTCCATATCTCTTGCACACCGAAAGGGCAAGTGGAATGAAGCCGATCCGTTGTCGCGTAGACCGGATTTTAAGCCGATTGGTTTCGGTGGCTTATATTGGACCGGGAATGTGCCGGACGCGGCTGAATCACTCGTGAGTGAACAGCGCCCATGTACTGCGGTATTGTCGGCTGTAAGTGCGTCGTCACTTAGCCTTGATGACAATATTCTCCACCTTATTAAGGCTGGATATGCAGAGGACGCGTTCTACTCCTTATGGGGGGGGTGGAAGCAGTCCGGTCATGTGGTAGAGCACGATGGTTATTTTTGGAGACATGGACGTCTTTGCATACCAACCAATCGTGACATCATCAATAAGATATTGTATGAGCTACATGATTCTGTTGGTCACCGTGCTTATGCAAGCACCTTGGCACGTGCCTTGGACCGTTTTTGGTGGACACGCATACGACATGACGTGAAAACCCTTGTGAACAATGTTCGGTGTGCCGGCGTGTTCGCGCACGTCCGCAGCCACCTGCACCAACACAGCCCTTACCAGTACCGCCACGTCCATGGCATACGGTTGGTTTGGCTTTTATAACCGAGTTACCTGAGAGTAATGGTTATAATACTATGTTGGTTGTGTGTTGCCATCTGTCCCGGCAAGCACATTTTATTCCAACCACAGTCAACGTGACTGGTGGACAGGCAGCTGAATTATTTCTGAAGGAAGTATTCAGGCTGCATGGAATACCTCGTGTGATCGTCTCTGATAGAGATCCACGGTTCCTGTCTGCATTCTGGCAAACTCTGTGGCGGAGACTTGGCACTAAATTGAACATGTCTAGTGGCCAACATCCTGAAACAGATGGTTTGACCGAACGCATTAATGCCATAGTCACTGAGTTGGCTCGTGCGTTTTGTTGTTTCGATGGTTCAAACTGGGTAGACCAGTTACCATTGATGGAATTTGCGTATAATTCCAACAAAGCACTTGGCATTGAGCATGCACCATTTGAGGTTATGTATGGTTTCAATCCTGAAACGCCTCCGGATGTATTGTTTGGTATGAGACCAACAATAGCATTCTCTCGTGATGCTCAGCAACGTATCCAAGATATGAAGGAGATTCACGAGTTGGTTCGGTCAGTGTTGGCTGTCCATAAAGATGAATTGACTGTTCGACCTAGTATTAGGCAACAGCGCAATCCTCCTATCTTCAATGTTGGAGATAGAGTATCTGTGGATACCCGTCTGCTTAAGGTCAAAGGTCAGCCTTGCAAAAAGCTGATGGACAAGCAGCTTGGCCCATTTTCTATTGTAGAGAAAATTGGCGGTCATAGTTATCGACTGAAATTACCTGCTGGTGTTAAGTTGCACCCAGTATTTCATGTTAATAACTTGAGACCCTGTCCCACTGCGCCGTTGCGCCCGCATGTACCTCTTGTTGTTGGTACCGGTGACGACTCTGATGATGAGTATGAGATTGACAAGATTACCAGCGTTAAAATCGGTTCCATGCCCGGTTTACGTGGTACTCAGTTGCAATTTCTTGTTCACTTTGCGGATGAGTCTATTGCCCCTGTTTGGCATCGTTTGTTTGATGTTAAAAGGACAATAGCATTGCAGGTAGGATTTTATGGCTACTCCCAAATGGTTGGACTTTGTAAAGTCACCTGAATTTGTGGAGCATATGCATAAATACCCGGCACGTGTGCCGACTGCAAATTAAACTGCCTGTGGAATGCTATTTCACACTGTTGTCAAGGGGGGAGAGATGTAGTGTGACAATAATGGCATCCTCTGTACGGGTACTGTATGATCGTAGCATCATTCATGTACGAGTACCTGCTGTATCGTATGTGTGCGCGCGTGTGTCACGCGCCACAATACGAGTACTGGTGGATGATGAATCATGAGATGAGTCCTTTTTTTTTTTTCGCCCCCGGGACAGGACTGGCACCAGTGAAACCCTTGCAGCGTCTCTACGACGGCCGTTTAGGCAGCAATCCAGTTACGGAAAGCCCTGGGTAGGCGACGCTCCGTTATAGTCATCAAGCAAATTGCCGAAGCATTTCGCAAGACTAATTGGAGGCCAGTGACGGAATTTCCAACACTGTTGGATCACCGTCTAAAACACTGCCATCAAAATACCCGGCACTGACCACGAAAGGTCCGCCCTACCCGTTTGGGCGTCGGCCCATTCGAGTAATGCGAGTTGGGGCAAGCCCCAACCCGCGGAGCAAAGCATTTCGGGAGTGCGATACATGTGCAACAAAAAAGGCAATGTGAGGGAGGGCCCGACGCCATAGCTGGAAAAATTTCCCATTCCCAGTAAAATCCAGGGCGCCGTGAAGGGAGGGGGGGACCCCGCCCAAAATAAAGGCAGTTAAGTCCTCAGGTGTTGACGCACTAACCTGACTACTAATAAAATCCCTGAACTCCGGAACTAACAACCCAAAATTATGACGGTGATACCCCCACCGCGGGCACTCCACCAACATATGTTCGATAGTCTCAGATTCACCTCCGCCACATGCAGGGCAGTGTTCAAGGAACCGCTCAGGCATGGCATGAATCCGGGCCAATCGGCGGGCAGTGGGAAATACTCGGGTGCGTAATTGTATCATAACGTGCAACCCGGCCACAACCCCCGCGGGGACACCCACACCGTACTGTGGCAACGGGTTTGACGCATAGGACGCCTGGACATATATACCCCAGGTGTTATTGCGTGCTAACGATACCGACGATTCGTAACGCGCCCACACCGATGCCTTTACTAGTTTAGCGGCATCGCGCGCGGCTAGTGACCTCCACTCAAGTGGAAGGTGCGCCCCCTCAGCTAGCCCTACGTTCGCCCTAGCTAGTCGATCTAACCACCGCACAGTCCCCGACGTCCACGTGTTAGGGCGCGCCCGACTTGGCTGATCTACTAAATGGGTTATACATGTATTCAAGTCGGATGCTTTAAGGAACGCCCGAGCCCGTGCCGCAGCGGCCGTAGCCTCTATGGGCGCAATATCCAATTCCCGCATCATCGGTGCAGTGGCTACCCCAGGGGAGTTTTTACCTACCCCAATGAGGCAACGCAAGCACTGATTGAGTACAGTTTGTAATTTATTTGCGCCGCTAGTTCTATCCATGTCCCATACTTCACACCCATAAGTTAAAACCGGCAGTACACAGGTTTTAAAAACCGACACACGCACATTAATAGGGATTATGTCCCGTCCACCGACTAATACCGAATCGAGCGCCTCAATAGCGCGTTTACCCTTCTTAACCCGGTCGTCTACTATGTGTTGCATACCTAAATCCGACCTAATGACCGTACCCAAGTACCTATATTCATTTACAACCGGTACCCGTTCCCCCCAAGCTGCCATCGGGCAGCTTGTTCGCGTAACGCGGTCTCGTCGGAATATCGGCCTAATGCCATCACCCCACACTTAAGTACCCCAAACCCCATAAAATGATCCTCCGCCCACTGCGAGAAGTGGGCGAACATGGCATGCAAGTTATCGAACGAGCCTGTGATACCAACAGCGTCGTCCGCGTATAACTGACCTGGCACCCTTAGTGGTTGCCTTGCCGCTAATGTGTCAGTGCACCCTGGAACATCACATCCTAGATGTTCTACCCCATCGAATATATCGTTAATAAATATGTTAAATAGGATGGGGGAAGCGGGGCATCCCTGTCGGAGGCCACGCTCTATGGGTATGGGGTCTGATAGTGTTCCCGGGGCCACCCCTGTCTTGACCCGTACCATACTATCCCTGTATAAAGTTTTAATGAAGGTAAGCATATGACCCGAAACTCCTATGGCTTGTAGTTTTAGGAATAAAAGCTCATGAGGTACGGTGTCATATGCCTTCCTAAAGTCAATAAAACCCGCGTACGTGGGTAGACCTGCCGCTTGGCGACGAGCCGCGATATCGAACAAGCTGGCGACTTGCATGGGGCCCTCCTCATTCCGCATAAAACCCGCTTGCCAACGGCGGATTATCCCTTTAGCTTGGCAGACGTCTTGCAAGCGTTGGGAAATGATGGTCATAAGGAGTTTCATAGCGGCACCCATAATCGAAATACCCCTATAATTGTCCATAACGGTCGCGTCGCCTTTCTTGGGCACCGATACTATGGCCGAGCTACGCCACTGCTGGGGGATATAGTTCTTAGTCCATATCCCGTTAATTAAGGCCAGCAATGCCTTGCCAAAATGGCTATTCGGGGCGTATATCGCCAATTTTAAAGCCTCTGCAGTGATCCCATCCTGCCCCTGGGCCTTATTATGTTTTAAACGCCTAAGAGCCTTGACTAGTTCCTCCCATGTTATATGCCCATTAATCCCGTTTAGTGCGGGGGCAATGGGTGGGGATGTACCGTGTCGGTGTTCCCACGCCGCACGGTATATCGCCACCCGTTGTGCTAGGGGGTGGGGGTCACGCAGCAGCTCCCGATAGTGCCGCGCCCAGCACGCATTGATTTCGCCCGGCTCGGTATGAAGTACCCCCGATACCGGATCGCGTACTGGCTGGTCGTTCGCGCCCTCGAATGAACCCTGCCCCTTACGGAGAGAGCGCGCCCACTTCCAGAACTCCCGTCTCCCACCACCCTTCTTAAAATCCTGAACTGCTTTTAGCACGGCCCGATCCCTCTGGCGGCGGCGGTTATTACGTACTAGTGTCCGGACCCTATGCCGTGCAGCATCATAATGTGCCGACGCTAGAGCGGCATCCCGAGGGCCCCTAGTCCCCCGGCACGCCATAAAGGCCATGCGCCGACGATTAATCGCACCTAGGATAGACCGTTGGAGCGGCGGCCCTAGGCCACGACGCCTGGGCTTGGTAACAGCCCCTACCCCACGCGCCGCCGACCATATTGCCTGGATAAAGTGGTCGGCGCCGGTGTCTAGGGATCCCCCCCCTCCCGAGGGCCCGCCGTCTACAGGTGGGTCATCTAGAGGGGTGAGCACCGCGAACGGATTAGCGGTGACAAAATCGTGGAACGGCTTGGGCCATTCAGAGGGAGAGTCACCGTGGGCCGGTTTGGGAATGGACCTTGCAGACAGGCGTTCATGCAGGGGAGGTGGACAGGCATCCTCACGGATGGCGCCCACGGGGAAAGAAGACAGGACAGGGAAGTGATCGGAGGTGTCCCAAGAGTAGTCCACCCATGCCGAGGGCGAGAGAGGGGGGGGAGGGCCTATGGTGGGAGGCCATGCGATGAAGTGGTCGAGAACGCGGCAGCTGCCCCTCCGGCAAGTACCCCGTTCGCGCGCCGATGCATCCCGCGGCCACATGGGCTTACCGCCGGGAAGGCACCGCCAACGCCTGAGTAGAGCCGTCAACTCCCTTTCATCCATGTTCCAATCCCCCCCCACCACAATCATATCCCTCGGATAACTCGTCCGAAGCCGCGCCAACTCTTCGCGCAGGCGGTCCCGATACGGTTCCCCCTGTGAGCCGGTGGGCAAATAGGCCGAGATAAATATAGTGGCCGCGGAGTCACTGCAACCTCCCCCCACCCGGACACAGGTCCAACATGGGTGGGGCGCGCCGACTGCCCGCGCCCGGTTCGGCGACCGGACTAATACACAACACCCACGTTCCGATGCAACGCGGTCCCCGAACGAATAGTAGTCAGAGTACCCATTAAAACGCACTCGCATATCGGTCGCCCTAACCGTGGTCTCCTGAATGAGCAGAACATCTACAGATCGCTCGATCAGCAACGCGCCAACATCCTCCACCTTAGAAGACAACCCATTCACATTAAGCGTCGCAACGCACAGGTGGGCGGGCATGGGAGGGAGGGGAAAGGGCAAGGGGTGGGAGGGAGGGGGAGGGCGGGCGGCGTGGCGATCCCAGTACGAGCGGTGTTCCCGCAAGTACCAACCCCACCGGCATGCAAAACGCTGTAAACGCTCGCGGACATGCGCACCCTGCCCTTGGGTATAATACACATCAAAGCGCACTAGCTTATCCCGCTGCAACACACGATCGATCTTCGGAATGGCCGAGGGCCGGCCATTAAACGCCCGATCGACGCGGCTCCAAAAGGCAGGTAGTGGCGACGGGTCCCCCCAACAACACACACGACGCAGGGACGCCCCAGCGCCCTCAGCCAAGTGCCCAACCGTCCAAGGGCGAACCCCCGTCACTATGACGGCTGCACCCGGTGGCGCGCGGTTGCCCATATCGGGGCCAACCCTACCGGAGCTACGGTTATGTTATACCAGGCGGGAAAACTCGGTAATGCGGTGAGATGAGTCCTACTGGTACCGGTACACTGTTCAGTAGTAGTTACGGGATAATACGCATGTGCGTACCCGTAGCGGGCATATATGTATAATGCACCTGCCTCTGTAACATCAGTTGTATACTTGTGTATAAACTGATGTGTCAACTACATGTGCGGAGGTCTCTAAGCGACGACCTCCTGTTCGACACTTCGAGGCACGACTCTCCACGGTGACGCGCTTAGCAGTGCGCGTGCCGCTTGGTGGTGGCTAGCTGTGAGCTAGCCATACGCATAAATAGCGGCGGGTGGTGACAACGTTGTAACCATTGTTTCTTTCTCTCTCTGCTGCCTTCTGTGTGTTTACGACAGCCTTGTCTGCTTGACCTGCGTGAGGCACCCTAGACTGTCGCATTAGGGCCGGCCACGCGGAAATTGACATCCACTTTCGGTCGTAACCGCATGCACCGTGTCCATCCCCCAGCCCCCTCGCTCGCCACTCGTGACTCATAGAGCGTGAATATAAATGTACGTCCGCCCGTCAGGGCTCTGTACAACGTGCGGGACGGCGGTGGGTGTGGGGAGCAGCCCAGTGTCGGCCTGAGCGGCTGGTGAGGCACATTGCAGCGCCCGGCGCCATCGGCCGGACCTTGGGCATCCCATGGCACTGCTGGTGACAAATAGGTCCTCCCATACCACTACCGACCGCCAATGATGACTAGTCTCAGGCTCCCGTGCCGGGCCACCGTAACTTTGTAGGGCTCTACGATGTGACGGAGTGGACTTGCGACCGCGCATTGCGTCGGGTATACCCCCGCCGCGCGCGCTTCGGAGACGGGGCGGGCAGTGGACAGGCAGCGGTCACGGCCGCGCCTTGCTAGTCATGTTCACCACTTGCTGCGGCTGCTGCGCTAGAGGTTCGTCTGGTTATTTCCAGGTACCCACCTATTTGCGGCTGGCATCCTGTACATTGCGCAAAACGACATGTACATACTGCACAACATCCACCCCATCGCTAAAAACAGCATACATCTCACAACCACGCGTCGTGGCATGCTACTCAGGCAACGCCGCATGGAGGTTGTTGCTTTGCACGTCCCGTTGCCTGCCGATATGTGGCTTACTCTTCCGCGAAGCGAGCCGAGCTTATTGATTAAGACCTTCCACCCGAGTACCGGTACGACTTCCGGACCCTCATGGCCGACGCAGCCCTAAACGGCTCAACTGCGGAGGTGATGGTGAGTGAAAGTGCTCGGAGCATCTTAGAGTGGGAGCAGCGAGCCGGGCAGCCAGTAGCCAACGCAGCCGGGGGAGCACAGGGCGGGCTGCTCGTAGCTACGTTTCCGGCTCCTAGTAGTAGGGCTGTTGCTTGGGCACGGTCGACTCGCATAGCTCGGGGGGCTGCCGCTGTCGGCTGAGGACGGGTCGCCTCCCGCGGTTGACAGCATGGCTTTGACACTCTTTCGGCTGCCGGGTACCTCGTCGTGAGAGACGACATGGCTTGATGCTCCGACCGTAGATCATTGCATGAGCATGGTGCTGCGGCGGTGCAGGCTACGATCATAGACGCGGTTGCATCCTCGGACCGTCCGGTAGAACGAGGCCGGAGTGCGTCCCCATGTTGGTAAGATGCTTGGGGAGAGGCTGGGAGCCCCGTCGGACCAGTAAGCGAGACCTTTTGGCAAGCGGGGCGTGATAGGCCGGACCTGGATAGGTAGGCGCCTGGGCGGTTTGTTTGTTGTTCCCGACTGAATTTAATAGTCTGAAGCTGGAATTCAAGAGAGAATCCAGCTGATTTGGAAAGCTCTCATCAGCTCATCTTTAGCGCAGCTCCGCCTGGACATCCTCCCCCCCCCCCCCCCCCCCCCCCCACACCCCCGGCATGTGGTGGCGCTCCAAGGTATTGCTTGTGTTGGCGGGTTGTTAGGGCTACGCCTATCTAGCGACTACCCTAGTACCACCACAAACCTGTGACGCCGAGATTATGGCCAATAAGTATTTGTACCTGTACTGCTGTTGTACTGCTGTACTGATATTTCAGCACGCGTATTATTTACTGGTACGGCCAAAACCAGACGCCAGTAATCTTCCTTGTAACATAGAGAACGCGCTACAACTCCTAAATCATCAGGATAGGCGCTACTAGCTGCCTATCCGCGGTACCGAGTCGGACCGCTACAGGATAGATATGTAATGCAACCGACATATTGTAGCAGATTACATCCAACAGCAACAAACTCAATTCGCCAAAATACTACGAGTATAGCCATGTATCATTAAGTACTGCCACGAGTACTTGAACTGGTTTCGGCTTCCTGTTACGATCCATAACCTTATATGCAGTCGCCGCCCATCAATACACATGAACGCGGCGATGAGGTAGTGGACGATGTTGTCGAGTCGGAGGTCGAGGAGGACGTTGTCATCGTGGAGAAGGAGCTGCCTGCCGCCGGCAACGATGACGGCGCGCAACTAATTGCCGGCGTTACTCCTAATGCAATGCGGCGGCACCCCCCTCGCGTGCCTAGCATTGCCTCTTCGCGTGCCCGAGGGCAGCTACCCGAACCCGAACCCCAACAACCCAATGATTCGAGCAACCAACAACATACGAGATCGGCGGCCGACGCGCCCACTGGCGACAATGCGTTCGATTACCGCGTCGATATGGCACAGCGCAACTGGCAGGATAACTGGGAAACCACCCGAAAGCGGAACGTCGAGTGCGGCTTCTGTACTGTCCCCTATAAACCAGCGCCAGAGGGCATCATCTAGTTCTAGAGGCACATACAGACCGCAGTTCAGTAGTTGTTCAGTGGCCATTCGGTGGCAGCTCGGACTGAACTCGGTTCAGTTCGGACAGTTCAGTTATCCAGTTCAGTCTGAACTACGGTTCAGTATAGTCTGAAATGAATTCCGCTGAACTCCATGAATTCAGTTCAATCCGAACTGAATTCGGCCGAAATAAGTTCAGCACAACCCTGGGCGAAGCAACCATCGTTGATGATGGCAGCGGCCTTACATCGCTGTCATCGCGCGGTGTTGCGTGTTCACCCCTCGTAACGTGCATCGCCAGAACAAGTGCAGAGTTACCATCGCGGCGCGTACATCGTACCAATAATTCACTTGGCCGTACGCGGGCACGCGGCGCGCTTGCGCGCTCGTGCGCGCAGCTGTACTCGTCCTACTGGTGCATGTGCCGCTGCCTTGCTGGGCGCTCGTCGCCAATTTGGCTGCTTCTACTTCAGCTTCTACTGGCTAGCAATTCCGACTCGCGCCACGCGCCACTACAGCGCGCGGCAAATGCTGCTTGGCGGCGTGCGGCAAATGCTGCTTAATTCCGGGACACGTCCGGCCTATGTCGCGCCGGCGTCAACATCTCCCGTCCGCGTAGACTCTGCGCATGCGCCTCGATCGAGGTTTTAACCTCTCGGCGCGAGACCCCTTATGCAACTCAAGACATCTTCCGCCTTTGTCTAGTCGGCACGTCTGCCGATTGCCCACGCTCGCAGTCGTAAACGAACCGCGTGTAAACTCGCAAAACCAGACTCGATTGCATGTTGAAATAATCTTAGCGTGTTTATGGGGTTTTCTAACGGATTAAAACTGTCCTTGCGCGACCCGTACCGTATGTTAGTGGTTTCAACCGGTTAAGTATAACTGCTACCATACCATGGGGTTTCAGAGCGGGCTGCCCCATACATCGCCCGCGAGCCCTGCGCTCCCGGCCGGGGAGCTACTTAGGACAGCCACAGCAGCTCGTCTGCCATCTTCCAGCTCGTTGCCTTCGGCAGCAGCCTCCCGTTTCCGTCTCCGCCCTGCGGGCTCCTCCTCCGAGATTCCCCCCCTTCCGCTGAACCTCACTAGCCATGCAAAGGCGCTTTTCCGTGTAAAACAGCCTCCACGCCACTTTTGGCAGACCCAGACTCGATTGCATGTTGAAATAAACGACTTCTACAGATAGTCTCCTACCCCAATACTTTCCGTGCGTTCTCTAGACGCTATGTCTCTATCCCTATGACCGACATCATACATCATACCACGAGTCCGCCCGCAAGATTCCCCATGCTGCTTATTCGGCCGCCGCTGCGCGGGTACTGGGCCTTTGCCCGCGCGGAGGTTCCGCGCTTGTCACTTGCCCTGGCCCAACGTGTGGTATTGATCCCTTATGGCTTCGCTCTACGGATGGCTCGAACCGGAGCGCTACGGATTTCATCGTGGATCATCTACCCATATGCCCCGTAGCGAACTACAAGCACCGCATGCATACCGCTTTGAAGAATCTGTGGGCATCTGTGGCAATTGATGCGGGGGCGGTCCTTGACCGGGACCGCTCGAGAGCCGGCGACTTGACCCTTGAGACGAGTGGGCTGCGCCCAGCGGACCGCTCGCGGCCGTCGGACCTGACGCTGGCGGGGTGGGGGGGGGGGCGGCGTGCGATTACATGATCGACTTCGCGTGCGTGTCCTCCACGACCCCCACTTGGAGCAACGACCCCCGCTGGTGCATCCCGGGAATCGCGGCGACCGAGGCGGAACATGCTAAGTTGGCAGCGGACCGGGCGTCTTCCGCCCCAGTGCAGGGTGTTCACCGGTACTACCCTTTTGTGGTTGAGGACCGCGGCCGTCTCGGGAAGTCCGCTTTGACGGTGGTCTACATCTTCGCGGTGCTGTTGGCTATGCGCAACTTCCCTGGCGGTCCTTCCGCCCCGACCTCTTGCTTTCTTCGTGGTCAATCCGTTCAGGCACTTCGAAACTTTGTCGCCAGCCAACCTGCTGAGTTCCGCCGTCACCTGTCGCGCACACGGCGGGGGCTGTTGCAGCGGGTCTCGGCTTGCGTGCATGGTACCCTGGGCGGCATTCTCTCTGCCGGTGTGCAGATGGCCAAGTCTGATGCGTGTGCTCGTGCCCACTCTGCGTCTTCTCATGTTACTGCTTCCACCCCGCAGTCGCTGTAGAGGACCTTTCTTATTGCCTTTTATTTTGGTGATTTCCGATATCGCCTTCTGCTGCTAGCTCATGTAAGTATGCCGACATCATACTACTCTGGCCGCGACAGGTACCCGGTACTACTCGCGAGTCGCAACCGTAGTAAATTCGTACAAGGTGCTACCTGTACTAATTTGTTAAAAAGTAGTCGCTAAACGTAAAGTTCACCCGCCGCCCGGACGTCGGCGGCCGAACCCGCGCGCCCGGCACTACGACTTCACCTGTTGCGCAAACTGCGGGCGTAGCTAGGTCTGGCATAGCCCTACTTATATGGCGACTGAAGTCATGCCCGAAACTACTGTGTGCTTAATACAGAAATAACAGGGTATACATGATTATCGTGCATATATCCCCCACTGAGCACACTAGGGTATGGAACTAGGTCTAGCGCAAACATAGCGACCAACGGAAACGATATTTTATGTCCACTCAGCAGCATCCGCCGGCGCAGCAAGGCTTGGTGATGGCCGTGTTTCGGGCATCCAGGTCGTCGCCCATGCACATTCGAAGCCACGCCTCGTGGACTACCTGGTCAGCAGGTAGTTTGCCGCAAGGACCCACTAGTCCAGGCCAGTGCCGTCACATAGCAGGCGCTGGAGCTTTGTGCACCTGGGTTGGTGCACTGTGTTCCTCGGGCGAGTAGCACCCCGTCGGCACCGCGCGTTCAGAGCGTAGCCCGGCACGTCACACGCTATATAACCGTATTGTTCCAACGGCCAGCAGAAACAGTGGCGGGCCTACACGGGGCTCGACCGACCTCCCGCGACATACCGACGTCGTGGACACACACGCTTGACGGTAAGCATTCCTCATTTCTGACACGAAGCCTGTCGTATCTGGATCCCAGCGGGGCTTGGCGGGGCGCCGCGGAAAGCAGATTGCGCAGCCCAGCAGTGGTGATGGGGCGTCGTGGTGTTGAGAAGCGGCGGTTAGCTTTCCGCGGCTTGGCCCGGCCCAAGCCGGCGAGGCACAGGCTGACGGAGACAGATTCACAGGCGTCTGTTTAATCAACCTGCCAGAGCTCGATTCGTGGGTCCATCAATCGGAGACGCGCACCTTGGGGCACGCAGATGGGGCGTGGAGGGCGGTGCTAGCGAGCCTCACGGGCAGTTTGTTGCGAGGGCTATCCCGTACACTCACCATCTGTCAGCTGACGGGTCAGTAGCCGCCTCCAGAAAGGGGGCTTCCCTTGAGTCATACAATAGTCGAGATACCAGGGTGAAGCCATAGCTAACAATATCTGTTTCCAGCAGCGCTCGCGCTCGTGGGTGGGGGCGAGCCGGAGGCATCGCAGCGTCGTAGCTATCTTTGTTCCTTCCAAGAAACAGCCAGAAGTGAGAACTTCGAGTACGGGTATTCGTAAAACGAACACGAACGTCCGACTGCTGCATGCGGCAAGGGCGAGGTTCGCGAGACTTGTACCACGCGCAGATGATAGGCATCATTTGCCCGTGGCCTTGGCGAACGTATCGTCGCTCGGTCGAACTGGCGGTTGCGAGATGTTCCACACCCTCGGAGTGGGGCGAAGGCCGCGCGCGCTGTAGTTAACGGGGGATACCTTGCTGTTGTTGGCATGCTCTCTGTCATCCCCAATTTGTAAAAGCTTTCGCTGCGACATTCTTCGTCTATAGATATCCCTGACAAGTTCATTCCACCCCTTGCCAACGCTTCGAGACTTTGCTTTGCTTCATGCTGAATGGGACTGTTGTTACTTCTCGCCTTGACAGGTTGCGGTGATGGGCGGGCCATCACACAGCAGATACAACATGGCGCGGGGTAAAAGATCAGACGGAAATGCCAGGATGTCGACCTGGTTGCCGCTGGCGTTGCTTCTCCTGGCAGGTGCGATCACTCAGCCTGTGACCTCTCAACCCCTCCCAAATTCAAATGAGCAATCACATGCAGGCATACGGACCGACAGATGCACGTCAAGCTTACCATAACCACGCTCCCGGGTCGCTTTATCTTACTATCGTTACCCCCTGATGAGCAGAGAGAGAACCTTTTCCTGGAACATGTCAGAATACGATACAAACTCTACCTGGATATCCTGACTCTACGCCGCAAAAGTGTTCGTTATCTTTTTGGACTCGCAAACATATAAATAGTATGTACAGTATCCTAACTTATGCTGTGATTCCCGCCAAAGAGGGAGAAATAGAGAGATATATTCCTGGAAATACGCCATCGCAATGCAGCATCAACGCTGCTCGACAGTCATCGCCCCTCGATCCTTCCTCGATGTTGCCACACAGTGCATTTCTGACCTGCAAACCCAGCAAGTGAATCAGGCAGTGTCCTTTGAAATGCTACAAGCCGCGCCATGCAGCGGGGTATGGGGAGCACCGAGCTGACGCCCCCCCCCCCCCCCCCCCCCCCTGCTGTTGTCCCTCCCCAGGGCTCTCTGCCAGCGGAGGCGCTGCGCAGAGCGACGCCATTGGCGCGCCCGCTCTGACCGCCGAGCTGGACACCTCTGCGATGAGCTTCTACGGATTCTACGGCTTTTACGGCGTTCAGCCCGGCGCGGACATCAACTGCGACGTGCTGTACATCCGATTCAACCTTTACAACTACGGCGCGGCGGACCTCACTTCCGTCAACACCATTAAGTTCATCATCGACCGGACCAAGGCGGCCGTGGACGCCACGTACCTGCTGGCGGTGCCCACCGGCTCGGATTCGGACTACACCGTGGCCATCACGGAGCTGTCTGCCACCTTCGTGACCTACGTGCAGGTCACGGTCGAGGTAGACTTTGGCCACGATGGGGAGCTGGGCGGCGCGTTTGCCGCCCTTCTGGGCATCGACGGGAACGACCTGCCCAGCGACAGGCGCGACGGCCGCTACTTCACGCCTGACGTCGCGCCGGTGGAGCTGGAGAACACCTTTGGCGTGGATGTCGTGGTGGGTAGCTACGAGTTTGCCGTGCTGGAGGCGAGCGGCAATGAGCGCGTGGCGTTCGACGCCGCGCTGCAGGCCGCCTTCCAGAGCGCGGTGCTGCTGTCGACCGGCGACCAGTCGGCGGCCGACGGCCTGTCCGTGCAAGTGCTGGGCGTCGAGGACGGCGGCGCGGACGGCGTTGTGGCGCGCCTGTACGTGCACTTTAAGGAGGAGGACGCCGAGGCGCGCGAAAGCTTCCGCACGCAGCTCGATAACGACCCGTACGGCCTTGGTGACAAGTGGGGCGTGCTGGCCTTCGAGATCAAAGTGGTGGAGGTGGCGGCGGCCGTCGCGATCGACCCCGCCTCGAACTCGTCAGGGCGCCGGCTGCTGCAGAACGGCGCCGTTGGCGCGGAGGGCGGCACGAATCAGCTGGTGGTGCAACTTGCGTCCGCCGGCCTGGGCGTCGCGTCCATCGACCCCGGTGCCGTGGAGTGCGTGCGTGCGTCGGTGTCGAGCTTCTATGGCTTCTACGGCACTACCGCCGGCTCTGCATCCGAGCTGCCCGACGGCTCCTCCACTGCCGTCGTCGACGGCTCCTCCGCGCTGCCAGGGGCCTCGTCTGCCGAGCCGCTCTCGGAGTCCTCCGCCCTCCCGCCCGTTGAAAGCGACGATGTCAGTGACGATGTCAGCTTCTATGGTACCACCTCCTTCTACGGCACCACCTCCTTCTACGGCACCTCATTTTACGGCACCTCCTTCTACGGTGCCGACAGCGCCGAGGTCGGCAGCAGCGGCGGCGCTGTGTCCTCTGGCGCGTCGGGCATCAGCTTCTACGGCTACGAGCCAAGTCCCAGCCCGCCGCGGCCGCCGCGCCCCCTCGGCCCGCCGGCACCGCCGCCGCCGCCCAATTTTGCCGGCTGGATCCCTGTGCGCTTCACGACGCTGCTCGCCGACTACAACATCGAGGACGTCTCCAGCCCCGAGGACCGCGCCACCTTCGAGGAGGACTACTACGCCTCTATCGATGCGATGGTCCGGCTGCTGGGAGTTACCGGCGAGTACCAGACCGAGATCGACGACATCCGGCCGCAGGACGGCATCGGCTCGACCGGCATCGCGGCCGTCACCACAGTGTGGTTCCGCGACGACACCGTCGGTGCCGATCTTGTGTACCAGGTGCTCAACCAGAACCCGGCACTGGTGTACCCCGCCTTCTCGCCCGTCGGTTCCGTAACCATCGTCGATGTCAGCACGGCGCCGCCGTCGCAGAACCCGGGGGGGGCGTCCAACACGGCATTCCGCGCCGACATCGACGACCCTACCGACCTCGACGAGCCCTTCGAGCTTCCCTCCCACATCTGCGAGGCTCGCGACCGCGACCGACTCGGGAACTGCTGCCCTGCGCCGCTGGCTATGGACGCCTTATACGAGTGCTGCACAACTGCGGAGGTGGACGAGTGCGGCGTGTGCGGCGGCGACGCCTCGACATGCGCCTCTGCGTTCACAATGCGCGTGGCGCTCGACGACGAGGCGGGGCGCGAAATCGTCGGCTCGGCAGCCTACACCGCTGCCCTGGATGAGATCCGCGCCGACGTCGCCAACTACCTCTTCCGCGTCCCGCTGGACTCGGTGCTGCTCGATGACGACGTCGTGGTGAGCCGCAACGAGGATGGTGAGCTGACGTATACGATGGAGGTGACGATGCTGCCGGGAGATGGCCGCGCCGCGCCCACCGTTGACACCCTGAACAGCGTGGTGGGCCGTATCAACAGCGAGATTGAGCTGCCTGACCAAAAGGCACTCGAGTCCGCCTGGCACCTGCACCGAGTGGGTGTCTGTGGCAACGGCGTCTGCGAAGTCAACGATTGCAACGACGACTGTGGCCGGGAGGACGACAAGGCGGAGGTGGAGGAGGTTGAGGCGGCAGACGAGTCGTGCCCCACCGGGGTGCCCGGCATGCTCGTGGGCGCCGAGGGCGCTGTGTGCTCCGACACCGGCGTGTGCGAGGCGGGCGTGTGCCGCTGCGACCCTGGCTACATCGGCGCGTCCTGCTCCATCTGCGCTGCCGACTTCATCCCGAGCGGTGGCGTCTGCGTTCCCAACACCGACGCCGAGCCCGTCCCCGGCGATGCCGCGGTCGAGGCGAGCCCTGCCGCGCGCCAGGAGCCCAGCACCCCGTCTGTTGATCCCGTGATTGCGTCCGGAGAGGCGGAGTCGGCCGGCAACAGCTTCTGGGTCACCACCGCCGCGGGCATGGCGACCATCGCCATCGCCGCCGCGGCCGTGCTGGCGCTGGTGGTGGGCGTCAGCTACTGGGTTGGATCCAGATCTCGGCGAGAGCAGTTGGCGATGACACAGCCCGACATCCCCGACACAAGCAACAGCGTGTGATGGATACCTCTTCACCCTCTTTCTTTCTTTGTTTACCTTATGTGTTGCCTGCTGGAAGTCAACCATTCCAGCAGCCAGCATGGCATATTTCGGAGTTGACTCGGAATAACAAGAGTCGCCCCGTTGCTAGCTGTTTGTTGTCCTATCTATATCCAGCGGAGCCCACCCACCTGGAGGCTGAAGAAGCCCATGTCTTTATCCCTGCTGTGACAAGGCGACATCTGCCAACAATGTATGACTTCCATGCTTTTATATTTTCACCCGACCACACAGCCTCCCGCGCAGCAGCACCAACATGGCATTGTGCTGCATTGCTGCCCTCTGCGGGACTCATTGGCACAGCTGCAGCATACTGTAGGTGTGTGGCGTGTCACGCCGGGGGGTGAGGGGGGACATGGGTGCGGTGGGAGTAAGAGCCACTGGCATGCGCACGCACATATGCCATCACGTTCCACACTGTCTAGTCTGCAGCCACTGGGTGCTGACAATACGATTGTCGTCGGAGCCCTCGCGACCGCCACATCCACTCCAAGCGACGAACGCCCAAATGAAGCGCGAGACGGCCCCTCAGCATCGCGGAGCAGCAGGCGCCGACCGGTAAACATCAGACAGGTGCATGTGGTGGGTGGTGCTTTAGTAGGTGAAGGCGTAGCATGCGGTGGCGGCCCTCATTAGAAGAAAACTGAGAATGCAATGCGGTGATCTTTTTGACAAGATGGAGACAGCCAAAAAGCGCGTCCTGATAGAGCTGTATACCAGCAAGTGGCGCCTACTGTACATGCGAGACGGCGAATACGCTACGGGCGCCGGTGCATGCATAAGAACCCGCCGTGCCTGCCAGAGGTCAAATGTTGACGGAACTGTAGCGAATGTTCTTGTAGGTTGCAGGCAAGCCTGATGTGAGGCTTTTATGAAGAGATTTACAGGTTTGTTTAGTAAGATCATAACAAGTACCACAACTGGTTCGTGTAGTAAGTGTTCATAATATAGGTTCTTTTCAGAGGGTCATAAAAATATCAGAATTTGTTCTTATAATAAGGGTTCTTATTTCTGTGGGCTCTTAATGGGATATGATAACAAATGATAAATGATTTTCCTACAGTAAGGGTTTATATTATAAGTTCCTATTACAGTAACCTTCAGGATTCTTATTACAGGTGGGTTGGGCAATGAACCTCACTGTCATTGGAAATGCAAATAATGTACCGCTTTGCGGAGGTGCCTGGACATGCACCAAACGGCGGCATGGCGCGGTGCTGGTGCGGGTTGTCCGCAAAGCGTGACGTCCACTGGCCTTCAGAGGACTGCGGGCTCACGGGCGCAGCCGGCCCTATGCGGGTTCGTGGAGCCGGGCCGTAAGACAGCTGACCTGAATCGCCCAGGAGCAAAGCTGTAACAAATTTCAATTCCACTATGCCGTCCTCTGAAGTCCTTTCAAGTCCTTTGCCTTTCCGTCGCTCCTTCCCACCCTCTGTTGTTCCTTGCTTGCCATGTCTCGCCGCAGGCGATG
Source organism: Tetraselmis striata (assembly GCA_006384855.1). Taxonomy (NCBI): domain Eukaryota; kingdom Viridiplantae; phylum Chlorophyta; class Chlorodendrophyceae; order Chlorodendrales; family Chlorodendraceae; genus Tetraselmis; species Tetraselmis striata. The sequence goes on from VCJN01003582.1 coordinate 50,602, forward strand.
GCTGTGCCACCACTATTTGGACATCGGGTACGCGGGATGCATGCAGCAAGAGGGGGGGGGGGGGGGGAGCGGGTGTTCGAGGTGAGCCCCCGGCGAGTGAGCCCCTCCCGCGCGTCCCAGACACAGAAGATCTCCAACTTAGGGCCCGCATCGGGGCGTGCGGTCCAGTGCCCGTGCGGCAGGCGACCGCGGCCTGCCCTATTCATAGCACATTACACGACATGAGGGATGCGGGAAAAAGAAGCGCGGCCGGCTTGGCGCCTGCGAGGAAGACCCCCCCCCCCCCCCCCCTGTCGCGCACGACGGACAGAAGCGTCCCCAGCCCCAGGCTGAGCTTGGAGTGGTCGCAGCTCTCGGGCGCGTTGTCCGCCTCAGCCATGTACGCGGGCAGGGGCTATGCCCGGGCCTAACCCCCCCCCCCCCCCCCCCCCCTTCTCCTCTTTCCTTCACCCCCCCCCCCCCCCCCCCCCCCCCCGCCTGCCTAGCTACAGGCCCCCAGAGCGCGCCGCGCTGACCGCCGCCCTTCGGAGCATGGCCGATTGCGCCTGCGTGATCAGCTGGAGCGCGGCACAGCGGGCGCGTCCACACATGCGGTCTCAGCGCGCGCAATGAAAGGGGGCGGAGGCAACCAGGGCAGGAGGGGGGCTAGGGGGTCAACGGGGATGGAGGGGACGGAGGGGGGGGGGGGGAGGGGTTGGAGGGGATGGGGGCGCACCAGAACTTCCAGCGGTTGCCGCAGTTGACGCAGGTGACGAAGGTGGTCATCGGCTGCGGGAGGGGGGCAGCTTTGTCATTAGCGAAGCCGAGAACGGCACATGTGTGGCATAGTTCGTCCACGTACGGGTCGGTGCCAGCGTGGTGCGAAGCCATTCACCCGCAAGGGAGGAACCCATACGGTCCGGCCCAACGTCGACCGGAGCGACCCCGGAATAGGTGTGACCATGACCATGACAGCCGCGCATCTGATGATCCCCCGAAAGTCTCGAGGATGGGGGCAATTTCTGACCGGGCGGGGCGGCGCACCTCATCCGCAGACCGCGTTTGCATTTGCTGTGGGGGCACAACCGGGGTCGGGGGGGGGGGGGGGGGGAGTCAGGGGTGGGGCGCAGCGGATATGCCGGAGCAGCATAGAAGAGACAAAGAGGAGCGGCTGTGGGGTGTTTGGGGCGTTTTTGGGTGCCTTGCCATGGCAGCTGCTACTCCTGAGAAAGCTCAAAGACCTAAATGACCTATCACGGCTGCCGGCGCACCGGTGAGAGCCCTCGTCATGAGCCTCACATTGGGCTTGCCCGTGACCAATGACCTAACTAAAACCTCATCATGTGAAGCCTGAACCCATGTTTCTCCGGGAGTGTGAATAGGGTTTCTAGGGGCCTTAATGCTCCCAGACATTTGGCAGCCGTACAGCAATGGCATGGATGGGAGGAAACATGGGGGCTGGCTTAGTTAGGGTTTTCAAGATAGGGCGAATAGGGCGGCATGGGCGGGATCACACTGCTCTTATCACCGTGACAGCACCCGGACACTCCCCAAACTAAAAGGGCATCTAGCTAGGTTTTGTGACCAGTGACCTAACTAAAACCTCACTATCCTCTCGTCACCTGACGCACGAGCCCATCTTTATCCGGGAGTGTCAATACTAGGGATTCTAGGGCCCCAAAACCTCCCAGACATCTGGCAGCCTCCCCACAGGCATGGCATGGACGGAAGGAAAGACGAAGGCTAAGTTAGGGTTTGCAGGGTAGAGGGGGGTGACTTACAAAGTATCTGGTTTTCCGCTGCTTGCACTTGCCGCACTGGAACTGGTCGGTGGAGGCCTGCTGCAGGTGCTTCCCGCGCTCCGCCTCGAAGAGCGCCCACTCCCGGATCTTCTCGTTCTTCTCCTGCAGCTCGCGGCTCGCCAGCTCCTCGCTGCTCAGCGTGACCAGGTCCGCGGGCGCCACCTCCCCGCGCACCAGCCGCCCGCGCAGGTCCGGGTTCTTGGGGTCCTTCAGGTTGAAGTTGAGGCTGCGGAACTTGGCCTTGTACTCCTTGGTGACGCCGCCAAACTGGCTGAACATCGCCGCCTCGATGCCCTCCGCCAGCTCCGCCACGTCCACCAGGAACCCGCCCGCGTTGCCGCCCTCCGCCGTCGCGCGGTGCAGGCTCTCGGCAAACAGCGCGCGCCCCTTGTCGCGCACCGGGTCGCCGACGGGCCGCGGCGTGGGCGGCGGCCCGGCGCCCGCGCCACCTGCGCGCCGGCGCCCGGCGGGGGCACGGGTCAGGGGGAGCGAGGGGCGCGATGCGTGTCTCCAGGCGCAAAGAGGAGGCCTTTGCAGCTCACCCCAGCCGCAGCCGGTGGTGCTCCAAAACCACCTACACCTCCACGTAAGGTTTCCCTCTCTACGCGTCTATGTATGCAAGTGTGTGTATGAGTGCTGGTGCAGCATGTCTGCGCAGAGAGAGCGAGAGAGAGAGAGAGAGGAGGGAAGAGAGACCTGACATAGAGTATAGGGGGCAGCATCCCCCCATCCCAACAGCCGGGCAGACAGCCAAGTGGCCCTCCTGCGGGCACATGTGGACACGGGGCATCGAAGCTGCCTGGGGACCCAGCCGGGCAAAGCTCCCCGGCTGTCGCGCTCATCTGTCAGCATTTCCCTGCAGGGCCGCCTGTTTTGACTCGGCGTCAAGGAGGGCTACGCTGCCTGCCCGGCTCTGCTGGGATGCGGCGATGCCCTTTGCCCATCTAAACCCTGCAGCTCGATGTAACATCCGACCCGCCTCTCTCCCTCCCTCTTGGGTACATACCGGGGGCGACGCGGTGATCAGCCCACTGTGAAGCGGGGACCTGACCTGTCTGGCAGAGGTCAGATGTCGACAAAACTACAGCGGAACTACAGCGGGTGTTCTTATGTTGCGTGCAGCCCCAGTCCGAGGCGCATAACGAGGGCTCTTGCTTGGCCGTCCGGCACCCGTAGAGGGGGGAGACGCACATTCGCAGTAAGCGACGAATGCAAAGCCTCTGATGTGGCTTGCATGCGAGCTGCGGGAGCGTTGGCCATCGTTCCGCTGTAGTTTCGCCTAAACCTGACCGTTGGCGGCAGGGGCGAACTCTTGTTCGCGGTGTTCCTACTGCCGCGCCGGCATCCGCATGTGGTGTCTTGGATGTAGGTGGGTGCAGGCGGGGTGGAGGAAAGAGGGGGGCGGTGAGCGGCCATGGGATCGCACCCGCGGCGGCAGGAGCCTTGCCGCTGTTGGCGCCGGTGGAGAGCGTGCTGTTGGTGCGCTTGACGGCGTCGCCGCCGCTGGCGGATGGCTTGGGTGACGTCATGCCGCCGCTGAGCGCGCCGCCCTTGCTGCTGCCGCCCGCTGCCGCCGTCGCGTCCGTCGCCACGCGCCGCTTCCAGGCCGCCACCACCTCCGCCGCCTTCTCTGCCACCGCCTGAGGGTTGTGAAGGGGGGGGGGGGGGGGGGAGAAGGTGGGGGGGGGGGGGAGCTGAGTTCAGTAGAGCATGAGGGTGCCATGTGAGGGCGTGGGAGCAGCTGAGAACACGACCGCAAGAGGGCACTAGAGCGCGAGTAAGCATGAAACCATGAGAGAGGGTGAGAGAGCATAAGAGGGGATGACACCATGAGATCAGCAGGCCACAATACGAGGGCAAAATAGCGTGACAGAGCATCGGAGCGCAGTCAGAGGGAATGAGGGGCATGAGGGTGAGCCAGCATGAGGGCACGAGAGGGCGAGGGCGCTGAGAGCAGGCGAGCAAATGGGGACGCATGAGAGGGAGCCTGGGGGCGCCAAGAGTGCGCTGGACGGCGTTTGGATGAGGGAGTGTGAGGGAGCATGAGCGCGGATATGAGCACGAGAGCCCAGAAGGAGAGTGTGAGTGCGCCGGAGAGCGCATCAAGGTATGTGACCGCCTTTGAGCGCTGCAGGGCGCACCTTGTCCCCGCCCTTGCTCAGCTTCTTCAACGCCTTGCCCGCGCCCGTGGCCGCCAGCAGCTCCAGCGTGACCTCCCACTTGGCCAACCGCCCCAGGCCGTCCAGCGCGCGCTGCCGCTCCGCGCCGTCGCCCGCCCCGGCCGCCGCCGCCGCTTTGCTCACCGCCTTCACCACCCCAGCCAGCTCGCCCTGAGCGACCGCCGCCGCCATCGCGCGCGGTCACTCGTGCGCCGCGGCGCGCTGCCTTTCGGGGGGGTGGGTGACGCGGTTCCGGGTCCGCGCGGCGCGGGGGACCGGCGGAACTCGAGGAAACGATGTCGGGATGTTTGAACTGCTCCCGCCCGCAGACTATGTCCGCGGCCACAAGAGTACTAACTTTTTGGTTACAGGGAGAGCGTCAAGAGAGTACTCGTACCTGTAGCGACTGGTGCTCATTCTCGCGTGGGCTTCAGGCAGCTTTATTGTTGCCCGTGACGTTGCCCGTGACGTTGTACTACGCGGTAGGCTCTTGTTGCTTACGCTTTTGTAATTTGATTACATGAGCTAGACGCTTTTGTAATTCAAACCTGTAGCGACTACTGTACCTGCACAGGGTACCAGCCCAGTCCTTTTTGTAATTCACAACCAGCCCAGGTACCTGGTGACCCTAATACTACGGTAGTTAGTGAGCTAGCTGCAAAAGACAATCAGGAAACCACCCGAAAAGGCAATAGAAAACGTCCACTATAGCAATTGCGCGCGGTGGAAGCAGAAACCAAAAGCAGAACCAAAAGAGGGTGCGGAATGAGCGCGGGCAAATGCATCATGCTTGGCCGTCTGCACTCCGGCATAGAGAATGCCGCCCAAGGTACCATGCACGCAAGTTGAGACTCGCTGCAACACCCCCCGCCGCGTGCGCGATAGGTGATGGCGGAACTCAACGGGATGGCTGGCAACAAAGTTTCGAAGAGCCCGGACGGACTGACAACGAAGGAAGCCTGAAGTCGGGGCAGATGGACCCGCAGGGAAGTTGAGCACATCAAGTAACACCGCGAAGATGTAGACCACCGTCAAAGCGGATTTTCCGACGCGGCCGCGGTCCTCAACCACACAAGGGTAGTACCGGTGAACACCCTGCACCGGGGCGGAAGACGCCCGGTCCGCCACTAGCTTGTTGCGCTCCGCCTCGGTCGCCGGGATCCCCGGGGTGCACCAGCGGGGTTCGTTGCCCCAAGTGATGGTTGTGGAGGACGCACACGCGTAATCGATCATGTAATCGCACGCCCCCCCCCCCCCCCCCCCCACCCCACCCACCCCGCCAGCGTCAAATTTGACGGCCGCGAGCGGTCCGTTGGGCGCAGCCCACTCGTCTCAAATTTGGATCAAGTCGCCGACTCCCGAGCGGTCCCAGTCCAGCACCGCCCCCGCTTCAATCGCCACGGAAGCCCACAGAGTTTTCAAAGCGGTATGCATGCGGTGCTTGTAGTTAGCGACGGGGCAGATGGGCAGATGATCCATGAAGCGACGAAATCCGTGGCGTTCCGGTTCGAGCCATCGGTAGAGCGAAGCCATAAGGGGTCAATTTCACATGTGGGGCCATGGCGTGTGACAAGCCCGGAACCCCCGGGCGGGCGAAGGCCCAGCACCCGCTTAGCGGCGGCCGAATAAGCAGCATGGGGAATCTTGCGGACTGACTCGTGATCCAACTAGAAAAGCGATAGGGAGCAGCCCGGCCCGCCGCACACGCTGTATAAGCGCAAGGTATCAATTCGCGACGCACGAGGCCGCGGCACCCATACGTTGGAAGCCAAGAGCGAGGGCCACAAAGTCACGCAAGCGAATCGCACGGCTGAGGTGGCGTTGGACAACCATGGTCGTTGTGGGTTGATCATTGGAGGCAGCACCCGTACCCGTACCCGAGGGCGGAGTTGTAGTACCGACTGGCTGCGGTTCTAGTAGGGAAGGAGTTGCAACTGACGGAGGGGGCGCCACTAATTCGCGGGGCGACGGTACCTTGAGAGATACATAAGCGCATCTAGTAACGGTATTGGCAGTTCTCGTACCACCGATAGGAAGCGATTGCTGGGCAGCGGAGGCGGCCTCACCAGTAGTACCAACTCCATGGGGAGTGGCCGTAAAAGGAGATGTGGTGACGCGCGGTACTCCGCTAGTGCTCGTACCTGTACGGGCCGTAGTACCAGCTGATGGATCCGGTGCAGCGGTGGTCGTAGCATTACCGACCGTAAGTAACTCGAAGATCTCGTGGGCGTGCCCGCACGCGGCGCGTGCGCACTGCACATCTGCTTGCGGTAATGTGGTGAGGGCCCGTTCAGTCTCGTATACGCGGCGCGTTTCGCGCGCCCATGGCAAAGCACTCGTAGCCACGCACGGATGACACCTCGGCGCGAACCGCCTCGTACAAGGGGTCGAGGGCGGGCCCGTACTCCCGTACCAGCTTTGGCAGGACAACCGATTGCGCGGAATGAAACGCCGCGGGGGACTCAGACTGCAGCAAGGCCATATTCAAACCGCCATAATCCGCAAGCATACTCATTTGGACGATCGCAGCCTCCATGCGCGGTGTAGACTGGTCCCAAGCGTCCAAACCAAGCAACGAAAATGCAGCCGAAATGTCGGCGGCGTCCACGGCCTCCACGAAAGGGTCCAGCTCCGACGGCCGCATCATGCGGCAGAGGAAGCCGGTGTGCCGCACCGCGCATACGACTAGCAGTTGCATGGCCCCATGGTGGCACCCGTATCCCGACGTGCCAGAGGAGGCGATGCGCTCCAACAACGCGGCTTGGGCCACCCGGCGCCGCCCCAACGCACCGGTCATCCACCCGGGGTAGTGGCTAATAGGAGCACCCAAGTACACGGCGCCATCATGGACAGGGTCGTCGGCCTACGAAACCCTCTCGGGGCCAACTTCGCCCGCACTGCCCGCAACTCGGCCTCGTTGTCACCGGGGTGACGAACGTACCAAGTCTTACTATCATGTACCACCAGTCCGATTTTGAAAAGCTCCGAACAATACTCGTCCAAAACACGCGGGACGCGAGCCGCGGCTGGAGCCGCGCCGCAATCATCCGCGAAACTCTGGCAGAAAGTATCAGCGGCGGTATGAGCCACAACCGCTTGCACCGGGCCCGCGCTAGCGAGGCAGAAATATAGCGGGGCCATTACCTCCCCCTGGCGCACACCCGTACGAGACTGTAGGGTGGCGCACAAAGTACCGGGATCATCCAGCGCGTAGTAGTACATGTCGCTAGGGCGATCATACAACATCCGGAAAACGGGGATCATGCCATGTAGTCGCGGGTGCTATAGCAAGCCGTAAAGTATTGCACCCCGGGATACCTCATTGAAGGCATTCGAATATCCATGAGTAGTAGCCCTTTGTCGCCAGTACCACGCCCGCCGAAAAGCTGCAGCGCCACCCGCATGCTCATATACGCCGTCTCACAGCCCGCTCCCGACTAAAACTTGCGTTGTACCGGGCCCATGGCCTCCCGCGCATCGGCACCCACCTGCACGAGAGCGTGGGCGGATGCCAGGCGCACCAGCACGGAGCCGACGCCAAGCGGGCGTACTCGCAGCGGCTCGCCGGTCTTCGCCCGCTCCTCGCGCGCGGCGGGGTCGTCCTTATTGTGGAGCGCAAAGACGGCGCCACTCGCCAAGAAAGCCGCAGTGCGCGAGTGGCACCGCCCCGCCAGGCAGCGGCTCACCCACATGCGCCATGAAGGTACGTCTAGATCCCCTTTGTGCTCCCAACGCCACCAGTCCACATGCCCAGCGGGAAGGCGGGGTGCATGACGCAGGACTCGCCGCGGGTCCTCCCCCCACCACTGAACCTCATCCGCATTGCCACCCCACGACGGCGGCACCCGCCGCAGGTCTGGCGGCTCCTCGTGAGGGGAGCAGTACTTTGGGTCGGTGGGAGCAAAAGACGGATGGAGGGCTTCAAAGACAGGGAGCGCCGCAGCGGCGTCTGACACCATACCGAGGTCGGGGGTGTCCAGCACCTGGCGAGCGCGGCGCGGCTCCTGCACAACGGTGAGTTTCGCCGCCCGACGGTGAGCATCTACCACCGCCGGTGGCACCCCATCCGCCGCCGCATCGGCGCCCCCCCCCCCCCCCCCCCCCCCCCTGTAGCCTCTGCAAAAGCCGCCCGCGCCCTCGCAGACCGCCGGCGCTTCCGCCGGCGAGCACTCCGAGACGTACCCGGCGGCAGCTCCCCCCCCCCCCCCCCTCCATCTGGTAATTGTGTAACTCGCTGCCATCCCGCGACTCGCGCCACAGTAGTTGCTGCATCCCGCACACCGAGAAGCCGGCGCGCACAGCATCCCCCGCCTCCCACAGCCGCACTCGCCGCTCCGCCAATTTTCGCACAACTGCGGGGCTGTTGGATGGGTAGGGTCGCAGTAGTAGCCCCGCAAATACGCAGCCATCGCCTTCGGCCCCGTGCGACCGGTCGTCGGTAGGAGGGAAGCGGTCCGTATAGGCCAGCGTACGGTCTAGCAAGGGGAAGAGGACAGGCCGAGCCGCGGGACAGACGCCGACAGCCATATCCCGCAGCGCCGTACGGGGCATGCATCTTGCGGTAGCCGTCGCGGGTAGCGCACCACCGAGCGGTGGCCTCGAGGGCGGCATCATGGGCGGCTGAGGCAGGAGCCGGCGCGTGCTATTGGCGATGCAGCGCCCGCACGCCAGCTCCCGACGCCGGGAGAGCCACACAGGGGGGCGGAGCCGTGGGAGGAGGGGGCTGCAGAACTCGCAGGTGGCGGCACGGGCCGCCGCCGGCGCGCCATGGAACACGTGGTGGCCAGAGCGCGGGCAGCCGGCTCGTGGGGCGCACCGCACATACACAGAGGGGTCGAAAGTCGCAACGTAGGCGAGGTGCATCGCAACACCGGAACTGCCAGTCAACGCCCCTGCCGGGCGTCGACGACTGCGCCCGCGCCATCGCAGCGCCGCGCGCCCATACCACCTACACCGCGCGCCCCCGCCGGGACCGCGCGCGACCCCCACGGCCGACACCCTAGCAGAGGACCCTGGAGAGGCCAGAGGACGCCCCACGGTGCTGAAAACCCCACCGGCCACGCCACAGCCAGAAGCCGGGGGTCTAGGGGGATCGCAGAATTCTCGACCGGTCACTCTACGGCACGTTCCATCGAGCCCACCGCAGCCCCCCCCCCCCCCCCCCCCCCCCCGCGCCCCAGCCACCTCCCACTCGCTGTGGGCTTGTTTGATGGCAAATTCCTGATTATCATAATCTGTAAACATATATTAATGTCTTCGGCAGACCAGACGTTACTTGTGAAACGAGGCTGATCGACGGCGGGGTCGACTGCTGCGGGATATACAGTACAGGACTACAGGTACAGAACGTAAAAATCCTTACTGTACGGTAGCTATATCTTATAAATATATACTGTATATATTTCACTGCAGCACACGTGTGCACCGATGTATAGGATAGCGATATGGGCCCGCATGGGTCGGATCGGTCTGAGCTCAGCAGCCCTAGGCGTGTCCCAGCGTTGGTCGAGTGCTACACTTAGCGACTAGTGCTACCGCCCGGGACATAGCGGCTAGCGATCATTCGTCCCTAAATGAGTCATTACCGGTTGCTGTAGCCGATACCGGTACCCCGGCCCGGGCCGGGAGTTAATCCTTACGACCGTCCACATCGCCGGTATTTATATGTGCTGCCTTAATCAACAATGGCGATATCTTCGGTACATTTTTGAAACAAACGTACACCCACTGCGTTTTTTCCCGTACATACTCGTGCGGAAATACATCCCTGCTTCGGCCTGCTCGTTATTTTAAATGACCCTACTTTACGCAGGTAATGCCCGACGGCCCTGCTCGCACACACGGATGGGGTCTCGGAACCATGCCTTCGGCCGCTTGGTCGGTTGGTGCACGGCGCAGTCGATTATTCCGGTCGTAGCATGTCGCAGCACGGAATATCTGTTTCACGCGGACGGTGGTGATAAGGACCAGATATGAACAGTCGCAAACTGGCAGGCCAGAGGCGCCAGGCCGCGGAAGCAGATACAATTGGCGCGTGCACGTCTGCATGGGCGCCTCAGGTATATAGAGTAAGGTGTGCATTTTGTCGTTGTACAAACCAAGCTCAAGCAACACAACTCCCAGTTGAAAATATACATCTCGCCGGACTTCTGCCACCTCGTCTTCATCCGACAGCTTCCCTTTGCCAATATGGCTGCCCCTGTCACCGTACCCGCTGTCTTTAACGTGGAGGTGAACCCTCCCGCCGCGGCACCCGAGTTCAAGGTTGAGGAGTCTTCAAACTCCTTTGAGCTCTCCGGCGACATGACCGGCAAGGCAGACGTTAAGCTTGGCATGACGCAAGATCGTATCCTTACCATCGTGGGCGAGCAGACGAAGATGGTGGAGACTCCGAGCTCGGGCGGCAAGCCCAACGTGGAGGAGCAGAAGGTGCCCTACCAGCGCGCCGTGCCTCTGCCCGCCACCGTCGACGAGACCGCCATCTCCGCGAAGATCACGCAGGACAACCAGCTGCACCTCTCGATGCCCAAGCGCGACACCGCGGTTGGCGCGTGCTGAGCTCTCTCTTGCTGCGCACAGCCGATGGTTACCTGTCAACAGTGTACATTCTAAAGACCCACTCGACAACCTCTGTTAATAGCTGCCAACGCCAAGAGGCAGAGGCTTGTAATATTGCTAGACCTGCAAACTTCCGCGGCAGATTCTGAGCGCAGGGAAAAATCTGCTGTGGGAACAACCGCTGGGTGGGGCCCATGGGCTGCGCGCGACGACAGGAGCAGTTAATTGAACCTCACTATGGGTGCACGTGCGCGGTGGGAGTTCGCAAACTCCCCACTGCCAAGACCAGAGCTGTTTGGCAGACAATATTACAATTAGTCGCTTGGGCAATAAGTGACATGCTGGAGTAGATGCACGACGATGACACACTTATCCTATGTCGGTATATTTCTTCTAGTCTTTCCGGCGGCCGCTGCTATGATATAAATTTGCCCACCATACTTAAAATGCTTTCCTCGCAGTAATGATGAATTTTCTTGTTACATTTTTCGTCATGAAGACTTATTCAATCGATTCGCATACAGGCACAGGCGAATCACAACTTTTACCGGAATAGATATGTTTGCGGGATAAATGATATTTCGCATACTATCTCGCTACTGAATAAGGATAAGTATCTTTGATTACAGCGGCCTGTTATCCTTTTGAACTGAAATTGCTGCGAAATACTGAAGGTAAAACTATTCGCTTCCAGCACTTACTATACTTCCGGCCTGGTGAAAATAGCTGCGTATCTTTCCAGGTGGGCATTATGCTCAAGTGTGATTATTGACTCTTGCCTTCCTTCCAGCGAAATTGGTAGGTCTACAGCAAGATTATATCTCGCTCAGCTGATGGGAGATAAGATGCAGGGAGAGGAGGAGAACAAGCGCGCGGGAAGTATTGCTAGTGGGGAATGTGTCCAACTAGGCTGTAAGTGCGTCGATGAATATGGTCATGGCAAGCTTTTATCATAATGTGCATCAGTGGACCAGGCTGGCAGCATCTCGATGCAGCTCCCCTCCAAGCAAGCCAGGCAGCATGGCTATGCTTTATGAGGAAATCACACATTCACATTATTTTACATGGAACATTGCCCAACTAATAGGGGAAGCAGCCAGTCCTAACACCCCATCATGTCGCTGGGCAGGCTGTCACTGCGCCAACGCCGGCCGTTGCAGTGGACAGCTTCGGACAGCCTCTACCCAGTGCCAATGCTTGTGCCCCCTCGCGATGGGTACCTTCCACCTGTTTGGGCACAGTAAACATATATAATCAGCAAACGCCATTACACAAGGCAGGAAAGGTCAGTGTGACGCTTTTGAGGACAAAGACCCTGGTGACACCAGGGTTTGATCCACTTTTCACGGGTAGGGACTTTTTGTTGGGAAAAGCTCCGTAAACTAATGTCATATCTTCAATAGTATATGCACATAGTTAGCCCTTCAACAGGAAGAAAATGCGCTTCCCTCTCTTCACCCATGTCATCCATACTCAGGAAGGGGTTACTGCTCCATATGCATTGGTAAACTGAGGAGAGGGGGAAGGGGGAGGGGTGGGATATGTTGGTCCGCCGGCCACAGCAGGCCGCACCGGTTTCAAACGGCTGCTCGTCCTTGATGATCATATGGTCCTTGGCGTACTGGCACAGCCTGATGTCGGGGTTGTCGTCCTCGTCGTCTTCATACTCGGGCAGCGCGGTGTCGGGCGGCACATAGTGCATTTGCACTGCTGGCGCGCAGTCTAGCTGCTGCAGGTTTTGGAGGATCTGATACCGGTACAGCAATATGTGCAATTGAAAATCAATTCACGGGCCCACGACCCCCGTAGTCGCTAATCATGGCAGAAAGCCCGTCGTCGGACGCGATAACAGATTCCGAGAAGTTTCACCAAAGAAACAGAGTCTTGCGCACCTCCCGCTTCACGTTCTCGACGTAGGCCGCCGTGTTGGCGTTCTCGATGACGTCGCGGTAGGAGGCGTCCGTCAGCGTATGAAGCTTGTACTCGGGCGCAAAGTACTCGTAGTACGCGCAGTCGGGGAGGTCGTCCGAGATCGGCGTATCCGTCAGCACCGCGGTCTCCAGCGCCCAGCAGCGCGCGACGTTGCTCTTCGTGTAGCCACCGCCGCCGGTCACGAGTGTCGGCACGCCGAACGACTTCATGAAGCGCACCGCCTCCGCATGCCCGTTCAGCGAGATATTGAAGCATCCCAGGCGGTCCTGGGAGAGTGAATCCGCTCCGCACTGTAGCACCACCGCGCCTGGTCGAAACTTCTCCATCACCTGAGAGGAACCATGAGAGGGCCGAAGCGATAGGACAGACGCAAATTGAGAGACAGCCCTAGGTTGAATAGCTAGCTGCATTAAATACTACCCGTATTACAAACAATAATCAGCAAGTCCGAGATAGTCCGCGTGTCAAAATGTCACGGGGGGGGGGGGGGGACGGTCAGTCCGCACGAATCCCGAGCAGAGCCATGGGACGAGTGGTACCCGGTACCCCTCCCGTATTGAGTACTGCCGACATTCATCGCCCAATGTTTCAAGGTCCAAAGCTGGTACTCGCATAAGTAAGACGAGGGCGGTGGTTTTCGCGGCAGCGGGCGGCGGGGCAGCACCTTGCTCATGATGGGCTTGAAGAGGCCGAGGAACGTGGCGTCGTCGACGCCATCCTTCAGAGGCACGTTGACGCTATAGTTCTTCCCAGTGCGCTCGCCCACGTCCTGTCGACAACAGCAGGCGGCACTCGGTCAGCAGAGCGGCGTCAAGGGCAGAGTGCGTGCCACGCGTCCGTACGGAGGTCAATGGTGGACCGACCGGGAGGTAACCCCCTGTCGCCGCGCGGCCATATTTATGACAGTTCGTCCCTTGGACGACACGGCCCAGGTCGGACTTCTTTTGCAACACCCCGACGTGCCTAGTTCTGCATGGTGCCGAAAATCATGTAGCAGGGTCCTACAATGCGTGGCACGACGTGGTCGAGCGGACGAGGTGATGGTGGGGAGGGCTGGACATGTTGTACGGCCACAATACCGAGTCGACATGCATGCAACTGCCTTGCGCACCATTTCGACGCGAAGGGGGGGGGGGGTGCGGAGACGAGACTAGCAAGGAGAGTGTCCGTGTGCGGCAAAAAAGCTGCATGTTTGAACGAAGAAAACATAAATATTATCATACAAATAACAAAAACGGAAACGAACAGGGGCATTACACCTTGAGAGCTCCTGTGCCGGGGAAGAACATGTCGCCATACTTATGGAAGGACACCGTCATGACGCGGTCCGTGAGATAGAAGGCCTCCTCGACGCCGTCGCCGTGGTGGATGTCGATGTCGAGGTACAGCACGCGCGCGTGGTACTTGAGCAGCTCCAGGATGGCCAGCACCTGCGGAGGTACGGGGTGTGCTCAGGGTGCCACGGTGCTGACTGTCCCGCGTCTCTCTTACTTTGCCTCTTGGAGGGATGCAGGGAGGGAGCGTGAGCGAGTGAGGCGCACAGCGAGGCCGCAGCTCACCAGGTCGTTGAGGTAGCAGAACCCGCTGGCCTCTGCCCTCTTGGCGTGGTGCAGCCCGCCGGCCCAGTTGATGGCCGTGTCCACCAGGCCGTGGTTCAGCTTCACGCTGCCGTCTGCGGGAGCGCACCGCTTGGAATCATGCTAAGCAGGCAGAGGAATGACCAGGCAGGCAGGCAGGCAGGTGGGGCGGAGCACGGCTGGGCGGGGCGCACCAATGGAGGCGCCAGTGTACTTGCGGCAGAAGTTGAAGACGCCCTCAAAGATGGGGCAGTCCTCTTGCAGGTTGAAGCGCTGCAGCAGGTGGAGGTTGTCCTGCCGGAGCGCGCACATACACACCGCATCAGACACGCACAGGCAGTTAGCCCCCCGCCCCCCCCCCCCCCCCCCACCGGGCCCTCGTCGCTTCTCGTGGTGAGCCCCTTTGGGTGGTGCATCAGGGCTGTGGTGGCCCACATTGACGTTGTCCGGGGTGACTTTGCTCAGGAAGTCGACGTAGTCCTGCAAATATGGCACAAGGGATCGGTTGGGGGGGGGCTGAGCATATGGAGGCATCCATCGTCTATCTCTCTCTCCCTCCCATCTGTGGTCGGATGGACATGGCGCCATCTAGGGGAGTGTGGGGACAAGCGGGGGGCAGAGTGGCACCTCCGCATGGAACTGAGCGATCTCCACCGGGTAGGCAGCGCGCGGCCTCTGCAGGGAAGGGGCGCAGGCAGACTGAGCAGGTCGGCTGCCTCGTGGACAGCGGCGTGCAGAATGCAATGTTGGCATTACACTCCCATCATCCCATTTGCCATGTATGGATTGCGGTGGCAGCCATGCTATGAGGGTGATGATGCTGGCGAGGGTGAGGGTTGTACTGCGCATGGATGATGCGCTGAGCGGGGCGCCGCTACTCACAAAGACATCCAGCTTGTCGTGCAGGCCGTAGCCGAGTACCAGGTGGTGTGTCATGCACATGCGGTGAGGCTTCATGGGGTGGTTCGGCCCGTAGTACACCTTGTTGTAGTCGTCTGCGCGGCGCAGGGCCCAAGGGATGAGGTTCCAGTGACCAGTGACCGCGGGGGGCAAAGGGGAATAGTGCAAGGAAGAGGGAGGGGAGGGGGCGCGGGGGGGGGGGGGGGGTGGGGGGGGGGGGGTGGGGGGTGGGGGGGGGGGGCGGGAGGCCGAGCTGAGCTAGTGCACCATCGTAGTAGTAGCAGATGCGCTTGGAGGCCTTCACCATCCTGCCTGCCAGCTACACCCACGAGCTGCACCGTGGCGGACAGCAGGTAGAGGTTCAGCAGTGCGGGTACAGGGCTTGGGCAGCATCCCCAATCTCTGCAATCCATGGGCCTCATCCTCTCCTCCTCAACCCCCCCCCCCCCCCCCCCCCCCCCCCCCCCCCTTGGGGCCAGACCTCGGTCGCCAGGATGCCAGGCAGCCACCTGTAGCTCCTCTACTCGGCGAACTGCCACAGGCGGCCGCTAGCCGTGGCGCACTGCCCGTTTGCCAGCCTGCTCACCCCCTGCTTGCTGGCTTGCCTGCCGTGCTTCGGCGCGCGAGCCTCCGCCCCGTCCGCTGTCTTCGCTTCGAGGAGCGGCCGGTATCGACGCGCGCTTGCAGGGCGGGACCCCCGGGCGCTTGGCTCGCCAACAATAGCAGGGCGATAAACAATTGCCAGCCCTCCGACGTGCTGCTGCTGTCGTTGCAGGTGGGACAGTCTGCTAGGCAGCCAGTAGGAACTCTCCAACTCTCCCACACACCAGCTCGCGATGGTCGAGGATTGGCGCTGTGCCTGCACAGCCTGCTGCTGCTGTCTTGCCGCGACGACGACGCGCGGTCGCGCGTTATTATTTATTATTCATTCAGTAGGCGGCGCAGTGCAGCGCAGCTGCGCGCGCGGCGCGCGAGCCATCGCATCATTCGCGCGCGGGCCTCGACTTTAAAACCTACTGCTGAAAAACTCAAAAATAGGATTATGAACAGGATCACTTTCAATTACATCAGGGCTTTCACAAAAGCGCACTACAAAGAGAACTAACAGCAACTATGAAAGGTTGCCAGCAAAAGAGAGACATAAGCCTGAAACCAAGGTCGAGCAGGAGGACAGGGAGCCAAGAACCAAGAAGGAGCCAAGGGAACCACGAAGTCACTTCGCTGCCAGGAACTAAAGGAACCCCCGCCCCGGGGTAGGCTATCAGGCGCGGCGAGGACGCTTGCAGCCAATGACCCGAATGACTTTTTTATCATCCAAAAGAGGAAAAACATGATTCATCGCTATATCCTTCACCCGATTCTTCCCAGTGTGACCAAACCCCTCATTGTGCACCAGGGAATAGCTAGGGCCATCGTTCGGCGGCTTCACACAGAATGCGGCGAGTCAGTGGAAACAGGAGGCAACGCCTACTGTTCCGACTGTTTGACCCACATCAGCTGGCTCAGGCAGAAGCGCACCAGCATGGCCGGCTCGCTTGGCGGCCGCTGGCGTCTAGACGTTTGAAAATACTAGGCCGTAGGTGGTGAAGTCAGGGCCACAACAGGATTCCGCCGACAGAAGCAGACTACGATGCTCACATTACGAGGGAGGACCGGCACGAGCTTATCGTCGCTGCTATCTATGGCAGGCAGAGCCACACTGCGTGTTGCCGGCATGAGGAGATGTAAGTTTGGGGACAGGGGGACCTGCAGCTGTGTCGAAATGGGGAAAGCCACCTACGCCCTGTAATGAGAGTGGCGGAGGTATCGCACGACCGCGGTGCCCATGGAGCGGCTCGGATGCCGCCTAATTCTTCTTCTTCTTCTCCGCGGGCGGGGCCTCGGCGCCACCCTTGCCCGCCATCATGTCCGACAGATCCATCGCGTCGATGCCCATCTCGCGCAGCTTGGCATTGATCTCCTCGTCGGAGGGCATGTTTTCATCGCCGCCGCTGTCCCCCATGGCCTCCGCCATCCCGGGGGGCGCCCCGGCAGCCGCCGCCGCCCCCATCATGGAGGGGTCCATCCCCATGCTGCGCAGCGTGGCGATCAGGTCCGCTTCCGACGGCATGTTCTTCGCGTCGACGCCCATCGCGCGCAGCTTGGCGCTAACCGCGGGGTCCGCCGCGTCGGGCGGCATCTCGGCGCCCGTGCCGCCCGCCGAACCACCGCCCTTCTCCGCCTCCGCCTCCGCCGCGTACTTCATTGTCTCCTCGATGTCGAGCCCGTGGCGGGTGGCCGCGACCGGCATGTCGTCCAGGAAGTCGTCCAGCTCCGTCGGCAGCACCTCGCCGCAGCCGGACACGTACACCGCCTTCTTGGTCTCGCCCGACGCGCTGCCCAGCGTCTCCAGCACCCGTAGCGTCCGCATGCTCTCGCCCTCCATCGCCTGCCGCAACCGGCCGGCAACAGGTCAGCGCCAATGAAGGCCCTCACCCTAGATCCCGTTCCAAGACCCACGACTTTACTACTTTGTATATAATGAACTAAATAAAAACACTTAAGAGTGGCCAACTGCTACATAGCAGTAATTCATCTTCTAGTAGGTCCCGTGTCAGTGTGCTCTTCGTGCATAATGCAGGGGATGAGATCGACCGCGGGGGGGGGGGGGGGGGGGGGGGACAAGTGTTTAAAGTGACAATGAATAAAGAGCATCGCAAAGGCGCGAAGGCTCGCCGGCACTGCAGCCCTCTAACAATAAAAAGATTTTGAAAATACATACCAAACGTTGGGATGCGTTCCCATGTGTGAGCCCCAGCACAAAAAAGTCATTGTTAAATGGACGAGTATTAACCACCGGGGAAAGCCGAATTGCTATTGAATCCATGGCCGCTTACGGCTGCCGGCGCAGATACCAGAACCCTGATCCTAAGCCTCAGAACATGCTTCCTGGCAGCCCATCAGAACACTCGCTGCAGTTCCGAGACAGTTTCGTCTAAGTGTGACATCTGGCAGGCTGGGCAGGTGCTTCAAGTACGCGTAATGCTGTGATTACCGCGTCGGCGCCCGAATTTGCATTTCGCTTTACCGATGAGATTTGTCGCGCGAATCAGGCGTGAGGTCTTCAGAGGGGGGGGGGGGGGGGGGGGGTAACCTTGCCGAAGACGGTGTGCTTTCCGTTGAGGTGCGGCTGCGGCCGGAACAGGATGAAAAACTGCGAGCCGTTGGTGTTGGGCCCCGCGTTGGCCATCGACAGGACGCCGCCCGCGTCGTGCTTGAGCGCAAAGTTCTCGTCGTCAAAGACCTCGCCGTAGATGGACTCGCCGCCTGCGCCGCCGCGCACAGGCCCGCCGCCCCCGTCAGCACCATCACCATCACCGCCAGCGAGGTCCAGGTACATGGGCTGCCAATGCGGGAGTAAAACCCCTCCTATGAATGAGCACCCGCCCTGCGCGCCAGAGGTCAGCTGCAGCGGAACTACAGCGGCTGTCCTCATAGGGCGCCAGCAAGCCCAATCGGGGGCTTATGCTAAGGGCACTTGTAGGTGCGTCGGCGGCCGCATAAGACACCTCGAAGATGGGACTTTATGGGGATGCGACGCAGCGCCGCCTTAACTCTGCGCTGCGACATACGCGCCGTGTGTTCGCTTGGTCTTGGGTGGGCAAAGTGCAAGGGGTGTCTCTTGAAGGAGAACATCCTGCAGGCGCGTGGGCCACCGTAGTGGGGGAACAGGGCAGCAGGCACCAGGCACGGGTACTTTGTTTAAGGGCTTCCTAAACCCTAAAATTCTAAAGTGACCACCTGAAGCACAGCAAAGTCCCCGCATGCACATACACAGGCAGGTGCGTGTGCGTTTGCCTGCCGTACACATCCTACCAACGCCCCCGGCGCGCTGATGAGACACGGCCACAGCATCAGCGACGACCTCTACCAACATCAAAACGCCCGGGTCCTGCCTCTCCGCAACACCAGCAGCAGGACGACTCGCCTCACAGCCACAACCCCTCATCATCGATCTCTGAGGAAGCAATGCGCCAGCAACGCTGCGCAACCAGAATGCACGCCTCACTCGCACCACCAACTGGGAATGTTACTCTGGCGACAGCCCCCCCGCCCGAGCGTGCACGACCACCCCGGCGCCGGGCCCGCGCTCACACTCACCGGTGCCGTCGCCCATGGTGATGTCGCCGCCCTGCGCCATGAACCCGGGGATGATGCGGTGCAGCGGCGACCCCCGGTACGACAGCGCGTCCCGGCCCGCCTTCTTCGCCGCCATGCCCTGCATGCTGTCCTCGCCGCGGCAGATCTCTGCGGCAGCGGCCACCGGCGTCAGCGCCGGCACCAGCAGCAGCAGCGCCGAGCCCGGCATGCATGCATGCATGCACGCATGCATGGGCCATTCATTCGGGTGCACATCACCGACCACTGGCCCAAGAACTAAGAGCCCGAGGGATATGCTGCGAATTCCTACGGGCGCCGGCGCACCCATAAGGGCCCTTATCAGTAGCCTCAAACTGGGTTTGCATGCCACCTATGAGAACAGCCGCTATAGTTCCGCTGTAGTCTCGCCTGCATTTGACCTCTGACGCGCAGGGACCGTATTACCACGTCGGCACCCGTAGCCCCATGCAAGGAATGCTGCCGAGCCGCATAGGAACATGGAGATTCCAACTACCCAGCTCCAGTGGGGCTCCAGTCGGCCCAAGCAGGCAGGTGGGGCCGGGGCGGCGAGCGCAGGGGGCGGCGCGCTCACCGACGAAGTTGAGCACCGTGCGGGGCGCCGCCTTGCCGTACAGCCCAAACAGGATGGTGCCCAGCGGGCCGTCCTCCGTGGCCAGGTCCAGGTACGCCTGCGCCGCGCCGCCACCAGCCGCTCGGTATGATTAGTTCGATGACCACGTGCCAAACTAATCATACACACGTGGTCATCGAACCACGTGACCAGTGACCATTCATCGAACCACGTGACCACGTGACCATCGATGACCACGTGCCAAACTTTTAGTGTTTGACAACCACGTGCCTGTCGGTAAGACCAGGTCACGCCCCTAAAACCCTAAACCCTAAAGTTCGATAACCACGTGCCTGTCGGTAAGACCAAGTCACAACCCTAAAACCCTAAAGTTTGATTACCACGTGCCTGTCAGTAAGACCAGGTCACGCCCCTAAAACCCTAAACCCTAAAGTTCGATTACCACGTGCCTATGGGTAAGACCAGGTCACGGTGAAGGCCGAGGTGTGAGATCCAGTATCAGTGGCATCGGCCATTGTCTTAGTTGTGTATGTGTCCCAGCGCACCTATAGTCACCCCTGATACGAGTAGCCTCAGATCGGGCCTGCTCGCAACCAATACCAGCATCCGCTACGGTTCCGCTGTTACGCCCGCATTTGGCCTCTGAGAAGCACGGCAGGCTCTTGTTCGCCGAGCCCTCGGTATTGCGCCGGCACCCGGATCGTATGAGGAATGAGTAGCTCGGCACCGCATCACTGGGGGGTAGGGCCGCCGCGTGCCTCAAGCAAGGGAAGGAGGGGGGAGGAGGGTGGGCGGGGGGGGGCGGTGGGGGGGGCTGACGTAGTTGGTGAAGGCGGTGTCGGCGGTGTCCCCCTCGATGAGCGCCTCCCAGCTCTCGTGCCCGATCTCCTTCTTCTCCAGCGTCACCACCACCACGCGCCCGCCCTCCCCGTCGGCCTCGATGCTCCAGAAGCAGCCTGCCAAGGGAGGCCGGGGGGGAGGAGGGTGTGAGGGCCATGAGGCCTTTGGGCGCCGCCACCTCGCCCTCACCGGCTGCCCCGGTCCCACCCTGCCTGCGTGTCCCCCGGAGCCTGATGGACTCAGCTGGTTTGTTCATTTTTGGGCTGACTGAGCCTGATGGGGGCATAGCAGCTTCGCCGCTTCTGCAGTGTTGTGTTAAGAGGTCGAGGTCCTTGGGGGTTGATGGCCTTTCAATATTATCCGTACCCCCCGCCATTGCGATTGTTTGAGTGCAGGTGCCGGCGCACCTACAAGAGCCCTTCTCATAACCCAAAAACTGGGCTTGCTGGCAACCTACAGGAAAATTCGCTGTAGTTTCGCTATCGCTTTGCCGACATTTGACCTCTAGCAGGGAGGGCGGGTCCTTAATATTGGCGGTGTGTATCACCGTGCCGGCACCTGTAGATGATTGTCACGGCCCTCTGTCGCTTCTGGCACATGCGCCACCCGTACAGTAGTAGTAGTAGTAGCAGTAGCAGACGGAGGGAGGCAGAGAGAGCTCGCACGGGGATATACTGTTGTATATACTTGTTCGTTATTTATTCGCCCTGGGGGCTGCCGATGGTGGAAGCCCCCCCCCCCCCCCCCCCCCCCCGGGCTATTGCGGTTTTGCCCTCCCCAGCCCCTCACCGTCAGGGTCCACCATGGCCTCCTTGGTTTTCTCGTCGAAGAAGCCCGCCAGCGCCGGCTCGCCCCGCACCGCCAGGCTGAGCCGCTTGGGGTGCACCTCCAGCGCGACGTCGCCCCCGCGCACCTCCTCCGGGATGGGCAGCTTGATCAGCACCTCGTTCGTGCTCTGCGACCATGTGGGCTTGAAGCCGGGCGACTGCGCCACACGGGCCGAGCGCGTCAGGCCGGCGGGGCGCGGCTGCAGGCTTGCTAATGCACCCCCGGATAATGCCCGATGTATGGTGAGGGGTCGGGCGCTCGTGAGGGCCGATCGGAGAGCGCGGGTGGGAGAGGGGGGGGTCGCGCTCACGCACCGCCTTGAGCGACGCCCGCGGCACCACCATTCGCCGCGCCGCGGTCCTACGCGTGGCGCACCTCCCGCCACCGCTCAGGGGACGGGTCGCCGACAGGGGGTACAATGAAAGGCACATCGGGGCCATGGGGGGGATATTTAGGGGTTGTCCAGGGGTAGTTTTATATTCCGGAAAGCCGAGGCGTTGCGACACTTCTCGTCGGTGCCGCTGCTGTGCCCTGGCGGCGCGTGTCAGAGGAAGGCGCTGCGAAGCTGTGAAGTTTTATGCCGGTGCCTGGAGAAGGCTACCACTGCTTCTGAGCACTGGTGGTGTTTGGGGGGGGGGGGGGGGGGGGGGGGGTAGCTGTGAGTGGCGGTTGGAGGGGTTCGTCGTCGGCCGGGGGGACGGGAGAGTGGATCAGATGGTTCCACCGGCCGTTCCGGCACTCCAAGTTGCCGACACATGAGATATGACCCCGCCGACACCGACGTCAATATGCTACTGCACCGACGGCAGCGACACCGGAGGATACGCAATAACGACGACATTTAACCGGGATAATGGCGTTCTCATCGCGCCCAAGACTCCGCCGGCGCGGATGACGTCCGCGCTGCGACGACGACAATGCTGATGATAAATATACAGGGTACGTACCTGTCTGCGACCAGTAGTACGTTACCATCAGTACTATTATGCATAAATGTACACTTTTCCACATAATTCCCAGGCCCCTTTCTCGCCAAATCCGAGCTTAAGAATAGTAGGGCAGCTGAATCTAGAGTTGATGACCTGAAATCCTGGAATATTGCACTTTTATGATCAGCCTTTACCACCATAGGGTGTTAGCAACCCCTTTGGCACTAACAAGTGCCCTACACGAGTGGCACTTGCGCCACACTGAGCGTTTCCAGTACCCCCACAATAATAACAACAGGGTTTGGTTCCCTGCACGGTCGTCCCGCCGCGCATGCATAGACCATTGCAGGGTGGGATGGCCATGGGTGGGCGAGAAAACATGTCAGCAAAGAGGCTAGGGTATTTTTGCTTGGGGCGGGGCCATAGTGGCGTGCGCCCGTGCATGATTTGGAGTGATACCATCTCCATTGCCAATGCCGCCCTGTGGTGCAGCTCTCAAAGCTGCGGTATCGCTCAATGCGTTGCGAGGAAACGTCAGTAAAATTAAATACCAATTAACAACTACGCTAAAAGGGCTACAAATTTCACCGTCGGAGCACGGTCATACGAGGCCATTTAGGCACTTTTCGAATTTTTGAATTCTGACGTCTCTGTCGGCGTGTGGTCAACACGGCGTGAAACATTACGCCAAGGGGATATCAAAACCTGATACACGTTGGCAAGACAGTGTGTTGTATGTACTTGTCCACGGACTACTCATACTTGGCACAAGCCCCCTTGAGCGCTGCTCACTGCCGCAATGCCGGATCTCCCCTTTCACAACAGCATTTCCACCATCATCGACGCATGAAGGTGCACGCCATTGCCGCCCCACTGGGCCCACCATGGCGCGCTATGAGCATGCGGCCATGCACTACAAGAGAAAAGCTTTGGCCTACGGCAAGGAGGCCGCGAGAACCCTCTCCCGCCTGCGCGTGCAACGATCACAGCGCATTTTGTCCATGATCTTGGCCATAAACCATCGGCATCGACACTTAGCTAGGGCTTGGTCCAGGTCTTGAATGACCTAATTTCAACGCCCTACGTGTATGGTGGATAGTAATCATACCAAGGGTGATGTGGTATGAGTACGGGGGCTGTAGTGTCCCATGCCTATTTGTGCTCACGAGTGGCGCAATTTGTGGTTTTAAAGCGCTAGCGCTAGGAGCCCTGCTTTTGCCTGAATAAAAGCGTTGACGGCAACGGCCACCGCGTGGCAGTATGGTGTGTATCGCGGTATCGCGGCATTCCCCCCAGCCGTACGACCCTGAGTAACACGCATGCACGATTTCAGTGTAGCCGCGCAGCATGGGCATCTGGATCAAATTCGCAAACCCCGTACTTATGTGGAGGGGTGTATACCCATGCTACTAAATAATATATGTTAAATACGCGTTTATAAAACCTTAAAAGTAGGTCTAAGTCTGATGATTACCTTGTGCGTAAAAGTAGAACGCGTAATGTCTGTTGTCAGTACGATTATTAACGTCATCCTATCGTTGTGCATCAATCCGCGCGCATTATTGTATAGCTATACAGTTTCAAACAATGCACGTAAAATTTTCCGGAATACATGTGCAATACAACTCAAACAATGTCCTTTTTAATGCTGTCCGAAATCGAATCAATACAACCGAGATGTATCCGTCAGTTTTCTTGCAAACAATCCAGCTATCAGCAATATATTTTCTGTTCTATCCACACGCGTCATTCTGTTTCGAATTATCGAAATTTTATTCTAATGGACTGGCCGGTTACCCCGTGCTACTATACTACAGATACCAAGCCTATATCGTTATTATTCGCGCGTCTGCTGGTTTGCCGTCACAAGTGAAGGGGATATCGCGAAATCATGATGCTACATGTGGACAACATGCGCGTCCTTATCAATCAGCACGCGAGGCGGCAGCGATGCCGCCCCAGTAGTACCACCGCACCCCCGCGAGGAATTACTGCCCAGCCATGAAAGTGCTGCATCGTATACGGCAGCAAGGCGCAGGTAATACAGCAGCAGCGAAAGTCGGTGGCGAATAAAAGGCAGCGCCCTGCTTGTTCTGAGTAGAAAATCGACGATGTAGGAAAGGACCCGACGAAAAAAGACTGGCGGCCTCTTTGTTGCCCCGCCGCGATGCGGTGTATCGGTGTGCCTAATATGATACATATTTTAACAGATGACAGGGATTAAATGCGCGGACTTTTGTGGCTGTAGGTACCGTAGCGGTCATGGCAGAGCTCCAGGCAGAGGCAAACTCGCAAGGAAACTCTCCACAGACACGCGTGCCGTTACCACCGGAGCTCTGTGCAGTGCCACCAGGGTTCATCTCCTCCCTTGGTGGCGGCATCGAACATCACCGGCCGCATTCATCAGCTGTCACCGTATTCTTCGCCCGCAAGCCAACGCCCCGCCGCTTGCCCGCCGCGACGTGCTACAACTTCCTGATGGGTGGGAGGGGCTGGACGTCCGGCGGACAACTCTGATGATTGATGCCAGCTCGCACCCACGGTATGGATGTGGAGTCGCGATGCGCAGCCGTCAGCATGGCCGACACCAGAGCGCCGATACCAGAGCGCCAACGAGACCGACAAGACCGCCTGACCATAGACGGGGCGACGGCGGGCAGGAACGGCGGGCAGACGGGGCGCAGCAAGGAGGAGGAGGGGGGGGGGGGGTAGCGACTGTAGCCCACAAGTTGTGCGATCTGCAGCATCATGGCGGCGGCACCGAATAGTACTGATTGAGACCGTCAGCTCGGCTTGACTCAGCTTGGCTCGGCTCGGCTTGTTTGGCGGAGACCAGAAATATAGTTGCTTATTGCAGGACGCGGCCCGTGTCCAGTTCAATCAGTCAGCAGGCGCCCGAACGCTCTGCCTAACGTGTCAATCCACGACTAGGTTTGCCAATCTTCGACACAAAAGGCGCACCCGCCTCTCGCAGGCCTCGATGTTTGCCAGGTGTTTTTTCGATGTTTTTTCGATGTTCGGCAGGCCACATGGGGTCGAGGGTTTGAGGCCGCACTCGAGGGTTGCGCAGCAGTGTGCGCCAACCCCCGGAGGACCTCGCCATCACGCCGGCAGCAGCGCCTCCTCCAGGCTGGCGCTCCCCGGAGCCGTGACCGCGGCGGTGGCGGCGCGCTCCAGCATGCGCAGCTGCGCCTGCTGCGCCTCCTTGTCCATGTCGATCAGCACCTGCGCGAGTCCGGAAAGGGGGGGGGAGGGGCACACAGACATAGAGTACTAGGCCGACGCCCTGCCTAGCCAAATTAAACGTCCCTTGCCCGGCAGGCATCGGCATCCAGCAGTGCATGCAACCGCACATCTGCACTCACGCGCTGGCTGACAACAACGGGCAAATAGCCTCACAAGCATGAGAATAACAGCTTTCGAGCAAGAGCAGAGGTTACGCTACGGTCGCCTGCGCGTTGATGAGGACACCGCAAGAGGCTGAGGTCAAACGTAGGCGAAACTAAAGCGAAACTGTATAGCAAAGGTTCTCATAGGTTGCATGTGAGCCCAATTGGGGCGAAACCGATAATCGCAGCAAGCATGTGGCTACACACCGAACGCTCTGCCTAACGTGTCAATCCACGACTAAGTGTGCCAATCTTCGACACACAAGGCGCACTCGCCCCTCGCATGCCTCGATGTTTGCCCGCATCGGCGCGCAGGCCACACAGGGTCGAGGGTTTCAGGCCGCACTCGAGGGTTGCGCAGCAGTGTGCGCCAACCCCCATCACGCTGGTAGCAGTGGCTCATCCAGGCTGGCGATCCCCGGAGCCGTGACCGCGGCGGTGGCGGCGCGCTCCAGCATGCGCAGCTGCGCCTGCTGCGCCTCCTTGTCCATGTCGATCAGCACCTGCGCGAGCCCGGAGGAGGGGGGGGGGGGGGCGGACCCAGACATAGAGCGCCAGGCTGCCCCCCCCCCCCCCCCTACCCAAATGAAACGTCCCTTGCCCGGCAGGCATCGGCATCCAGCAGTGCATGCAACCGCACATCTGCACTCACGCGCTGGCTGACAACAACGGGCGGATAGCCTCATAAGACGAATACATCGCGATATCATTACGAGAACTAAGGTTATTCGCTGGCACCCCATTTCTGAGAGGGGAAAATTGAGTTCTTGCAGTCGGGTCGGCCACCTGCCCTCTGATTACGGCATGGTACCATACACATAGTTTGTAATGCTGTGTAGTGTTTCAGGCGGGCCGCCCCCTGGTGATGATAACAATCGTAATTGTAATCTTTCCTGTTATTTTCCGGGTGTTGCTCAGACCCCCCCCCCCCCCCCCCCTCCCCCCGGCCCCGTCCTATATGGCGCCGTTAGTGCCTCACCGTCACCGTCGCAAAGAGGATGACCGCCTCGCAGGAGTAGCCCACCAGCAGGGCGTACCAGAAGCCGTGCAGCTGCGGAGGGCGCAGAAGCACCGCGTCGGTCAGGCGCCAGGCACGGGGCACACGTCCGTAAGGGGCGAACCCCGGACGTGCATGTTTATGGTTCTGTTTCACTCGGCGGGCGCAAATCCCGCCCGGAACCCATTGCCAACGAGCACTTAATACCCGTGACCGCACTTTGGGTCCGAGCCACAATACTATTTCTTATTCCAACCCCCCCCCCCCCCCCCCCAAAAAAAAAGGAGGAAACCCATATACCGTACCATTAAATACGGTCCACGAGGCCAAAAAATAGTGAATTGTTTGGCACCTTTGCATCGTAATATTCGTTATGCATTCGTGCTGTATTTAGCGTTATTTCTCTGTTTTCATAGTTTTTCCTCTTCAAAGAGAGGGGCATCAAAAACATAATTTATCCTCGGACCGGTTGTATTTGGACGGTATATATATATCTGACAGTAGATCAGAATATCACGCGAATGCACCGCGGAATCTCCGACCCGGTGGTGCCAAACCAATCATTGTTGTTGTGACCCGCGAACTCAATTACATAATAATGGTATGCGGGTATTTATGTCTTGCAGTAGGGGAAGCTGCATCTGCATTCGGGCCCGGCCTGGTCTCTGAACCCCTTTGCGGCATGCAGAGGCGGGTCTGTAGAACAATTCGGCTTGGTGTGAGCAGCAAGTCGGCACAATGCAGTGCAATTCAATTCAATACAATTGGAGGGGGGGGGGGAGGGGGGGATGCACCGCAAGCTTGAAGCCAAAGCCGAGCGTCGCCGCCAGCGGCACACAGAAGCACCACAGCACGACCACGCTGACGGCCGCCCCGATGGCCTGCCGGCCGGAGCCGCGCAGCGGGGCGGTGCAGATGGACTGGAACGCGTCCACTGCGCGGGGCACACACACATCCCCCCGGGGGGGGGGGGGGGGGGGGTCAGTATAGGCGGATTGGTTCGCGTTCATTAACTGAAATTTTCGGTCGCGTATCGCGTATCTTACTGCGATCGGACATTCTGATCTTGGTACGAGTAGGAGTAGGAGTAGTACACGGACTATATTACTGCATACCATAATCCGTTCCAGTGATCACTAATCTGCAGTAATCACCAGCAGTTGTTGTGGTGGTAGTCCTACCCGTAGACATGCAGGATGTCACGATCACACAACACTTAGTACCGCGTCTAAACAGTTTGTCATTACAATGGAACTTTCGCAATAGTATTATCAATAACAGGAGTATCATAGGCCACCGGTATAGCAGCACAACATAATTGGGAAACGCTGGAAGGGTGGCGAAACACGGCCAGGGGAGGCACCGCCGTTTAACTGTTTTGCCACCTATGCGCTGGTGCATGACATATTGCGAATGCGCAACAATAATAGATGTGTTTTTCATCGGTTTAAAACAAGCAACATGGAGCCTGACATCCACAACCGCCAAGCAGCAAAACCGCCTGAGAGAAACTTTACGCAACTCAGGACCCCCCTTCCTATCCACTGCCGATTTCCGATGCCGCTCCTCTCGCTGCGTCCTCTCCTAAAACTCTCTCCGTCGCTCGTGTGAAATCAACGACTATCCAAACAGTATCATACAAATCGGAATACGAGTCGAAATCCGCGCGAGTGTTATTGAGGTTGGGCGATTGCACTGTTAGATTGCGGTCCAAAAGCGACCGCGGGCGGCTTTGGGAACGTCGCCCCAGACCAGGGCCGGAACCCAGCATGTTCAGATCGTGACCTAGGCGCGCGCAATCCTCCAGAGACGCCGCCCACGTGCCATCGTAGGTTCGGCCAAGCCGATTCGACCATCGCCGCATTCGAGCCCTGAAGCGCTCACGCGCAGCGGCAGGCGCGGCTTTGGTATTCGGGTTTCACTTGGTTTGTGCGAAATGTTGTCGCTATGTGCCGTACGGAACCCCAATCGGCCGACGTGGTCCAGACAGTTATACCAAAGCCGCATGCGGGTCGATAGAAGACCGCAGCATTGCGTCAAGCTTACTGTTGTAAAGTAGTGTACTGCTTTCTGTGCGTCAGCTCTTGGACGTTACGATCGGTTTCCGCACCAAGCATGTTCAATTTCGATTTCGATGTCGATTTCATTTATCATCTGGCGTACAATGCGCGCCGTCGTGATGGTGGGGTTGGGTGGCGTCACTGTTCACAAGGTTGGATGGCTCACCCCAGAGGATGGCGCTGATGAAGGGGACGACGGCGTCCAGCGCGGCGAGCACCTCCACGTCGTCGGTGTAGATGTGCCCGATGCGGTGCCGGAGCACGTAGATGAGCACGCAAAAGGTGGTCATCAGCGCGGTGTTGAGCGCCATGCCCATGTACTGGGCAAGCCGCGCGCGCCGGGGCTGGTTGGCGCCTGTAGGCGCCCATCGGCAGAAAGGGAGGGACGGGCTCAATGCGACCATCGACATGCAGACGCATACGGGTGCCGGCGCGGTAATGAGGACGCCGCAAATAGGAGCCCGCCCGGCCTGCCAGAAGTCCAATGCAGAAGAGACTAAAGTGTTCGTATCTGTTGCATGCAAGCCCAGCCTGAGGCTTTTGATGGGGGTCCGTGTAGGAGCGTCAGCACTCGTATTATGGCAGCATACAAAGACTAATGCGATGCTGCAGCAATACTCGTGTACTGAAGAATTGCATGCCGATGGGCACTGCGCCGATGTCGAAGCAGGGCCGAACAGTCCTCCCTGCGGGGCGGTCTGAGCCCCGATTCGCAGACTGTGTTCTAACTTATTGCAGACGATACCATCAATCCAATAATGGTACATAGCTGAGATTCCTTAGCACATGTGGACCTATGCAGACCCTATGACCCCAAAACCCCAAAACCCAAAACCTTGTTAAAAATTAAGCGGCGGCGGATGTTTGCTATCTATTATTGCGGACATTGGCGGAAGTATATTGGGAGGAAGGCGAGAGGGAGGGGGTGCACCCAGAAAGTTTGCCACGCCGACACCCGCGGCGCAGGTGGTGGCCAGCGGCGTCATCATGAAGAGCGAGACGACGTTGAAGCCCTGCGTGACATCGCAACCAGGATGCGGGGGGGGGGAGGGGGGGGGCGGCCGGGGGATGCGATATGACTCAGCGCTTACTTCCTGTTGGCCTTATGCCGTGTACGATAGCATCACATGAATTTGACCGCAGGAAACGCACCTCATATATAAAACCGCGCAGTGTCTGTTTCGAGGTACACAGCTTGATGCACATCTGCGAACATATCCCTAACTCTGCTAGGTGTAGACCTATTACGTACATACCTAGCAGGGGCAGGTATATACCTGATATAGACATAGCAGAGTTTGGTGTATACCTACCACATATATATAGCAAACATAGGTATATACCTACTATGCTGTAGGCATGCCATATATACCTACTTCGCTAGGTATACCATATATACCTAGCGAAGTTTGGTATCTACCTAAGTAACTATTCCTGACAACTCCTTCACAAGTGGGTCCAATGGCCTTCCCGGGGAGAATTGAGGCGGTCCGCAGCAGCATAGGGAAACACCACGGTGCCCAGCAGTGCCGCTTTGCATGCACAGCGGAGGTTTGCCAATGCGAGGCACGGGGCTGAAAGCGACAGATGTGCTTCAGAAGGTTGGCCGCACCAGCCCCATGACGCCCACGCTGACCTCCGGGTCGGGGAGCAGCCCTGCAAGGGGCCGCGCAGGCAAGCACCACCGCTCAGCCCCACGCCCTCCTCCTACTGCCCCCTAAGCTGGCTCAAGCGCAGAGTTTGCTGACCCCATAATATAGTAATATCAATACACCTCGTCGTCTTAGGGCTATCGCCAGGCACCCAATGTTTGGACCGAGTGATACCCTTAGGCCGCCCCGGGGCCACAGCGCCGGGCGCATTTAACCATACCATACCATCGTAGTCTTTGCGCGGCTACAAGGGGCTCTTTACTGTTTCTCAGTAATTCTAGGATGCCAACAAAGAACACGTCATTAAACACGTCATTAACTTCTCGCGCCCTAGGCTTCCCCGTGTCGAGTGACTGTTCACATCGACCATGAGTTACGAAATACATGCTCATAGCATTTCAGGGTAACATCTTTGCAGTTTCTGACGCCATCGCAGCATTGTATTGCAGGGGAAGTTGTCGGATATTTTTCATCATTTAACCAAAACTGAAGGGGTTTTATTCGGGGATCTTCAGGACCGAGTCGATTGGGTGTCAAAACAAAAAGGTGGCACTTCAGGTGGCAGAGGGAAAACACTGACAGCTTTGATTCTAAGAGCATTGGTGCCACATTGTGCCGTCGTGCCATATGTCCGCACAAGGAGCGTTTGAGCCATTTCAATAATGTCATACCCCCCTCCTCGACCTGACACGCGTCTTCAACTCTCCCGGTGTGAAAAAATTGGAACGGGCCGCAGGGGCGTGGCTACTCAGACAGCGTTGCGACACGTGACGCAGCAGGATGCCCAACCAGGGGCCGCTTACCCGCCAGCAGGATCATTATCTCCCAGCACCACCTGCACACACACAACACACCAACACAACTGTCAGTATCAACGGCACATGTGTCCTGTCGTCAGGCTACTATTGTCTGTCGCGCATGATGCAGGGCGTCCTCCCGCCAGTACCAGTCGAGGCAAATCATCATGGTGGTCGGAAACGCCAGCGCGATGAAGCCTTTGAAGCCCTGAGGAGGGCGCCGCAGCAAAGGCATTCCGAATGAGGTTCCGACCTTACCGTACAATCAGGACTGTGTGTATCGTCACGTCCAGCACAGCCTAGATGTAACCCGTGAACACGTCGTCAAGCATTTCGCTACGAGCGTACTTGCCTATCGAAGACGCGAATACTGCGTCAACTCGCAAGAACCGCCGATTCCAACACAAAGAATTTGGCGAAAGGCGACGCCTAACAACACCGGTTCCTGACCTGCGAGGCCAGCCGGGTACTACACGAGGACTGGCTGCGTTGCCACCGACAACTAGAGAAACATCGACTCGCGCTTCGTCACTCGCCACCGTCGTGGCGTTCGGACACATGGACGACAGACGCCGCATAGCAATAACCCAGTTCCTTACCTGCCAGGCGGGCTGCGTGCCCTGCGACGACTACTGCCTGCGTTGCCGCCGACAATTCGCAAGACATCCACTCGTGCTTCAACCCTCCACACTTTCGTAGCGTTTGAACACACGGACGACAGACGCCGCATAGCAACAAGGGTGCTATTTCGTGCCTCCTGACCTGCGAGGCCGGCCGGTGCTTTACGGGGATTGGCTTCGTTGCCGCCGCCAACTCGCGAAACATCACCTCGCTCTTCGTCACTCGCACGCGTCGTGACGCAAAAGAGCGCCGCGTCTGGTCTCGGCTGAGTGAAGCTTAAGCGATCACGTCGTCGCAATTTCCACGATGAACCTGTACGGTAATACTTAAGGCTTCGTGGATTGTGACGACAAGGTATACCGTATATATGCGTTGCCACCGATAACTCGCGCAACATCGACACGAGCTTCGTCACTCGCCAGGCGCAGGGCACACAGCGCCGCATGGTCCACTCGAACAACGAGCCTTGACGCTCGTGTGACGATGCCGTCGGGATTTCCGCTGCGATGTACGGTAATTCTTATACGCAGTGGATTGTAACTACAACGTGATGTATATCAATACTGCAGTTTCGTTAAGAAGATCTTCTTAAAAAATGTAGTCTACTTAAAGCAACGACGTCTTGAGTCAAGATCAGCACATCCGCTGCATTTCTGCCGACTTATTGTAATTGACCTACCCCGTGGGTCACTACAATAATATACTGGTTCAATATACCATCGAGCCGAAGCTTGTGTGTCCGTATTTGTGGTGCATTCTGATACAATACCTATATATGAGGTGTTTGCCTCGCCCGGGGGGGAGAGGGGGGGGGGGGGGGGGGGCGGACAAAAACAATAAAGCATATGTGAGCCCACAGCGAGCCGAACGATATGGTAGACGCGAAAACGGGGGCAATGGTGGGTGCGGTCACACGTACCCGGATCATCTCCCAACTCCAGCCGGGCCATGCGTGCTCGCGGGTGCCGCGCTTGCGCCAGTTGATGACGGCGGAGGTGGCGGCAAAGCACAGCATGTTGGAGAGGTAGCCGGTGCTGATGGCGTGCGCGGCGCCGAGGTAGCCCAGACCGAGGAAGTCGATGTAGAGCCAGGCGTAGAACGGCATGCAGCTGAGCGTGAAGATGGCGATCAGCATGTTGGGGAGCACGATCCCCTACGTGCCAGCGCCCGTGATAAGTCAGCCGCTCGAGCGCGCCGAGCTGGCATGCGACTCATGCATTCGATTGACTGATAGTGCAAACCCTCGCCGGCAACTTCAACATCATCGCTAACTGACAATATCCATATAAACGGAGATCTCATTTGATTTGCAACTGATGAGACGAAACAGACAACAAACTTTCCGGCATTCACGTAAACTATTCAGATAGTCATTGATTGTGGCTAGCGGCGCTGTCTTCGGTTTCCAGTATACTTGGTAGATACTTGTTTGGTAGGCGGACAAGAGGCGGGTACACCCTCGGCAGTGCTTTATTGGAGGTGCGCCGGTACCCGTATTTGTAACCATTAAACTCAATTCTAGGTTTTACAGTGGTGGCGGTGGATGTCATATTTCGATAGCTCGAAACCAATGCCGCTGGCTTTCATACGGATCCGGATTTCGAGATGTGACATCGAATATACTGAGTGGCTGGCATACACTTCACCAATAACACAGGAGCGAGGGGGGGGAGCAAGGCGGGCAGGGGAGTTTCCGCTAGATAGGCGGGCTATGACAGGGTGGGGTGATGGAACGATGATTTACAGATATACCTTGGCTAGTGTGTTTGTCCAGATGGCGCAGGACCGGCTTTTGAGTGCGGGTTCTTTTTTCACAATAGCAATACCACGCGTTCTCAGCGATTGTTTGCATTTCGAGAAAGAAGGGAGTGCATTCCAGGCAGGGGACGTTTTTCGTTTCCAGACCGCTAGAAACGTGTAGGGAGGTGTAAATTATTTGACAAGGAGATGCACACTTGCCGGCTTCCGCCCCAATTGAACTTTATCACGCATGTGCAGTACTAGCTCAAGGGATGGGTGGTGTGGAGGGGGGGGGGGGGGGGGGGGGGGCGGCGCACCCGGGACGTCAGGCTGCGTTTGAAGCACTCCGCCATGCCAAGGAACCACAGCCCCGGCGTGAGGCGCACCAGGTACGCGGCCGCCCCGTGCGCGGTCTCCGGGGCCTGACCTAAGCGCAGCGTCGGGCAGCACCGACGATCAGGGGTGGCGCCCGGTGAGGCCACTAGGGGGGGAGGGGGGCTCCCGGTCCCCGGCAAGCACAGCCATCAATGCCTCTGAGAAACGACTCGCATAGGGACGTGACTATTCATTTGCCTAGGGCACGGGGGCTGGGATGATGGGATCCCTCCGCGTTAAGCGAGAAGAGGGGCGGTGCCCCTCACAACTTTCCAACCCCACCAGAGGATGGGTGCCCGGGGCTGGGGACGCAGTGCTATATGAGGGGCTTAGCCCACGAGGAATCACTGTGCCGGCTGCTGGGAGGGGGGTGGGGACCTGGCCTTCAGAGGGCTGCATGCTACGGTTAATGCGCAAGACGCCGGCCCTATGCAGGTCCATGCCGCCGGGCCGTGAGATAGAAGCATAGCTTCGAGAAACTACCAGGAATAAAGTGGTAAGTAATATGAAATTCCATTCGCCTATGTACAAGAAGAGCCGTTTTCGACAATAAAACAACTTTCTCGTAGGGCCGGCTGATAGAGAGGTTAAAGGCCATTCTCCCATTCAACCCGACAAAGGATAAGAATCGCAACGCTGGTTCTAATAGCAAAGAGCGTGTTGCGGGTGTGCAATTTGGTACCCAGGTCACTTTGGCGTGGTTGCCCAGCCGAATACATACTCTCAGGCTAGGCGAAACCGCGACCGGCGGAGCGTGGTTCCAGAGGGCGCAAACAGTGGGCGAGCAAAGCCTGGGTGCCATCATGGGTCTTTGCCCACAAAAGAGACGGAGCGATACCGCCCACGGCCCACACTGGCACCGAGACAAGTGGGCATGAAGAAAACCGGGGCGGGGGGAGTGGACATTCGGCAGCTCCTTTCCGGCTGCGGATCTGAAAGTCGCGGGACTGGAACGAAGTTCCGCCTAATGCTGGCGACGACTCCTTGGGGCAGAGTGGGATCCGAAGACACAGGGGGGGCAAGGAGACAGGGGGGGGGGGGGGGGGGGGGGAGCGGGGGGGGCTCACCGAGGGCGACCAAGATGGGGGCGGAACCGGCGTACAGCGCCGCAAACAGCGGCATGGAGGCGGTCAGCAGCAGCATGCAGCGCGCCATCTCCAGCCCCACCAGCTTGTACTTGCCGGCGCCCACAGCCTGCAGGCACGCGCGCCACCTGTCATGGCCACCTTACGCAGCCACCGATCCGTACGAACAGGACCTTCTGTCCATAACCTATCCCCCCCCCCTTCTCTCTCTCTCTCTCCCTCTTTTCCCCCCTCTCCATCTCTCTCTCTCACTCTCTCTCTCCCTCTCTTGCTGTCTCCCACATTCGCCAGGATGCGACACCCCCCGGTCAACCAAAGCACTGCATGGCCGCTCGGAGCGCCAACATGCACGGCTATCCTCCTTCTGTCCCTGATCCGTCCGCGCCCCTTGCTCCCGACCCCGACCAAGTGCACATCGCACCGCAAGCCGGTCGCGAGCCGAAGCGCACGGCAAGGCAGCTGCGGAACCAACGAGGCATAATCGGTTGGGTTGCAAACTAAATCAGGGCCCGGTGTCCGCTTCCGGCTGGTGCAGCGCCGCGATGCCCGTGATGGCCAGTGCATTGCCGAGTGGGTTGCGGGACTCAGTAGCGGGTGTTGGGGACTGGCAGGCGGCTTCATCCCCCCCCCCCCCCCTGCCCCCGGCTCCGCTCGTTCCTATCGGCTCCGCCATTCCCTCTCCTTCCCCGGCTCTGTGGCAGCAGCGGCGTGCACCTGCCCGCACAGCGTCTCCAGCGTGGCCGCGCAGCCGATGAACAGCGACATCCCGAGCACGTTGAAGAGGGAGCTGCCCAGGGCGGCGCTCGCGAGCGCGTGCTTGCCTGCGGAGCAAGGAGAACAACAGGCGGAGTTCAGGGTGAATGTTGGTGGGTGGGAGCTAGGCGGGCACAGAATGGCTTTGGCGTATGGGTAGGGAGGGGTGAGTGGGTAGGTGGGGAGGAGGGGGTCGCTTGCCCAGGTGCCCAACATGCGTGAACACCACGATGGAGATGGCAAAGTTGGCCATGTTATTCACCAGCATCGGGATGGCCATGCGGCATGTCCTGTGCTTGCTCACGGGGGACAGGGGAAGGGGGACGGGGTGTTGGTTGGCATCGGCGCAAGCGTGACGGGAGCCACGTGCACCCCATGACGCCGAATCCCCCCCATGACACCCGGCCCCACACCGATCCAATCCCATGGCACGATGGCCTGCCGGGGCGCTTGCCTGCCAAACTCCATGCGCAGCGCAGGGAGGTACAGCCGCAGGCTGCGTGCGCGGTGTGCGCCCTCCACCTGCGTGCCGCGGCAGCTTTAGCTTCTCACCTGCTCTGGTGATACGGCGAAACGTGCGCAGGTGGGGCGGACCAGAGGGGGGGGGGTACCGATGGCTCACCCCCGATGGGAGGGGAGGAGCTCATTGCGCCGCTGCCTGTTGGCTCTATCTCTGCACGCCAGCGAATCGGGTTCTTGTAAGAGCAGACACGCAACACATACATATATCGTTGAGAGAGAGAGAGAGAGAGAGAGGGAGGGTTCACACGTATTAAGCCTCAACATTAATAGCGTGCATTTACATTTATGTGATTCCTACGCTGAACCGTTGTGTGTAGCTTGCGGAGCGCGGGGGCGGAGGGGGGAGGATTGCTGGGCGAGGTCTGGGGTGGAGAAGGGGCCGCCCGGGGGGGGGGGGGGGGGGGGGGGCACCGCCGCCATCGACCTCCGCCATCGCTGCGTCGCTTCCCGTCGACATATCCCCCCGCGCCCAGCAGCTGCCGCTCACGAGCGCACTTCCGCGTCGCCCTCCGTGCCAGCACGAGTCGATGGCGCCGAGTCGCTTCGCTGCCTGCCGTCACTCGCTGGATGGCGCGGCGCAGGTCAGGCAGACCCGCCCGACTCCCCCCCCCCCCCCCCCCCCCCCCCCCCCCCCACTTCCCGCCGACGACGCCGCAGCCGCGCGGCCGACCCTCCGCGCCGCTCCGCGCCTCGGTGTGACTGGCACAACGCACTGCAGTCTAGGTGACCCAGGCGCTGGTGGTAATTTTTTTGACTGCGTTTGGTCTGCGAGACGCCGCTGCAGTCGATCAGATGGCGCTATGCTAATATCGAGAGAGCAGGGGGCTTCGCGGTGCGGTGCGACGACCAGCCGGTCGACCGGCATACATGTACCCTGTAGCGACGCTACGGTACCTGCGTCAACCCCCCGCCCGCGCGGTGACATGCTGCGCGGAGGGCGGCACCCGTTCCCCTGCTGGCTGGCGCTCCGAAACCAAAATAATCACCATCCACACGGGACGCGAAGAAGCGAAAATGCTCAGCCTGGTTTCGGAGCGCAACCGACGTACGACGGCGGCCGTCGACAATAAGAAGGCGTCGATGCTGACTCGATGTGCGCGGCGCGCGGGCGTCGCTGGCGGTGTCGACGTCGTATGACGGCCCATCGGCCCATGCTCGGTACCACATCGCAGTTCCGGGCCTTCGGACATTTTAACGTACTCGTACGCGTACGCGCCCTCCAGTACCTCTGGCAATACTGGCAGTCACCATAGTGCTCGACCTATGTCTAGAGACCTTGTAGGTACCTCTGCCAAGCCCTTTGGGGGTAGTACAAGCGGTGTCGGGAGGCGGTTGGTGCGCATGCGGTGGGGGCAACCTGGCGGCCGCGTACAATCGGGATGCAACATTTGCCACTCCACGGCGTGTCACAGCAGCTTGCATAACATCTTTGCTTAGAACAGCCACGCCTTTTGCCCCCCTCCCCCCTTCCCCCGCCCGGGTACCATGGGCTACAAGTCAAAGAAACGGCAGTCTAAGAAAGCCGCGGCGGTGCTGGTGGTGATGAAGGAGGCGGGGCGGGTGCCAGCGGCAACGGCATGCCGACCGGGCCGCGCCGTCGTCGCATGCACCAGCAGCGACGACTCGTGTGTCGACCTAGCTGTAAAACCTCGAGTCAGAGGTCAAGTACCGGCTGATGAGAGCAACGGCCTCGGAGGAGGCGGAGCGTTGCTGGAGGGAGGTTGTCAACAGGCAGAAAGAAGTGGAGAAGGAGCTGCGGTCCCAACTTGCGGTGGAGGAGAGAGCGCGAGTGGAGGCGGACATCATGCGCCGGAATAAGCGCGACAAGAAGGCAGCGCGCCTAAAAGCCAAGATACGGCTCATGTTTGAGTCAAATGGCAGCGAGGCCGAGTCAGCTGGCAGTGAGGGCAGCGGCAGTGACGAGGAGGGCGGGGGCCAGAAGCCGGGGAGGGAGCGGCCGGCAGGCCTGTCCTACAAGCTGCGGGAGGCGACGACCCGAGCGACGGTCGG
The DNA here is from genome assembly GCA_006384855.1 of Tetraselmis striata. Lineage (NCBI taxonomy): Eukaryota > Viridiplantae > Chlorophyta > Chlorodendrophyceae > Chlorodendrales > Chlorodendraceae > Tetraselmis > Tetraselmis striata. The sequence goes on from VCJN01003582.1 coordinate 88,839, forward strand.
TGCGCAAGTTCATCGGCCGCAACGCCGAGCAACTGGAGGCGGGGCTCACCCACGCAGTCGGAGACGACGACAACTGGCAGTCTGTGTATGCGGAGGGCGGGCCCGGCGCACAGTTCGGAGCCCCTTCCGGCGGTGGCGAAGGAGCGGACCAGCAGCAGGGCGATGTCGACGCGCATGGAGCTGACCGGGAGGAGGCGGGCATCGTGGAGGAGGCGGACCTAGTGGGCCAGCCAGCGGATGTGCGAGCAGCGCACACCCCCCGCTTTATCCTAGGCGCCCTCCTAGCCAACTACCCCGAGTTGCTGGCCTCCATATTGGAGTATAAGCAGCTTAGACATCACTTGAAAGCAGCAGAGAGGCGTACCCTGCTGGCCATTAGAAAACGGTGGGAGCACAACGCTGTGCAGGTCTACACTGACCTGGCGCTATCTCAAGATGCCTTTCAGCGTCTCATCAACCTCCAGGTCCAGCAACTCCAAGTGGGACGGGGACATGGAGAAGCTGGTGTAGATGGTGCTGTCATATGGCAACTTGATGATCAAGTGACCATCAGTGGAGGACATGCATGCTGAAAGGGCAAGGGGAGGAGATGTCTGCTGTGGGGCTCAGCGCAACGGAGGACATGATATCAAGCACAATGGATCTCAAGCTAGTGCTTCATCATCGTGCCAAGCTACTGCTGAAGGAGGGGCCCATCAAACCTGGGAGTCTCTCAGCATCCAGCTAGTTGGTGGTGCCACAGGAATCTTCAATGCCACAAGGACTAATGGCACAATTGTGGTGCTGAAGGTATGCTGCAATTATATTTTGATGTCATTTTTATAGTCGTTGTGTTTACACAACATGTCATTGAAGGGGATGGTGATGTTATGGCTGCGCAGATTGTCTTGGCACTGGGCATGTGGCTAAGGTAAAGCGAGAGAAGCATGAGCAAACACAGGCCAGCCTGAAGCGCAATTTTCTAGGGCACACCTTTAACACATCCCGTGCGGCAGGTTGGAAATGTAGTTACACACATGCTGGCATCCTCGCGCAATGCCGCCTATGCATGCTGGTGACTATCAGCGACGCCGCCTTTTCCCCGGCTTCTTGTACTGCCCCAGAAAATCTGTCACCCATGCATCATAATCATACACCCCCCTAGCTGGTGGCGGCACCTCAGACAGGTCCATGGCATATGTAACGCTAGCTGCCTTATCCTGCCCATTGAACATCGGATCGCGGCTAGGGGAATAGTTGCCGTTGGCAGCCAGCCTCTCATGCCCACCTGGCACAACGAGCATCCGAAGACGCTCATTGCGCTTGGCAATGTAGTCCTCCTCCGACGCCCTCCTCTCTTGTTGCGCCTCCCGCTTAGCACGAGCCTTAGCTTGCTTCTCCAGCCACGCCGCGTGATCCCCATATGTCACGAAGTTGACCACAGCCTTCGTTAGTGCCGGGTGCTGATACCTCCTGGCAGTGACTGGGTAGTAGTTAATGTGCCCTTGCTGACCCCAACCTGGCCGCATGGCGGGCTCAGGAAAGCCCCACGTGCCAGCCTGTTGGATGAGCTGTTCCACGTCTGGCAGCTGCGGCTTATCCCTGTATATCTCTGGCTCCTCCAGCACTGACTCCTGGAACTTGTACTGCACATACTCGCGCTGGTCACACGCCCATGGGGGGATGTGGGGGTATCTGGTCACCTTCGTCTGTTCAAACGGGAGCTCCATCGCGCGCATTGTCAGGAAGACGTAGCCACGCACGAGGCGGCCGACTCCAGGCTTCTCGTTGTCGCCGCGCTCGCAGTACTTGACCAAGGGATACTCCCGGTCTCACGCCTCCAGGCTCGGCTCCCGACACTTCTTGACGATGTCGTTGACCCAACTGGCAAGCAGCGCCGAGGGAAAGCCGCAAAGCTTGAAGGACTTGGCAGCATTCGAGAGCCATCAGTCCCGGCCGAGCTCATTCCACGCAGCCAATTGGAACTGCGCCTCCCACGTTGCCCGCTCCACGACCGCCACCGGGGCCAGGAGAGGGCCGAAGCAGGCTGTGCATGCGGTGTTCTTGTAGCGCTGCGGCTCCGAGGCGTAGGCCTCCTCGAAGCACTCCACCATGCACTCTAGGCACTCGCCCTCTAGGACGCGGCTCCGCCGATTTACGGCCGCCATGAGCCCTCCCTGCGCGACGGGCGGCACATGCGCGCATGTGCAGCAGAGGGGCAGTGAGGAGAACGCTTGTAACTTCTTTGACATGGAAAAACTCGACAAACCCCCGCGTGCGTTCATGCAATTGGTCCTAAGGAACACGATGGGCGAAACACGGCCACGTAAACGGGGATGGCGATGGAGGCGTGTTCATCCCTGTGGCAGCGAGTGGGTGAGAGAGTGGGTGGTCACGAGCAACGCCCAACCCAACCCCACCTGGAGGTGCCGGTCTCGCAGGCGGATGGGGCGCCCTCGGCGCCTATGCTCCCACCTACAGATCGGTCAACGCTGTGGGTGCACTACCATGGAAGGGCGCTGGTCGAGAGCGGGTAGCTGGTGCGCACGGTGGGCCGGGCCAGGATGGCCCTGCAATCGGTGAGGCGGATGGTCGGGGCGTCTCGCTGACGCGGCTTTTTACACTCATGTCCCCCGCGCGCGCGATATTAAAATGTGCGCGCGTATTATAGCGGAAATATGCTGTGACGGCGCCCATCTGCGCGATCGGCTCGCACATTTGCTTAGCGGCGGCCGCTCACCAGGCAGCCTACCCGCTGTTCTCTGCACGAGCTCGACTCGTAGGCCGCCGGCGCCACGACGCCTTGTCGCCTGTCGTAACTCGTTGGACGACGGGGTTACGTTGTGTCCGACCCGCCCGACTGTCGCCCCCGCTACTCTCGCCTACGGCCCTGCAGCGGGGCGGGCTCTCCGCTCCGCGGCTCGGTGACTTTCCTCTTGTCCGACTCGAAGCGGCGAACCCGACTGCATTGTTGGGCGGCGTTTGCAGCCATTAAAGACGGCGGCGGAGCTGCCGCCCCACGACCCCACGAACCAATCGATAGCCAGTAACGCAGTCATTGTCCCGCCGACAGCGGCATGCACCAAGCCCGGCGCCTGCGTTTCCCAATCCATTGGTGCTCCGAAACCAAAATCCTGACACAAGGCGGGGAAGCGATGACGACCGAATATCTCATCCGATTTGGTTTTGGAGCCTGAGTGAGGCACCACGGAACGTCGATGTGCCGCGCCGGGCCCCGCCTATGCCCCGTGCGGCGGATTGAGGCGTGGCCTCGCGTTCGGCCGCGAAAAGCATCGCATAACAAAGCAGTAGGCGACCCCCTTTTACACTCGTCACCATGCCGGTACGAGTCGCATGCGCCGAGACGTCTCCCTCCCTGCCGTTAAGACGATGGCACCCATGCTTGACGATGCGGCTCGTCGAGGCGTGGCCTCGCGTTCGGCCGCGAAAAGCATCGCATGACAAAGCAGTAGGCGACCCCCTTTTATACTCGTCACCATGCTGGTACTATTTGCATGCGCCGAGCCGTCTCCTTCCCTGCCGTTAAGATGATGGCACCCATGCTTGACGATGAACCATGGGCATCACCCCTTTTGTCTACGAACGGCGCCACTGCATAGGGTTACTTTACGCCCTCTGCTTTTTTTCAGCTTGCGCTTGGCGCCTTTCCTTCTTGATGCCGCGATACACTGCAATCTGCGCCCATGCGGCAGTGTTGTGCGATGGTCCGCGCGAGACTATTCCGGTCTGCGCCGCCGGCTTTCTTCCCGTTGTTGATGCTCCTAAACCAACGTTTTTCTTTATTTATGTCATCGTATTGCTCGTTATAGTGGTCGCCGCGCCCCCAGCGGAGCAAGACTACCGGTAAATATAGCTAGTATAATTATTGCTGGTGCTAGTACGACGCAGCTCTACAATTATAGATTGCATGTGCTGCATCATCTTCACCACAGGCGGGGTCCGGGGCGGGTTGACGCCCGGCTGCTTTTGCTGGCCGAGCCGGACGATGGCAGCGCTTGCGGCGGCGATGATTGCCCATGTGCACGGTAGCAGTCCATACCCTCCTACCGCCAACGTTGCAGCATGGCCGAAGTCTTCAACGATGATACATTGCGGATAGCATGACATTATGAAGATTCCTTGCGATATCTGATTGCCTTCGTATAGTGTCCGATCACCATTGCACCGACAAAGTCCCCTGAACCAACGGGTGTTTGGATGCAGGCGACAATAATATGAAAGTAGGCAGTCAATATATGAATGCGATATGTTTATGCTCGGTCGATTTCACAAATGTGAGCATAATCGATATGTATCTGCCGTTGACGTTTTATCCGACTATATAGGATCATAGCATATATGAGCCGGCGCACACACATGTAAGTTGGGCGGAGTCATCGTCCATTTTTCACAGCCGAACCCTGTCCCGCATTCATCTCTTGCACCATCCGCAGAACAACGTGCCGCTGGCACATGCGCCGGATGGTACCGCGCATCTGCTCCGCCTACTTCGCACGGCTGCTCGCCGTCGAGCACGTTTGAGATCATTGTCATGTCGTCATCCCGCGCATGTTGACTCGCCATGAATCGCTGCGCGGAGGAAAGCGAGATAGCGTTGCTTGGCGCCGCGGCGGACCGAGACACCGGGGCCGCCAATCTAGCCATTGGGCGCCGATAGCAGGCGACACGTGACCGTTGGTATTTGCGTGTTCCCAACGTTTGTATGCCCCGGGATCTCCCCGGATCTGCTCCACCGCTGCGTTCCACCGGCTGCGCCCGAGCGGCTGACTCGCCTAGGCGTCTCGCTGCCGAGATCGGCCCCCACCTTGAGCTGATGCCAGCGGTGTCATCGGACGCCTCGAGGGTCGGAGGTGAAGGCGGGGAAAACACCTCCATGCACCGCCTGCCCTATGCTCTCCAATATCCGGCTGCACACCGGGCCGGATCGCCCGACGCGCGACATCCACTTGTCCACGCTGCTAGCCGAGGTCGCCGCCCGAGGGCGGTACCTGGCCCCCGTGCACGATTGGATGTATTACAACCGCCTCCGTGCAAGGCTGTCCCGAGTGTTGTAACTCCCTCGCCCGCACTGAGCGGGTCGCACCGAAGTACGAGAACACGATTTTATTTCGAACAATCCTCGCGAGTAGGCCGCCCGTCCGAGTTGTACAGATCCCCTCCCCACCCGTAGGCAGATATTAGAGGCCGACGCGAGGCCGAGATCGTACATGCACTATTTTTAACAGTAGCCCCCCGCATAAGGCTGCTGCCGGCACCACCGGGACTCCAAATATTATTTGAAAAGCCCTCCGTAGCAGGGCTCCCCGGTCGTCGCGCGATCCGAGGATCGGCCACTTCCGGTCACCCCCTGGGCCCCTGCCGCACCCAGCCGGGCACGGATCCTAGGGGGTACCATCGCCGACCACGTGGAGGTGGGGGTGGTACTGCCGGGCATGTAGCACCCAGGATCCTCCGATCTGTTGGGCCGCTTCTTGGCGGTGGGCGCATGCTGCGGCTACAGTCCTAGTGCTGAGCCCCGTACCATCAGCAATACAATATGTCTTCTTCCGTAGGTGGTTCTCCTTCGAAGTCACAAAGCCTCCTCGTACCCTCCGCGCCGTCTCCGCGGCATGTCGCGACTATCCATAGTATATAACTATCCATAGTGTATGTGCAATTCGAAATATCACCGTGTATAAAACGGCACGGTACCCGTAGTGCGACTACCGTGCAATGATATACGCGGCCACATGTTAATCTTGCATGCTCGTATCGACGATGATCACGACGCGCACGTCAATATGTACTGTATTCGGGGTTGCGGTGACTTCCGGGTGCGGCGTCACCTCCTCCTTGCCCTTGAACATCATGTTCGAAGGGGGGTACTTGCCGACTTGGTAGTACCTCCCCAGCTCGCTCTGCAAAAATGATCGGTAATATGTTGAGTAGCAATAGGTTGGCACTCTGCGCACCGCTCGCGACTAGTGATCATTGCATATCTGGGCCCCTAGTACAAATATAACGTGTTTAATTGTGTTACGGGATGTGGATACGAGGTTTCGCTGTGGTCCATGTTAGAGGTCCCACCATGGGTCGGGTTACCCGTGGTCCCACTTTGGTGTCCCGAGGTACAATATGGAGTACGATGTACATTATGGAATGCCGCGTTAGGAGGCTTTAGAGCCTTAGGAGGCTGTGGGACCCCGCCTTAGGAGGCGGGGGCCCCGACTTGGACACCTCGCAAGTGAAGATACATTTCTCCACATAATCCAGCTGCCCAAGGGGGCAGCGTACACGACCTCGCCATAAAGTAATACACTTCGCCACAAACTTCAGCACGAGCTTGGTTGTATGTCTCGTTGTGCCATGCCAATGGCTATGAACATAGGGTATCCAATCCTATCCGGGCGATCAAGAGCCCTATCTGGGGTCGCCATCAGGTATGAGACCTACCTGAAACCCTAGCTGACTAGGTAGGTCTTGGCTGTCCCGGTCGTCGTGCGCCCGCGGACATGCCAAACGCTATGGCGCCGGTATATTTACGCTATCCTTCCGCGATTTGCCGCCATATTATTGACGCGGATGTGACACCATGCTACGTTTGCGTCAGTTGCCGTCCTTGTGTAATTGTTATCAAAAGATGCTATATTGCTATGCTTGGCTACAGTCCTTGTACTGCGCCCCGTACCATTAGCAGTACAATACTTCGTCTTCTGTATGTAGTATTTCGTGCTCCTTAGGGGTCCATAGTAGAGGCCCCACTCAGGTGTCCCACCCAAATACTGGGGGCCCGCATAAAGACGTTGTGGGGACCCACCTTAGGAGGCTATGGGACCCCGCCTTAGGAGGCGGTGGGACCCGCCGCCTTGTGCACCTCTTTAGTGAAGATACACTTCTCCACAGAATCCAGCTGCTAAAGAGGGCAGCGGTACACCTTGCCACAAAGTACTACACTTTCCCACAAACTTCAGCAAGGGCTTGGCTATAGGTCTCCTCGTGCCCCGCTAAGGGCTACGACTAGGGTATGATATCCTATCCGATCAAGAGCCCTATCTGGAGTCGCCACTAGGGTATGATACCCTTTTTCAAGCCCTAGCTTACCAGGTAGGTATTGGGCTGTCGTGGTCGTCGTGCGCCCGTATCTATGCCAGACGCTCCGGCACCGGTATATTTACACTATCCTTCCGCGATTTGCCTCCATATTATTGATGCGGATGTGACATCATGCCCGTCGGCATTGGGTGTTATCCTTGTCTACTTGCTCTCATAAGATGCGCCATACTGCTGCTTAGCTGCGGCAACAATATTTGTACTGCAGTCCGTACCATCAACGGTCCGGTACTTCGTCGCATGTAGGTAGTCCTAAGCGCCCGCCACCAGGCAGCGGCCCTCCAAGAGCGGAGGATCTTTGGTATACTGCAGACCTGCGCGGCACCACCCCCACATCCACCTGGCGGGGTGCGGTAGGAGGTTGTCTCGGATCATTGGATCGACCGACGACCAGGGAGCCCTACGGGGGGCTTTTCTTAAAAAAGTACTCGCAATAATTCCGGTAGTTGATGCCGCCGTGTAGAATGCCTCTACGGAGGCAGGCGAGAACGTAATTTGTGTACGACCCCAGCCATGCGTCGGCCTCTCCGAGATCCGCCTACGAGTGGGGAGGGAGCTGTGCGACTCGGCCGGCGGCAACCTACTCGCGAGGGCTGTTCGAGAATAATAACCGTGTTCTCGTACCTCGGTACGACCCGCGACCGACATGCAAAAGATATGGCGTGCCCCCCCCTCCCCCCCCCCCCCCCCCCACCCGTATGTGTTCCACCTGCTACCGGGTGGGGATGCGGGCTGTGCGACTCGGCTGGGGGCAGCCTACTCGCGAGGGCTGTTTGGGGAAAAAATCGCGGTGTCGTACCTCGGTAGGACCCACGACCGACACGCAGACGATTGGGCGTTACCCCCCACCCGTATGTGTAGTTCCATATGCTACTCCGAGCATCCTGGCGTAGTACGACGGAGTGTTCGGCGGCGCCCTGCGGTCGACCCATGTGGAACACCCAGGGAACCCTCAACCGTCCCGTGAGAATGGGCGAGGGCGGCGAGCGGCGAGGAGATAGGAGCCCGGCACCTCAGGCGGGGTGGGCGTTCGTGGGCGGAGAGGCTGGGACTGGCGGTGATTACTGAGCAAGGAGACATGAGTCGGAGTGCCCTGATGGAGTCGCGGTCATGATGTGGGAGGAGTCAGTTGGCGGCCGGCCCGGTCTGACCCCGGACATACGGCTACAACGACGAGGCGCAGCGTGTCGGCGAGCGGCAAGCATGACCGGCCTGCCAACCACGTAGCGCGCGATGATGCCGTGCGGACGGGGAATGGGGGTGCCCACCATCCCCCTCCAGTCTCCCTAGAGGATCCTAGCGCGGAGAGCTCAGGCGGGCGCGATGGAAGCAACAACGGCGGACGGCGGCCGAGGCTAACGGTCCGCCGCAGCCGGTGTGGAGGGACGATAGGCGTGAGGGACATTTTCAGCGATGGCGGCAGGTGGAACCAAGCCGCACCTCCAGGACCGTACATCGAGCGGCACCGGTGCATTATTGATGAACATAAAAAACCCCATTCGGGGTTGGGGCCCGTAATGCATTAGTAATCCCCGTACGGCCAACTAGCGCGAGTCGCTCGTACTTGCGACTACCCGTGGTAATTATCCGAAAAATGATAACACAGCTACTGGAAAGGAGGCGGGGCTTGAAAACCAAAGACGGCCAAAAAACTTGAGCTGTAATTACACGATGTATCCCCTACTATGGTTAGAGATAGCAACCCTTGAGAACAACTCAGTCTCAGCGGTGGAGAGCAGCATGCTAGAACGTTGCAAACAAATTTTAATTTATTTTAATTAGAATTTCTAGGTAGTTCTCTAAGGGGTCCGTGTTAGAGGTCCCACCGATGTACAATATGGGCTGCCGCCCCAGGAGGTTGTAGAGGCCCGCCTTAGGAGGCTGCGGGACCCCGCTTACGGAGGCGGTGGGGCCCCGCCTTGGACACCTCGCAAGTGAAGATACACCTCTCCACATAATTCAGCGCTGCCCAAGGGGGCAGCCATACACCTTGCCACAAAAGTCCTACACTGCGCCATAAACATAAGCAAGGGCTTGCCTGTATGTCTCCTCGTGCCATACCAATGGCTGTGAATAGGGTATGAAACCCCAAACTATCAAGGGCCCTATCTGGGGTCTCCATTAGAGTATGAGACCTACCTGAAGCCCTATATGACTAAGTAGGTCTTGGCTGTCTCAGTCGTCGTGCGTCTGCGGATATGGCAGACCCTGCGGCACCGGTATCCTTCCACAATTTGCCGTCATGTGTACGCGTATGCATGCCGCACTACACAATACCTCGTACGAATATTACCCGTGTAAATCATTCATCGCGCATGCTTCCCGGGCCCGCGAATGTGCGAAGGTGCGAAGTAAGCGTGACCATCATAAACCAAAGACAAAGTCTACCCATAGTGCTCGTAGGCAATCCTTAGACGATGCCGAGAGAACGATGAACTCAAACACGAAAGCATATGCTAATCATTGCTAATCAAAAAGGATTACTTAGCAACTATTGTCAAAACGTCCCAGAAGCCAAGGTGCTTGACGAAACTCGACAGTCAAGGCGCTCAACGCAGCTTGCGATTCATGAAAACAACACATGAGCTGGGGCATGGGGGGGTGGGGGTTACAATCAGGGAACATTAGAAAACACAGCCTTGGCATAGGGGCTTTATACTACAAGTGCGGAAAAACGTATTTGCCTGCCTCTAGGAATGGTGGTGCATCGAGTCAGGCATTTGAGGTACATTTCACCACCATGGAATGGATTGCATTTGATTAAAGACGGAGGCTTCTCTCGACACGACGCTCGCGTGGTCTTGCAACATTAGTCCTAGGGGAGAGGGAGGCCTCGGAGCTATATATTAGCCCCACGGTGACCGCGGCCCTAGTCGCGCTCCGTACCGCCGCCATCACCGCCCAGGAGAGGCTCTTCAACGTCGACCACGCCAGCGGTAGCCGAGCCAGGCCTGCTGGCCCTGGTAGGGGGGGCGCTGTCCCCCACGGCCGCACGCTCCTGCATGCGCACCTGCGCCTTGTGCGCCTCCGTGTCCATGTTGATGACGCAGTTGACCGTGACAAACATGATCACCGCCTGCAGCACAAAGGCTGCCAGCAGGGCATACCAGAAGCCTTGCACCTATGCATCGACACATCGCAGCAGAAACAGATGCTGAATGTTATCCCCTAGCAGGTGACCGTAGATGTTGTATAAAAGCAGATGAAGAAACCGCCGCGCAGAAGCATTTATACATCACCGACATCAGGCGCCCTACGCACCGTGGGGGGACTAGACCCTCATGCACATATCGAATACACAAACCCTAACCAAAAACCTGAGTATCGGAAAACGTAAATGCGTTTTGGAAGATGATTGATAAGGAGACATTTTGGCATATTGCCATGGGTGTGTACTGCCGAGGAATCCTATTACGCATCGTATTACGAATCGTATTACGCATCCAAGCGCAGACCCCACAATATACTGATCCTAGATCCTAGCGCAGACCCTATATCCTGATCCCGATCCCCTGACCCCTAGACCCGGACCCTAGCGCAGGCCCTAGAGCATACTGACCCTAGATCCCAGTGCAGATCTAAGATTCTGACCCTGATTCCCTAATGCCCTGACGCTCTAGACCCTGACCCTAGCGCAGGCCCTATAACATACTGGATATCCAGAACCGCCTACTGACAGCACATGCCACGGGGCTTTACTGCTTTACTGCCGCCACGCTGACAAGCCTAGACCCTAACATCCAACCCCAGAAGGGTTTCTATTGCGCGTTGCCCACAGAGCCCCGCCGGCGTGGGTGCGCAGCAGCGCGGGGTCCGGCCGCACCCCCAGCTCGTAGTGGAAGCCCAGCGTCGCCGCCAGCGGCACGCCAAAGCCCCACAGCGCCACTAGATTGATCGTCGCGCCGACGGCTTGCCTCCCGGAGCCGCGCAGCGGCCCGGTGTTGATCATCTGGAAGCCATCGCCTGCGGGATCGACATCGGCGGGGAGGCCGGAAGCTCGGGGTTAGGGAGCATGCGGGCGAGCCGGGTAGCCACGGCACAGTAGCACCGAAGGAGCGCTCTTTAGCATCCTGTTCTGAAGAATTTCAACAGCAGGCCGGGGTGCCAGCAGATTCAGCTAGAAGCGGCAGCGCGACGTTGGCGATGGAAAGCTCACTACACCTATCCGTATCATACGCGTACAAGTTTGCGCGGAGAAAACTTGTCACACATGCCTCATATTACTACATACTAGCGCGTAGGTGGCAAATAGTTTTAGCGGTACCTGGCCGTGTTTGATTTGCCACCCTTCTGGCGTTTTTCCTATTGCAATTCCTAGTACGATTCTACTCTCTTCCGGTATTCTCTTATTCTCTTATTCTTAATATCACTCCATCGTAATATTTCCAGACGCGGCGGTACTAAGGAATGCTATGTGATCATTCATGTCTACAGCTGATCACACAGGGGCGTTTGTAATCCTTACCGAACTCGATGTGTAATCCTCACCAGTGTGCATACGCGCTGTATATACGTTTATACCGTAAAAGGACTACTACGATGGTATCCGATCCAATACGATCTGGCGAGGAAGCACAAGGATATCACCGAATGAAGCGTAGTAACCGTTGCCAGTGTGAATAGCGCCATCTTACTATAAACTTCTTGTATCAGTGATGTAACATATATGCGCACTAAAAGCAGAACCATAAGCAATTGTTAAAAGGTTGCCAGTAAAAGAGTGATATAGGTGTGAAATCAAGGGTCAAGCAGGAGGCCAGGGAGCCAAAAACCAAGGGAGAGCCAAGGGAACCAGAAAGTCATAGCGCCATGTTATCCATCCAATGTCCTTAGTGATTTCCAAAATCGAATTGCAAAACGAACGAGATGCACTCGCCAGTTTTGTTTCAAAACAATCCAAACTGCCAATACACTTTTCTATTTCGATTCTATCTCTAATTGCCGAACCTACATCATAATATACCATTTATTTCGCGCGCATACCGGTATTCCATACAGACTTTTTCAAAAAACATGAAGCTACGCATGGTTTCCCGTGTCAAATCGCTTGACTTGTATAATCTGGCTCAATCGTACTACGTACGGTATTTGCTGTTCATTTGCTATTTCGGTATGTCTTCATTGCTGTGCTCCAAGTTGACCAGCAATACTTTGCACAGTACTCAAGCGTTGCTCCTGGTGTATTACTGGGAACTGGTGCATAGCCCCCTATGGTATGGTATGGTTGACTGGGTGATCAGAGCTGCTGGAGAGTTGGGGGGGGGGGGGGGGGGCAGGCGTGGGATGCGGGCGGGCGGGCTGGCGTACACCAAAGGATGATGCATATGAGCGGCATCACGCGGTCCAGCGCCTCCAGCACCTCCGGCTCGTCGGTGTAGACGCCGCCGATGCGCCGCCGGAAGGCGAAGATGACGGAGCACACGACGGCCATCATGCAGGTGGTGAAGGCCAGCCCCATGTAGTAGCTGATTCGGGCGCGCTTGGGCTGGTTGGCGCCTGCGGGTGGGGGCAGCAGGAGCCATGGGGGTGCGAGGCGGTGTGTGTGATCGCACTCAGCAACGGGGAGTTGTAATCATTGGGCGGCAACGCTTCGCCAATCGTGAGGCGTCTGCGAGCCAGGTCCCGCACACACCTAACGTCCACTCCCGGCAGGGCCCGTAGAATTGGATACGGTCCACGGGGCCAAAAATTAAGGAATTGTTTTGCACCTTTGCGTCGGGATATTCGTATTTTATTCGTGCTTTATTCTGAATTTTTCTGCGTTTTATGGTGTTGTCTCTTTGCGGGGGGGGGGGGGGGGGGGGGGGGGGGCGAAATCGTCACTTATGGCCACAGACCGCTTGTGTTTGTATATTATGACTTGTGATGTAGCGGTTCATACGGGCATGTTCTATCGCGGCACCCGGGTACAAGCTTGGATAACCGAGGATCTTCACCTCTGCACAAGATGCCGCTGAGTATATCTGCACGTTCATAATGTTGCTGGTTTGTACTCGCAATAGCGACGTAAGGATTAGATGTGAGCATCGCCGCAAGAGTTTGATCGAAGCACAAAATGGAGTCACCGCAATCGCCGAGGAAACCTCGCAAGGAGCACCGAAGGAGAGAACGGGCGGCAATGCCGCCCGCCTACACTTACCAGCGGGCTGATTCAACGCGGCTTGATGTGAGAAGCCGCACAATGCTTGCTTATGCACCCATCAGAAAGCGACCACTGTTACCGACTCCGAATTGGGACCATAGGCTGAAGCTAAGAGCGGAGGCCTGCGCCAACGTACCATTATTCCTTCGTGGTGATAATAATGAGATAAGCTGTCAAAGGCCGTTCGGCCGATGGCGACATAGCTGCTTTGCGTTGTCTCCCACCGAACATCGGGACTGCATGTTTCCCACCGGTACGTATAATACGCCGCACCAATAAGAACCCCTGATGTGAGCCTCATGAAAGCGGGTTGCATGCCGTCCATAACGACATTCGCTATCGTGACGGGTTTTAGTGCCGTCGACGTCTGACCTGTGCTAGCCCGGGCAGGCCCCCATCCGCCATGCTCTCACGGCCGCGGCGGCACCCGTACTCGAAACGTGATACTCATTTGTGTCGGATATGTGCGGCAGATCAGCCGATGGCGCCGCAGAGCACCTGCTTCGCCCCTCCCCTCTTTCTGTCAAACAAACGGTGGGCCGGTGGAATGGTGGGCGGTATTAGATGCTGCTGGATGGGGGGGTTGGGGGGCCCTTGCCGAGGAAGTTGGCGATGCCGATCGCGGTGGCGGACACGATGGCCAGCGGCACCATGAAGCAGAGCGCCACCACGTTGAAGCCCTGGTGGCCCACAGGGAGGGGTGAGTACGCATGGCAGGCAGGGCCCCGGGGGAGGGTGGGGAGGCGGGGCACGGTATGGGTGTGCCCAGGGCTGTGAGCTGCAGGTGGCGGCGCATTGCTGTATGGTTAGATCGGCACGAGTGTCGGCATGGGGGGCTTCCCACCAGGCCCATCACGGCGACGCTGACATCCGGATCAGGCAGCAGCCCTGGGACACAGCAACGCGGAAAGGGGCGAGGAAGGGTGGGTGGGGGTCAGGCACAAAGGCTGCGTGGGGGAGGTGCGTAGAACAGAATTGCGGCACACAGGAAACAGATAAATTTTTCATGCACACACATCATGTCGAGCCCCAATTCCAAACCCGCGGTTTGGGTGTCGATGGACGTATAAGAAAAGACACGGTTTAAGACTTTTTGGGTCGGTTACCGCACTTTCTTACGTTTCGTTGAATACTCGTGGTGACGTTGTATTAAAGTCAGCCAGGAAAAGCGACAACTTTCTTACGGGGTGTTTTTTTATAGCCACGTCGGCACCGGTACGCATCTGCACTCCGCAATGGGTGAACACCTCTAGATTGTCCGGGTTTAGCCGCTTAGTTTGGCACTGCGTCCCATCGCTCGTAACACACCGGGGCATAGCGGCGCGGCGGTCAAGCAGGGGCGGGAAACAGCGTATCCAGGCTTCCTACACGGGCGGTGAATTAATGGACCGGTGTACGGGTACGGTCTCCCAGCCATATTATTAATAATGAGACGGGTCTCCAGCAGCAATCAACTTCCGATGAAACATATGGGCCGACACCAATGCTGCGTCTTCACCGGGATATGTATAAATCAATAATAAATATTGAGAACGATGTAGGAAATAGGTAGTCAAGCTCATAACCCAACAGTTAAAAAACGTTTCGTCAGGGGTTTCGCGCGTACCGCTGAGGAGAATGAGCGACTCCCATGTCCACCTGCCGAGGGGGTGAGGGGCAGGGCACAGCGGTCAGTCGCTGTGTCGCCCACCGTTGCATTGCTGCGGATGGAGTGCAACCTTGGGGCAGCATGCGGCTGATTACCAGTCCAGGCAGATCATCATGGTGGTCGGGAAGGCGATCTTCAAGATGACTCCAAAGCCCTGAGGAGGAGGAGGGGTGGGGGGGGGGCATCGAGGGGTCAGCCTCCGACACTTGGTTGGCACGGCAAGTGGACGTTGGGTCTTAAGGGCGTGGGCACGAGGCGGGGGGGTTGCGGCCGCGCGAATGGGGGACGGCGCCACGGCCACCTTGAGCATTTCCCAGCGCCAGCCGGGCCACATGTACTCCGTCGTGCCCTGGGCGCGCCAGTTGACGGCGGCAAAGGTGGCGGCGAAGCACAGCAGGTTGAGGGTGTAGCCGCTGGTGACCGCGTGCGCGGCGCCGAGGTAGCCGAGGTCCAGGTGGCTGATGTAGAACCAGGCGAAGAGGGGGGTGAGGCTGGTGGTGAGGATGGCGATCGCCATGTTGGGGATCACGATGCCCTGCGGCAGGGAGGCAGGAGGCGTCATGACCCGGGTTGAACGCGGCAGAAACTTTGGCGAACGCCACAAACTAACTAGTCGATTGGGATGGAAGTTGGGCAACTAGGAATAGAAACAGAAATAAGACTAGAGTAGAGTAGAGTAGAATGGATTAGAATAGAACAGAATAGAGTACAGATAATAGAATGGAATAAAATAGAATAGAATAGGAAAGAATATATTGATATAGTTTGGATTATTTTGAAAGGAAACTGACAGATACACCTTAGCCATACTGTACAGCGAATGGAGTACGGAACGCACCAAGTGCATTGTTTGAGTTCGTAATGTTCATTGATTATGGATCACTTCACATGCATTATTTACGTTGTTAGGTCGTCCTCAGGATCGATTGACGATAATACAGCGAATTAGTGACTAGTAATTATCATATACTGCTTACGCCCCTATCTACTAATATTGTCGATTTCTCGTCACTTGTTCTTTTTCGTGTCTTCTACCGTATACTGCCAGCACTGTACTCGTTTTCGATACGTGTTACATTGCGTGTAGTATCTGTGCAGACACGGACTGCGCTAAACAGGTGGCAAAACATTTACGGCTCGTCGTGACCGCCTGAAAAAAAAGAATTACCCCCATTGCGCTAGTACACAATCGCATTAGGTCAGCAGGTGATAATGCAGTTTGCCGGCACGCCTGTGAGAACTCTTAGTGTAAGCCACAGTTTGGGCCTGGCATGCAACCCATAAGAGCATTGTGGCTACCGTGGCGTCTACATCTGACCTCTGGCAGGCAGGGCGGGTTCTCATTCCCAGTGTTCTTGTCACCGCGTCGGCATCTGTAAAGAATCGAAGATGTAATTGCCATAATCGCCACCATCCCTAAGACGCGGCCAGGAGGCTCGCTGCCAGGCGGTATCGATCACGCCATCGTGGGGCGTCGTGGGGTGGGAAATCGCAAGTGGTTGTTCCGGGGTTGATGGCAACGCTGTAACTGCTGGTGAGCATACGGCACGACGGTTGGCGACATCGCACTCTAGGATGTAGCGACGGGCGTTGTTTCGCTGCCTAAAACGCGACGAGACGTAATGGATGCCCAACGCAACGGAATACGCCGTAGGGACGATACGTCCGGGCCCATCCCTGGTTCACGGCGGCACATGATAAACGGGCAATGCTGGTAAACGTTAAAGGATGGAAAAATGATGACAATGATGCAATGGTCGATCCTCTGTTAAGCACGGAATGCATGCGGATCACCCCACCTGCCGCAACAGGATTGAGGACATGATGGAGCTCGGTGAGGTCGTCATTCATCCCGGGGGGCGGGGGGGGGGGGGGGGGGCGCTCGCAGGCCATCGCTCACCTGCGAGGTGAGCGCCCTTTTGAAGCACTCCGTCATGCCCATCAGCCACAGCGCGGGCAAGAGGCGGATAAGGTACGCCGCCGCGCCGGCCGCCACGTCTGGATTCTGCCCTGCAGGGGTCGCCACGGCCGCGCGCACCGGAGCCCCTCAGCGGCCCCATATTGCTAGCCACTCCCCGCCCCAGCAGGCTGATCACCGGAGGGCCAAGAGCGGAGCGGGTAGCCGCCGCGGTGACGGCACGAGTTGGGGCTCTGGGCGCGAGGGCGTCAGGATGGGAGAAAGCAAGACAAGACGACTTCCCCTCCCCCCCTAGTGGCCAGCAAAGCGCCCCTTGCTGTTTGATCAATGGGAGCAAGGACAAAACCAGGATTGTACGTAACACATATGTTGGTAATATATAACCACTTACGTCCATTGCAATGCACTATGATATCGCCATCCTCGCTCAAAACGCAACTCTAGCTTCGGAGCAGTTTTCTCGTTGGACACCGGACTGACTTGACCGGGGCTCCTGGCTTGCGAGGTGTGCTTGACGCTCAGCCGGTGGTGCAGGTCCGCCGCCGACTCCAAGACAACCTCTTGAACAAGCTGCTTTAATGATTGACACCATGGCGGCGCGGGGGATCGCACCCTTGGGCAGTGAGCTCCCGGTCGGTACTCCAGGAATTGGGCCGATTGCGACGAAAAATCCCAAGAAATCGATGTGACTTTCACGACACATCGAAACCTAAATGACTTGCGCAATTTCGTTTGGGACGATGCAGTATGTTGCGTCTGTCAAACCCCCCAAACAACCCTATACACGGCCCTGACGAATTCCGCGCCTATCTGAATGTGGGAGGAGAGGGGGAGGCAAGAGGGGTTGGGGGGATTCAGCGCGCACCGATTCCCACCAGGATTGGTCCCGTGAAGAAGTACAGCACCGCAAAGGCCGGCATGGTTGCGGTCATGAGAATCATGCAGCGCACCATCTCCAGCCCCAGCAGCCGGTAGTTGCCGGCGCCCACCGCCTGGGGTGAAGAGGGACGCAAGCCAGGGAGGGAGGGGAGAGGCAGGCCGGGCGGGAGGGGGGGGGGGGTGATCATTCCGCTGTTGCATGTGGAGCGGCGCCATCGGCGTTGCAGGGAGTCGGGCAAGTGGGGGGGGGGGGGCGGGGGGGCTGGTGTCAGGCAGGGACGGCGCACCTGCCCACACAGCGTCTCCAGCGTGGAGGCGCAGCCAATGAACAGCGACTGTCCCAGGACGTTGAAGAGGGAGCCGCCCAGCGTGGCGCACGCAAGAGCATGCTTGCCTGTACATGTTGAGCCCGGCCGAGGGTGGCACGTCAGCGCGGTTCCCTTCAGCTTGAGGTGTGGGTGAGGGGGGGGGGGGGGCAGCGAGGGTGGTGAACGCAGGTTGCAGCAGGGGGGGGGGGGGGTGCAATTGAGGCGGGACAGCACCCAGGTGCCCGATGTAGGCGAGCACGATGATGGTGACCCCAAAGTTGGCAACGTTGTTGATGAGGAGCGGGATGGCCATGCGGCACATCCTCTGAAACTCCGCCTTGATGGCCGGCCAGTACACGCCCATCCGGCCTGCCTGCGGCTCGACGTCCTGCACGGCACGGCGGCAGGGAGTCATGGCCAGGGCTACGCTTTTGAGATCAGCTTGTCCTTGCTTGTGTAGGGAAAGGAAGCTATAAATAAGTAAACGCCCATTATGAAATTCCATATACACAGCCCTTGCAATTTAAGCCTTATCTAATCTAAGTGGGCATCCAGTTTGACAAGCAGCCAACAGGGCGGGCGCTTGACCCTTGTAGGGCTTGTTCTGACCGAGACTTACGTAGCTAGGTAGGTCTTAGACATGCCCACTAGACCAAGCAGAGAAAAAACACAATAATAAGCCTTGGTTGTAATATGGACAGGAGCGCAATGTATTCGGGCAACTGTCATGGCTTATATCTAACAACCCGGGCCGCAGCACAGCCCGTTCCCAGCTCCCTCCGCCGGTATTGCGGGGCTGCCGGCCGCACCTGCTCCGGCAGCGCCTCCGACAGGGAGAGCGACAGCCGCCGGCTGAGAGTCCGCCGAGCGCCCAGCACTGGCGCGGCGGTGGCGAACAGGTCGCCGTCGCAAGCGCACAGCTTCGCGGCATCGCTCGCAAGGGAGGGGTCGAGACCTGCGCACAGCCCAATGTGTGTCGCAAGACTGTTGTCAGCGGCGAGAGGCTGCTGTGATGTACGCGACTGATGTCGCCCTTCAAGCCATCCGTCTATCCGACGAGAAATATCAATGACTTGCATTATCTGAATTATGGAATGGTTTTTAGGGTGTAGCTCTCGGCACTGTCTGTACACAGCCGCGTTGCGAGACAGGGTGGTGGAGTCCAGTGGCAATGAGAGGGAATGAGAGGGTAAGATGTATGGTCAGGGCAGGCGCGCTCGCCTGGGGGCCCGGCGCCGGGGGGCTCCATGCCGCTGGACCTGCTGCTGCACCCCGACAGCGTGGGGAGGCCGCCATCGGCGAAGGCGAGGGACTGCCGCCGGCTCAGTGACAGTGATGACCGCGCCGGGTGGTCGTCCACCGAGGGCCGCATGACCCGCGACTGCTGTTCTCGTCGCTGGGTTGGGGTGTTGGACTGCTTCGCTGTGACTAGTCACTCATCGCAACCTGAGCCAAAGGCAACTCTCATCAGGGTGATGACGTTCGATCAATCTCGCGCAGCATGCCGGACAGGCTTCCGGGCGAGCCAGGCCCTGATAAAGCCCTGCGTGAATCGTATACCCTACCTTCTAAACCTGTACCCTATACCCCATTGCGTGACCCGCTGGCTCGGTTGTGCCAGGAGCCCAGAACTGCGCATCCCCTCCCGCGCGACACTGTCCCACTCAGCACCATCACCCCGCCACGTTTCCATCCCGCCGCCGCCCGTCCGCGGCGGTTCCCTGCATGCGTGGCCGGCAGGTGGCTGCTTGAAGCGGCGTTCAATAGGCAGGCGACTGTGGGTATATACGGCAGCAAACCGCCGCGTCCGTCCGCGCCCATCATCCTAGCAAGGCGCGCTGATCCGAATAGTCGCACGTACGGATACCCCCCTAAAATGGTGCTCTGCGTGGCGGAGCAGCCGCTACATAGCCGCCCGAGCGATGCGGAGCCCGGGCTGCACCTGCTCGCCGAGCTGGAAACGCATCTCAGCTTGGCCGCGCCGAATGCCAACTTCCTGGGCCTTCGGCCTCGAGACGGAAACGCACGGCAGCGGCGCGGCTGGTCAGCGGGCCGACAGAAGTGCGTGGTGGTGCTTCAGGGCGAGGTGGGTGCCGGTGACTGTGCTGGGCGGATAGATCGCACCTCCCCCTGCGAGGCGGCGACGGGGCGAGTTGCGGGTCCTTCCACCCCCCTCCACACCCCCCGCCCCCTTCCTTTTCTCCTCAACTTCCACCCTCTGTAGGACAGCTGCCAGTGCTTGGGCACCTCGATCTCCAGCCCGCACTCCCCCGCATCACTCTCACTGCCGGAGTGTCGGTGTTCTTGTTCGCCGACTCAGCGCGTAATATTTTTATTTATTACGAGCGAAAACCAACAGCCGAGGGATAAAGTGACGACACCGGTGCGGCCCGCCCTGCCACGCCCAAGCCTCCATCGCCGCTCCCTTTGATGTGACGCCCCTTCTTACTTCGTCATCGCTCACGTTTCAGCCTTCGCCCCGGTAGCCGCGCACCCCGAGGCACCCCCCCCCACCCCAACCTCTCCCCAGATGAGCGCAGGCTGCGCCATCTTGAGCCCTCCGTCACGCCCTGGGCTCTGGCGCGTCGCAGGTGGCGCGCCTGGATATCCGCGCAGAGGCGGACCACGAGCTGCTGGTGGGCTCGGAGGACGCGACGACCTGCGTGGTCGCCGTCGCGGAGTGCGCCGTTGCCGGGGTGCTCGCAACCGCGCACTTCGACGAGGGCACCTGCACGCCCGGCTGCGCGGCGCAGCTGCTGGCGGGCATGGTGGCCCCCGTGCTCTTCCTGTGCGGCGCCTACGCGGACGGCAAAGGCACCGGCGCTCGGGTGGCGGCAGAGCTGCTGACCAGCCTGCACCACAGTGAGGCGCTCCCGCCCCATCCCGCCCAGGGTCTCCATAAGGGCGGAGTGTGCGTGTGTGTGAAGGGGCCGGAGGGGGGGGGGGGGGGGGTGTTGGGAGGTGTTCAGCTCCGCTGGAACCGAATTCAGCTGATTCCAGCTGAGCATACTGTACTTCAGGCTGAATTGTTGTCTGAATTCACGAAGTTTAGCTGGAGGTCGCCTGAAAATGAGTCCTGAAATTCGCCCGGACGAGTGCAGAAGGCAGCGTACGAGGTTCAGTGGGCAGGGGGTTCATGCCTGTGCTCGTAATGCCCCTTATGCATGAATTCAGGGCAAATACAGGTGAATTCACATGGGCTGAATCCAGTTCAGCCCACTTTCGTGAGGATTTCCACCGGAACACAAGTCCCTCTGAAGATACAACCTTGAGCCGGAATTCAACAATTCAGCCATAATTCAGTTCTGAATTGCCCCAGTAAAAGTGGTACTGTATGGCCGGAGTGTGTGGCTCGGCGAGCATCGTGGCTGTGGTAGGTAGGCAGGAATTCAGCATGAGTTTGGTCCGGATAATGTTTCCGAGAGGGTTTCCGCCGGAAGGGAATTTCAGCCACTTCGCGCTGAGGTGGCTGGAAAGTACAAGTAGTCGCTACAGTACAGTTCGCCCCGGGTCATCGGCGGAAGTCGCCCGCAGCACTTGACCTCTTGCGCCAACTGCAGTCGTAGGTCTGGCATAGCCCTCGGACTATCCCCCTCATTCGAACCCCCAAGGGCTAATGCATCAACCAAAATGGGGAACTCGGGACACAACCGGTCGACAATGCCCTCGGTGGGAGAACCGGGAATCGAACCGGAGAAAAATCTCGTACGATAGACCTCCTTTTTATACCGAGCGGATAGACAACGAGGCCTGTGGCTGGAACTGGCGAAAGTTCTCGCACAGCCCTGGTGCCGGCTCCCTCCTGCCGGACGACCCAGCATTGCTCACCCCCCCCCCCCCCTCTCCCTCCCCCCTGCGGCGCAGTGGACGTGCGCATCGATGTGCGGCTGGCGTGCCTGGGCCGGCGCAACACCTGCCCGAGCGGCAAGCCCCTGGCGCGCGACCTGCTCTACGACCAGCGCGGCGGGGTGGCGGCGCCGCTGCGGGTGTGCGTGCCCGTGGAGGGCGAGGCGGGCGAGCCGCTGCCCGGCTACACGCTGCGCCACGCGCGCATGTGGCTCAGCGCCGGCGACGGGTGGGGCATGCCCCCCCCTGCCGGCTGCCTGCCGGCTCCCTCACATAGCGTACCGTACATACATTCACACATACTATGCAAGTTGACAGACTGCAGCAGACTATAACGTTTGGTATAGATTCGCTATGGGCTCGTCTGCATTTGAGTATGTGACCTCTGGCTGGCTGGGCAGGCTCTGCGTCTCAGCGTTCTTACCACCGGAAGGCGGGGAGGGGGAGGGGCGGGGCTCAGCGGATGCAGCTAAAGCTTAGTGTGATTGCTGACATGAGGCGGTGCGTAGGGTGACGCGGTGGTTTCATCACCCGGAAGCGAAGGCGTCATTGGCTTAGGGTCCGGCCAGGGTTTTACTCTGCACGAGCTCCCGATGACGGCGATGAGGTGTACGGGCACATATTGCCGTTATAGTCGCTATCGCGTAGGGTTTGGCCAGGCTGTTGGGGCGCCCTGTTCAGGGGGCTCCAACGCGGCGTCCTGACGTTAAACCCTAGTACCCTAACCGGCTGCGCGCGTACCTGTTGTTGGGTGGCAGGGAGGATTTGGGGCCCCGGCTGCACGAGGTGTACAGCAGCGACAGCGGCCGCGCCGTGACGGTGCCGCGCTTTGAGTACCAGCTGGACAAGCGCCGGAGCGAGTTTTTTTATCTGTGCTTGGGCATCCCGGACGACGTCATGCTGGAGCACACGTCCACATCGCCGACGGACGAGCGCCCAGAATTTTCCAGAGGTACACGCCCCCCCCCCCCCCCCCCCCCCCCCCCTTTCCGGGGCGTGGCTAAGTATAAAAGGATCGCTGCCTCAATTTTGTGGTCAGGTGTATTGGGATGTGAGCCCAACATTAACACTACCAATTTGGCATATAAGGCATCGTTTGTGGTTCGGTGTAAGGGAGTGTACACATTTGATATATGGTACCACAGTGTCGGGACATGGGAGCCCGCAGTAATGCCACCCACCTAATTGTCAGCTCTCTTCTTCGCGGCTCTAGCTAGCTCTCAGCGCTGACCCCCGCCCCCCTTGCTGCGTTACCGCGTCCACCCGCAGTCCTCCGTGCCACGTTCCGTTGGATTCTGTCGCACCCCACCGACGCAAGCTGCTTCATTGGTGGCGCAGCCATCCAGTACGCCTGGGACGCCAAGGAGAGTGGTTGGCTGCGGCAGGCCGGCGCGCCGCGACTGGTCTGCGGCCTCGCGGAGGCCAAGGCCGAGGCAGCAGTGGCGGCAGTGGCAGCCTCGCCTGCGCCGCCGAGGCAGCTGCAGCCCCAACACTGACGATGAGGCGCCTGGAAAAGTCGACATGCCCCCCTACCATCTCTCCTGCCAACGACCTTACATGGCCTACTGAAAGACCCCAAACCCATGAAAGGGGAGTGGGCATCTCCCCCCCCCCCCCCCCCCCCCCCCCCCCATCTCGCTTCGAGGCGAGCGAGCCAGCAGCCTGCGTCCTCATCTGCCCACAAATGCTGCCGTGAAGACAGCGAGTTTTCCCACCAAGTCGTCCTGGAGGCTGTGCTTGGCTTTGGGCTCGACTTATCCTGGTGCTGGCTGAGTGCTACGAGAGTAACTCGGAATAGTGTCAAAGGGTTTTGGGCAGCGTGTACCTCCAGATATCGGTGGAGCCTTTGCATAGATATTTGTGTGCGTGAGTGAGTGTGTGTGAGAGCGAGGCTGATTTGATGCCCACATTGTATGGGCAGCCGCGATTGTAGCGGAATAAGGAAGGGCCCACATCGGACGCGCCGCCGAGGAGCGGGGACGTCTGCGGTCACCACATGGCATCGCCGCCATCGACACGATTCGCCATCGACAAGATTGTATTCATAGCCTGGGAAAGCAGCCTCATACAGGTGGCTGTTGTAACTTAAGATTAGTACTAACCAGTACCGCTGGATTGTCATTTTACACTCCCGCTGACCGCTGTTGGCTTGGCCTGCAAGGCTTCCAACATGCCTCACCGTCGCTGGTAGCTGTCTGTCAAGGTACGCGTGACTGCCAATGTCGACGCCGAGCCCTTGGGCGTAGATGCTACGAGTACAAGCGGCCGCCAGCAGCGGCCCGCTGCTCCCGGCGCGCCCCCTCCTCGTCCCGATCCGCCATCTGCGCCAGCGCCTTCCGCGCCTGACGCAACCACAAGCGGCAAGTCGTGACGCCATTCGGTGCTTCGGCTGTCATGCCGGATAGCCACCCGCATAGAATGATGAAATCATAGCAAGAAAATAGCCCCGCCGTGCTTGCTTGTGCGCGCGACGAGCCGCCGAGGGAGAACAGCGAGTCGCGAGTTATAAACGGTTGGATTAACATTAAGTAGTCCTTCAGCGACTATCTCGATATCGCGCAGTCGCCTTCGAAACGACCTGCTAACAACACTATTTCCCACACTCGAAGAACATTACTTTCTCGCCCCCGCGACATTACTGGCGACAGTGAAACCCTTGCAGCGTCTCAACGACGGCCGTTAAGGCAGCGATTCAGTCACGGAAAGCCCTGGGTAGGCGACGTTCCGTTATAATTATCAAGCAAATTGCCGAAGCATTCAGCAAGACTACTTGAAGACCAGTGATGGATTTCCATCACTGTTGTCATATCACCACAACACAGCCATCAAAATACCCGGTATTGACCAAGAAAGGTCTGCCCGGAGCAAACTCGGAGTCTCACTAATCGGGGAGACTGGAACGCGGCGCCGCCGTGCATCGAAGCAATGAGAGCCCTGTCCGCGAGGCATCGTCGCTACTCACCATTGCCTTCCGAGCCGCTTTTTCTGCGTCCGTCTCCGCCTTCCTCGCAGCTTTTCTGATGGTGCGGCGGCGCCGGCGGCCCTCGCCGCGCCCGGAGGCGATCGCCTCCATGCTGTCGGGGCTGTCGCCGTATTCGGTCCAGCGTGCGTAATAGCCGTCCTCCTTCAGCGGACGCAGCATGCGCGGAGGTCGCGTGCATGCGTCGCAGCAGCAGCCCTGCGGGGCGTAGCGGCATTCGTCAGCAGACCGCGGTACTTTCGCACGAGACGGAATGGCGGATTAGGTGGTGATAGACGAGGTCGACTGGGTCAGCAACCCGGAAATCAATGTCGCGAACAGACAGCAGGCACCTGGAGTTTGGCCTTGCAGGCGTCGCATGCGAGGAAGAGCTTGTTGCAATCGATGTTGGCGCAGTTCAGGTGCGGCAGCGCGGGCTCCGGCGCGCCGCACAGCTGGCAGGGAGCCGCCGCCCTGAGCTCCCGGGGTTGCTCGCCTGCGAGAATGAATAATGCCACAGGCGAGCGTGCTTTAGTGGCATTCGTCGATGAGCCATCGGGAGCTCCAATTCAAGGAGGCCACGACAATTTGTAATAACGAAGCCGGCAGCAAAGCGTTGACAAGATTGTGCGAGAGAATGGAAATTGCCGCTGCCGCCGCCTCGCCGCCTTATTGCTTCGCAGATTCGGGGGCGTACCGGCAGTGAGGTCCCCCGGCAGCACATTGCGGCTGTCGAACACAAAGAGGGATCCGTCCCAGAGGTCGCCGCCCTCGGTGCGCAGGTAGTTCGCGATGCCGCCCTCGAGCGTGTACAGGTTGGTGAAGCCCTGCTTGCGCAGCGCGGCCGAGTAGACGTCGCAGCGGATGCCGCCGGTACAGTACATCATCACGGGCGCATCTCTGGGCACGCCCGCCAGGTGCGGCGGCTCCGCGTCCACGGGCGTCTCCCGAAACTCCTCCTCCACCGGCCGCTCCGCGCCTTGAAAATGCCCCGCGTCCCACTCGTACGCGTTACGCACGTCCAGCACCACTGCGCTGGCCACCTGTCACGCCCGCAACCGGCGGTGTTCCGAGACGTGCCTGGGCATTAGCAATTACATGAATGATGACGCCTGCCCATGGTACTACTGCACTGTAATCAGGGGGCACACGCCTCTTCGCCTTTCTCAATGGATATTAATATTCAAATCGACATTTATGATGACGACTACATGTGCTAGATAGGAGCAACAGCACAGACGAAATATTTTTAAAACGTATATATAATCATATACCTATTCACTACCTAAAACAAACGGTATCTACATTTAGCGCAGTCGATTTAAAACACATGCAAATATTCTGTCACACTCTACTACAATGCGTGGACATGGGGCTTGTGGCCATTTTGGTACGTCATTACCAACAGTGAACGGCGCAATGCAGCTGAATGATACCTCATCGGTACAGCCACTCATTTGTAAGTGTGACTCATCGCCAGCGCGTTGCACCGCGACACGTTCCGCGCCCCTCACCGCCATACACCCAACCACACAGATTGCAGTGACAGTGCAGCGATGCCGCGGGTCAGGAGCGCTATGGGAAAGCAACGGGACTGAGTATCTGAAGGGGGTTACCCGCTGCAAGCCGCTGCCTCCGCCGCTGAGCATGGCCTTCCAGTCGCGGGGGCTGAGCTTGGTGGCGCGCGCCGCGGGGTCGGTGATGGGCAGGTGCGCGTGGCCACCGCGCAGGGACACCAGGTTGGGCTTCGTCTTGAGGCGGAGGGCCGGGAAGGCGTGCCCGGGCGCAGGGTCCGCAGAGAAGGACAGCCCCTCAAAGCCGCGCCGTGCTGCGAGCCACTGCGCGTAGCCCACCGCCGCCGCCCGGCTGCCGCTGTACTGCGCGTTGACGCCCTGCGGCGTGACGTAGATGCGGCCGCTGGTGGGACCGCGGGGTGGCGGGTTCAGCAGGAGTGTGCAGGCAGAGGAGGGATGGTTTCGCTCGGACTTTCCGGCGCATGCTTCATCGACACCCCCAATGCCTATCTATAGTATCACCACGATGTAAGCCCCCCCGCCCCGCCTTCCATCTCGCCCCCTTTGCCGCCTTTGATGCCTCCTTCGCAAGCATGCCATCAGACTCCCGACCCCCTCTCCCAGCCGCTGGTCCGCACAAGGCTATGTGCTGCAAAGAAGGGGGATCCAGGGCGATGCTGCGCGTGCCGGATCCATCAAGGGTGGGCATCCGTTTCGGGGGTCCGGCCAGCGTCTGCTAGACTCTGCGTTCTAAATCACTGGCTGCAAGTGATCATAGTGCTGGCCGCGCTGCAGCGGACGGCGGTCGTATGGAGACTGTGCTTGCACGCTGAGCGCGATACCGGAATTCTCATCTCACCTTTGTGTGCGCGTTGGGGGAGAGGGGGGGGGGGGGTGGCGCACCGCAGCTCGGTGCCGCTGGCCTGCAGGAACGCGCGGTGCTCCGCCAGCTCAGCCTCCGGATCAGCTAGCTCCACCAGGTGGTAGAAATTCACGACGCAGAACGGCTCGCCTGCCTGCCGCATCGAGCAGCACATGCAGCATGGGGCGGCAGCGACGCGTCAGAGGATGTCCTGCCCCCCCCCCCCCCCCCCCCTCCTCTCTTGCGCCGTCCGCCACCTCACCGCGGCGCCCACTCTGAGGGCTGTGCTCACGTCGCCGCTGCAATGCTGAGGCCAGAGATGGGAAGGGGCCTCACCTCTGCGGCCCCGCCATCGCTAGCCGCGGCGCCGCACAGCAGCCGCACTCGAACCTGCCCACCTAAGCGCGCCGCCCCCAAGTAGGTGGCGGGCCACACGGCTGCGCAGGCCAGCTGCCTGACCTGGGCGCTTGCGGCGGATCCTGGGAGGGGGAGGCCGGGCAGCGGACGGCGGCGCGCTGGTAGCAGCGCTGTGGCGGGGTGCACACTGCTGCCCATACAGACGCGCCGGCTCGCCATTCTGCATGACAGGAGAGATGTGGGGGGGGGGGGGGGTTACTCAAGGGCGCCTTGTGACTGCCATCGGCAGGGAGAGGCACATAGAAAGATTGTAGCGCCACGAAAGAGTGTAGTGACACGCAATGACTGCTGTGCATAAGCGAAAGCAGACAAAAGGTCGAAAGTATAAAAACACCACAGTACGGGGCTATAGGATGAGGCTAAAAAAGATGTGGCTACTTGTCGGGCGTAGTTGCACCCGATCGGGAATTCGAATAGCCCCCTCCCGCAGTCCTGCCAGCCACAGACGGCTGTCAGGTGTATACATGTAGAGCTAGAGACTGGTTGACGGACGCCAGGGCGCCTCACCTGACGCCGGCGACGGAGAGGCGCAGCGAGGCGGAGGAGCCCACGACCGCTGCCATATTGGTGAGGCTCGAGGGGGGGGGGGGGGGGGAGGGAGGTCGGTGGAGTCGGCGGAGGAGGGAGCGGGGACGGCTGCCCCGGATACCGGTTGGCTGGGCTCCGCGGCAGCGTTGGAGCTATCGCTGTCGCGTTTGCTTGCCAGCGTTCGTTTTTGGTGGCGGCCCGACGGCGTGGCTCAGCGCTACCACCGAAGCAACATCGGTCGCGCTGATGACGGCGCTGCGGCGGTGGCAGCGACCCGGCCCGTCGCCCGTGCGTCGGCGCGCCGCCGGTGAAGGGCTGTGCACCCCCGCGAGGATAAATTGATGACATGGTACAGCCGCTGCCCGTGACATATTCGTAATAATTAAATTTTATATATCACGGAATAATCGCTTCTACGATATATCCGGAAACACGCGCAATCTTATTATTGCTCCTTGCTGACGATGCTGACTACAGGTAGTCGCTATATAGTAAATGCGATGCTGCTGCTGACGTTGTACTGTATCGGGTGTCGGGTACCGGTACTGCTCATAGTACACTACGCTTCAAAATTAATGGTAAGCAAACGGTACTCCGGGGGTAGTTGGCGAGTATTTTGCGATTCCGAAACCATTACGAAAACCCCGCGAACCTGGGACGCGCGATGACCTGCCGGTGTTTACCTAACCCGAAATGTCCGAAAACAATTGCTCAAATCGTAGAATTTAGGTGGAAATATATGACATCTATGACGGATTTGGACTTAGGGGTTTTTTAGGTGCTCTTACGGCGCGCGCCTGCGGCGCGCGCCGTAAGAGTTGGATACATGCTTTGCCCCACCGTGTAGAGGCAGTCGTGCACTACCACATGCATCGGTCGCCAAAATTTTCGCGGTCTCGTTACACAAAAAATGGCCGCCCACGCGAGTACGTGCATCGCGACACGTGTAACAATTAGGTAACGCGTATGTACGCGCGCATTACTAGCGGCAAGAAGACGCGATGCGGGATCGCTCGCGGTGCCATCTGAGCACATGGATGGGCAGTCGATTGCTACAGAGCCATGCCAAAGACCCGCCACACTTTGGCGCCTAGGAATATTTTTCTGATTATTTGTGCTAATGTAAACTCAAGACTCGCGAAATTCGTGTGTGGTTTTTACATCTACGTACATCTCAATGTACAAGGCCCAATCAATTCAATGTAAAATATGGGGCTTGTAGCCAACACTCCTACCCAAAACACCCCCCTATTTTATGTGGCGCATCGAGCTTCGATTGCACATGAGCACGAACCCTACTCCGACTAGGGTTTGCTATTTATTTTGACGCGTAGTGTAGTCGTCGCGTCATCGTCCGCGGACGCGCGTGCCAGCAGCAGTTGCTGGCGGTTGCGCGCCAAAGCTCCGCGCCGTCTCGCCGCCCCGTCGGCAGGAGTCGATCCGACCGACCGCGCTGCTCCCGGTTCGCGGAAATTTTCTCGGGCACCTCGGAAGCCCCAACCCACCCCCCTTCCCTTGTTCCCCTGCGTAGTTTAGGCTCCTACCACTGCCTTTCCCGCCTCCGACCCAGCCACTACCCAGAACAAAACCGCCGCCCGCGGAGGCCACACAGGCCCCACGAACGCAAGACGACAGCAAGTCCGGGCAGGATGTCGCTGATCTACTCCTGCGTGGCGCGCGCCCCGCCGTCGGCCGGCGCGGAGGATGGCTACGCCGTGCTGGCGGAGCACACCGCCTTCAGCGGCAACTTCAAGGAGGTGTCCACGCAGTGCCTGGTCAAGCTGCCGGGCCGCAACGACCGCTTCACGTTCGCCGTGGACGGCCACACCTTCAACTACCTCGTGAACGACCGCGTCGTGTACGGCGTCGTCGCGCAGGCGGAGGTCGGCAAGGCGCTGCCCTTCGGCTTCCTGGAGAAGGTGAAGGAGGAGTTCCTGGTGAGCTGCCCTTCCGCTCCCGGTCGGCGTGGCTCTTTCCTGCATGCTGCATGCCCTGGCGCTGGGTCAGCTCCGCTACGGGCGTTTGTCTTTGCTTGTGTGGCCAGCAGGGCTGCCCAGCCTGGCGGGACAATTATCTTTTTTAGAATAAAGCTACGTTCTCAGCACATTCCTGCTCTCAGTTGCGTCCAAAACACTGTTAGTTTTTGAAAACAATTTGAAAGCACAATTTCACAGTCTGAAGCGTACGCCTCCTTGTTAGATAATGGACTTGTTAGCTTGGCGGCGCGGAACCGGAAGTGGGGCGCCCCTTCATCGCAGGCTCCAGCCAACCCGGCGGCGGGGCTCTCGGGACTGGGCACTGCGGAGCGGAGGGGCCAGGTGTGTTGATTTTGCTGCCGTGATGCTGGCACGCACAGACCAAGCATGCGGGCGTGGCGATGGACGCGCCGCCGGGCAGCCTGGACAGGAAGTTTGGGCCCAAGCTGCAGCAGTTCATGCACTACTGCGAGACCAACCCCAGCGAGTTCAACAAGATCGCGCAGGTGCAGCAGCGCGTCCAGGAGGTGAAGGACATCGTCATCGATAACATCGACAAGGTGCCCCCCCATTCCACCACGGCTCTCGGCATGGGATGTTCACCCCCCCATCAACCATGACGGTGCATCAGTTTGGAGATGGAGCGCAAGGCACGCCGCAATACGTATTGCTGTGCCGTGCCATCGAATTGGGCTCGCGGGGCACCCAGAATCAGCGAGGTGTTTTTGCAAGTGTGGGCTCCAACGCGGAGCTCACCTCCGCCCGCTAACACCCTAGAAGTGCACCTGCGAGCCACGCGCTCGTGCGCATGTGCCTCCACTGCAGGTATAAGGCTGCCCGGGGGATGGGGGGGGGGGGGGGGGACGGCCGGCAGGCAACCTCTGTGGGGATGACAGTCATCCAGGCTGCCGCCGGTCCACTTTATCCGGCTGCGGGTGAAGCTGTGGATGGCATAGTGCCTTAATCATGTCAGGATTAGGCAGACTCTGGCGCAGTTTTGACGTAGCCAGCTCCGCGTGGCTGTGCTCATACCTACGCCGCAACCGCGTCATGCTGCCTGCATGATGACATGAGGAGGCGCATAGGCACTCATGTCGTGGGTAGTCAACGACACAACATGCGGTACAATTGCACATTCGCTCACTGGTCCCCCCCGCCCCAAATCCAATGTCGCTACGCCAGTTGTGTCGCTAAGTCCATGGCATGTTCAGAGTGTATTTCAATGACTTTGCCATTCTGACTAAGGATTAATACTATCATATTTATACAACCCTGGCGCTGACCGCCCCCCCCCCCCCCCCCCCCCCCCCGCGCCCCTTTTGTCTACCTGCCTGGCGTGCAGGTGCTGGAGCGCGGCGAGAGGATAGACACGCTGGTAGAGAAGACAGACACGCTCAAGTTTCACGCCGGGCAGTTCCAGAAGCAGGGCACCATGCTGCGGCGCCGCCTGTGGTGGGACAACATGAAGATGAAGGCCATCTTTGGCGGCGTCGTGCTGCTGGTCATCCTGGTCATCGTTCTCATCATCTGCGGTGTCGCCAACTGCTGGTAGCCTAGCGCGCCAGCCATCCCTCCCCCCCCCCCCCCCCTTTCCTTTTGTACCTCGCCTGTAGCCAGCCGAAGGCCCCACTCCCCGCTCAGGGCCGTAGAGCGGTCGCCGCTTGTAAAACATAGCGGTAACCTATGCCTGCTGCCCTTTCCGGCACGTTTGCCTCATCAGTCCTTGTCATTGCTGGCTGGGAAGGGGGGGGGAGGGAGGGTGTTTGGGGGGGAGGGGCTTAGCGGTTCCAATCTCCCAGTGCAAGGGCGCATGTGGATACATCCCATAACGGACCGTGTACTTGCAAGGGACTTCTGCTCATAACAGCAACCCATGGCAATAAAGTACAGGCCGACCGAACTGTGAGACGGAAAGAGATTGGGAAATAAAGCGGGGAAAGGTGGGGGGGGGGGGGGGGGGGGCATGCGCATGTGTCCAACCTGTAGTGTCAGCATCCAGCCAAACGTCCGCTGGATTAGAAACATGTGATCGAAACATGAAACGTGTTGTTCGAGCAATGAGAGATGTGGCTACACAATGGAAGGGGGGCTCTGTGGGCAGGGGATAAACAGTGAAGCAACACATGTAATGTCTTTGGCAATGGCAGGAAATGGGTGCCCTTTTAATATAACCCAGGACAGCATGGCTGATAGTATCCCCAAAGTACATGTACCTTGCTGCGTGGACACGTACAGGGCAGATGGGAAGTATGGCTGGTTTTTTGAAAGGGGGAGATCGCCATGCAATGACTATCTGAAGTTATGCACACCTTTGTGGTTTGCTGTACTGTTCATTCAGTTGGGACCTGTGTTAGGTATCGCAGGTGGGTATTAGCAGTGTTTGTATCACCGCCTCAGTATCTCAAGGGGAGACCAGATGTCGCCTCAGAAGGTGGTTCTGTATTTACATGCGAAAAGTGACTGGGTCATTGCCAGGGGCAGTGGTGGCATTGTCTACGTGGTGTTTTGACTGCGCACACCAAAAGTCAGCAGAGCGGGTCTAGCCGCTGCGGGCGGCGGACATTGCTCATGTTCTGTGCCTCAGACCTTGGCGAGGAGCTCATCGGCGGATGACGGCACACCGGGAGTCTTGCCCAGCTTCTTGAGCGCCAGGTGGGCCGCCTTCTGGCCAGAGATCATCATCGCGCCAAAGGTGGGCCCCATGCGGGGGCAGCCGCTGAGCTCGGCGACCTCCATGCCGGCCAGGATCATGCCCGGGACAACCTCAGCGGTGCCTTCCACCACGGCGTCCTCCGCGGAGTTCATGTCCAGAGCGCTCATGCCGGGAATATTGTCCACCATGCCGATGTGCTGCAGGCGCTTCACACCCGAGGCGCCCAGCGGACCGTCGTGCCCGGTGCAGCTGATGACGACCTTGGCCTCCATCACGTTGGGGTCCATGCACGACTGGGTGTCATGGCCAAACAGCGTCACAAGCGCCCAGTTGGTGACGACGCCGGCGACGGCGCGCTGGCCGTCCACCTCCTTCACGATGAGATCCTCTGCGGAGGTGGCGTTGAACAGCTTCACGTTGGGCGCCTCCAGGACGCGGCTCATGATGGTCGATGTGAACAACGCCGCATGATGGATCACGACATCTGCAAAAACAGGCAGGGATCTCAGAACCTCGCTTGGCCATGCATTGCCATCGGATTGTGGATATATCCCGGCTGGAAAATGTGAACTCACAGTCGTCCTTCTCCTCGTACTTCACACCAATCTCGTCCAGGAAGAGGTGGGCCGGCTTGCGGACAACCATGGCGGAGAAGAGCTGCCCGCCAAGCCAGGCGCCGCCACCGGGCGACACCGACTGCTCGATGATGGCTACCTTGATGTCGGGGTACTTGGAGAGCTCATAAGCGGCGGAGAGGCCAGCGGAACCGGCGCCCACAATGACGACGTCTGTCTCAGCAAAGTTGTGCAGGTCGTTGAAGTACCTGGTGTGGGCGGGAAGGATGGCAGAGGACGGTGCGACGCGGCCTGAAAGAGCGCCGAGCCCGGGGAACATAGGCAGGGGGGGACGATGCTTCCCGTCGCAGGCATTATCCTGGTCCGGTATTGAGGGTATTTCTCAGCCTAGCACGGCTGGTCGAATAGACCATTTGCCGGCATCAGCACCCCTAGCGTTCGTTAAGGTCAGTTTGGGGAGACATGAATGGCAGAGCAGAAGTTTCAAGCTATCAATTGGGAGGGTACCACGACCGCTATTAATAGCTGGTCTGATGGCGCTCCTGACCTGCTGGTCATCTCGCGGCTGACCTGCGACTCACGGATCGGAGCAAACTTGTACCCGTCGAACGCGTTCGACATTGCGGTAACGCGGGACCTTGGCATCGCCTTGGCGGCGGGGCGCGAGGGGCGCAGACGAGGCGTCAACATCTTGCGGCTCGCCGGCTTGGCGCTGCTGCTTGTCAGATTGATGCAGCCCATGGTAGGGACGGCGGAGGCGAGGGCGGCGGCCATGGTGTAGTATATCACTCGGGGCGCGGTCTGTCGGCAGGTATGGAGGTCCATCGCAATACAGAAAAGTTAGAAACACGCACAGCACGTAATCAAAGCACACCGGGAGTCATCATGGGGGCGAGGCGGCCCGCCGCGTGCGCGAACCACATTTTCACACGGCGCACACGGACTCCGAGTGAACAGAACCCCGCTATATTATTGGTCTCGTCGAGAGACGTAGTGCGACATTTTTCGCTCGTCGACCCGCAGCGCTCGGCAACCTACTGCTGCGAACAGCACTGAGAGATGTTGCAAGTGATGCGAAAAAGCGCGTCACGGCTTATCCGATAAAGTGATGGGGTTGCCGACCGTAGTTCGGTTCCCGACGGTTCCGGTGGTAAAACAATAATAACAAAGTACATGCTATTGGCAGCGGCGGTTCAGGTTCTTTGGCGCGATATGGAAAGCACCCGCGTCGCAGACTTGCGCGCGCGGATGGTGCGGTCGTCGGCCACAAAGGTGAGAGTAGCTAGCGGCTGCCATCGAATCTCTGTACACAATCGGCAGATTCCATGGAGTAGTAGGCACGACGACGCTAGTTGCGGCTATCGGGAAATGTTATACCGACGAAAATCGACAGCAAGTCATCGCTACGCTGAGCCGATGATCGCCAGCCGACAATTATTTTGAGTAGAGTTGGTCGCTAAATGATGTTTCGATTAATTGAAGCGCGAGTCGCCAGATCGAGGGCGAGAAAGGGAGTTGGACACGCGACGATTTAGACTGTGGCAGCGTCATCGGACGCCGGGGGAACAAGGAAACCATTTGCGGTGAAGCGGAGCGAGCAATATGCTATTGAAATACAGGGCAGAAAGTCGCTGCGTCGCGAGTTACAGCAGTCTGGGGCGCGAGTGGTGGTCAGCGGCTCTTCATACCGGGACGATATGAAAACTTGGAGGGGGCTGGAGAAAAGGACGGCAGGATCTGGGTCGTTGGGTTGTTGAGGCGAATGTGCGCCCGTGCAGTAAGTGCTCCCCTCTTTATACGCCTTTCATCATCGGGGAGCAGGCGCAGATGATGGCGGCGGCGATAGCTTCTGACGAGGGCCCAGGGCGCGTTTTGCTGCCCAGCGGCGCGCGGGGCTGGCGCACCGGGGCAAGCACAGACGATGAGGCTGCTGTCGATAAGGACAGCTGGATGATAATCGTACGACAGGGTACCGTAGTATGCTACGCTAGACTTTACTCTCGGATGGGGAAAGCCTGTAAACTACTAAATCGGTGCCCTGCGCTGATGCAGCAGCTGATGAAATAATAATCAGAACTCCTGATGTAATGCTATATTGTACGAGTGTATGACTGGCGCAGCGGATGACAGCGCGGAACATACCGCCCCGTTATCGCTATAGGGCCGCAGTAGTCCGCACAGTTCATTGGCACTATAGGTACAGGTGTGAATTACAAAAAGGCAGTTCCCCAGAATTAGAAAATCAGCACAGCAAGCCGCCTAAAAGCGGGCCAGCATCCAAGTACGGGTAGGTACAGGTAGAGGTACACACTCAGCCGCGTTTTCCTGTTAAAACACCTAAACCCCTGTTCATGCAAAATAACCAGATCCGTAAAATTCAACTGTCTGTTCACGGTGCTGACGTACACGCGGTACAAGTACGAGTGTCGTGATCCTCGCGCGCGGAGGTCGAAAAGTCGCTAGTACATCGTACATTTAGACGAACTGTACATGAACTGACATCAGCGCAACACTTTACTTAGCGACTACATGAGCTAGCAGCAGAAGGCGCAACACTGAGTGATTACATGAGCTAGACGCAACATTCAAGAAATCCACAAAGAAATCCAGAAGGAAATCCAGAAGGAAATCCAGCTACGGCGCAACACTACAGCAGCGCAATACTACTTTGTGCGAAAGTGCATTTCAACATGCAATCGAGTCTGACTTTGCCAAAACAAAAGCAGAGGCTGTTTTACACGGAGAAGCACCATTGTTTTTTTTTTTTTCGCACATTGTATGGCTAGGAAGGTTCAGCGAAAGGGGAGGGGATGTCGGAGGAGAAGCCCGCAGGGCGGAGGCGGAAAACGGGAGGGCGTTGCCGAAGGCAGCGAGCTGGAAGATGGCAGACGAGCTGCTGCTGGCTGTCCTTAGTAGCTCCCCGGCCGGGAGCGCAGGGAGTAGACGACGAGGGAAAGGAAACTCCAACTATTGGTAGTAAACATTTAAAGGAAGGGTGCGTGGGGGCGCATGCACTTTGCCAACTAATGATCTTGGGCGCCGGCCGGGCGGGAGCGCAGCGACCGCCCACGAGATAAAAATGGCTGGCTACTGTCGCTCGATGGGGCGTGCGGAGGGCGGACGAAGGGGGGTCGGACGATTTAGTATCTCGCCAGCTCCACGCAGCGACGGCTCGATGGCGTCGACTAGCTGAGTGTCCGGGGGCTTCGAAAGCGGCCGGGGCATAGGACGTAGCAGCGGGCCGTTTACGCCGACCTATTGCGTGAAAGCCGTAAAAGGCGCCGAGGCGCTTGATGGAGTGGCGGCGCTATCGCGCTGATTAGCTGCGTGCGCATGCAGTGGAGGCGGTTGTGCACATGGCGCGGGCTGGGGCGGCCTGACGGCGTCGACCATGTGCGTGCCCGGCCCACGGAAGATCGTCGGCTACTCGGCTGTGCGACCGTAGCAGGTGGCCCCGCTTGGTCGCCCCCGTCGATAGGTGGTGTCGGGTTGTCTGGGGTGACCATTGTCTCGTCTCTTCTCGCTGTCTCAGCTCCGAAACCAAGTTTTAGGGCTCGGTTCATTTGGGAACCTAGCGGTAATAGGTACCCGTAATTAGAGAGTCTCCCCCGTTCTCAGCGGAAGGAATAGTAGACAATTGCCGGCCAGGTCTTGGTTCAGTTACATATGGGTTATGGCGTTCTCTCAGTTTGGTCGTCGGCTATTCCGAGGCGGTATTAATACCGGCGAGGAAGTGCTGAGTAGTACACTCGTATTGTATTGTGATGCAGCGACGGGTGTATTGCCTGGAAGCAACCGGAACATTAAGGAAACTTCAGAGGAACTTAGCCCAGTAACTTTATGGTCTATTATTTATGCCACATCACATAGTACCGGATTTCCAATAATGCATAGGAAACTCGGTATAATCTAGCATCAGGCAAGACACGGTACCGTAGGTACTCGTAGCCGCTACTAGCCAGTCTATACTAAGTCTAGCGGTACTATACATGGGTGGAGTATAGTATAGAATAGTTCACGGCGCCATGCATGCATAGGCGCCGATTCCATGGCCTCGGTCATGATATATCCCTCCTTCAGGCTTGCTCTATTCCGCGCCGCTCGACCTTCACCAGACCCCATGATGGCGACCGAGGATGGAGCCACGCCAACCGCAACCTGCGATCACTAGGACCCGGACGGCTCATGCTGGCGCTCGGGCACGGTGAACTCGCGGCCTGTCGAGTAGCACATGGAAGGGGTTCTGAGATTGGGTACCGACAGGTGGGACAATGAGCGGAGAGCAGTGATGCGGGTCGCGGCGGCTTTGGGTTGGTGGCCCAATTCCGGCGGTGGGGGCTGGCGCGGGAGGCGCGGCCGCAGCGAGATGACGATTTTAGGCGGTTATTCGAATATGGGACCGACGTCTAGGGCGGCGAGGAGGCCGTCG
This sequence comes from Tetraselmis striata, assembly GCA_006384855.1. Taxonomy (NCBI): domain Eukaryota; kingdom Viridiplantae; phylum Chlorophyta; class Chlorodendrophyceae; order Chlorodendrales; family Chlorodendraceae; genus Tetraselmis; species Tetraselmis striata. The sequence goes on from VCJN01003582.1 coordinate 126,582, forward strand.
ATGCCGTTGGCGCCGCGGTTGGCGACGGAGGTGTCGAAGAAGCGGTGGTAGTAGAAGAGGCGCTCCGCGACCTTCTCGTCACCGGTGAGTGCCGTCTTGCCCTTGAACCGCATGATGTAGGTGAGGCGGTCCTCGACAGCCGCGGCGACTGCCTTGAGCGTGCGAAGCGCGGAGTCGAGTAGGTAGTCGGCGTCCGCCCGGGCTTGGGGCGGGGTGGGGTCGTCCGCACGAAGCGTTGCCATAGCGTCGTCGATTGCCTAGCGAGAGCGCGGCAACGGTAAAATGGCCATAGCATAGCAGGTGTCGGTACTCGTCGCGCGTCGAGTGCCTCTTCTTCTCGGTCAAGAACCGGTCGCACTCGTCATGTCGTGGGGTTCATAGGGACAGCGGGCGGGTAACGCCGACGGGGGGCAGGTTGTCGGCGCATGCCTTGGGGAGGAGGTCCGCCCAGTCTCGCGGGTCGATGAAGTCCGCGGCACGGGGTGTCTTGGCAAGGAAACCGGGCAGAGGGATGTCGTCGTCGCTCCCACCCTCAAGGCCACTGTCCGGTGCTGAAGAAATATGGGTTTCGGCTGCTTGGGGGGGTAAGGGCACGGGCGGGCGTCTCCCGCTTCGACCGTCACCATAAGTTGCCTGTCGGACCATGGTAGTGAGCGCACGGCGTTCCGGCGCCGGGATATTTCGGGCGCGCTATTTTTGTACGAGTAATTGTTATGCAAGCCGCGTGCCGACGCGCCCTGCACATTACTCACTCGCTCAGCCACCAAGGTCACGTCGGCACGCGCTTGCCACTCGTGACCGCAGCCATTGCACATCCCGACCCCCACAGCCTTGGACCTAAAGTCTTGGCAGACTGTACGCGCGGCAGCCGGGCAGTTAGTGGGCACATTGGTCAACACTGACTGCGCGTCCGCCGCGGCGAGGTACGGATGCGCCCCATTCCACCCCGTTTGCTCGCCCCTGTCCCACCCACCTAGAGCCGAATCGGAGAGATGTCGGCAGCCCGCTCGTCCGACACACGCCCAAGAGCGCTAGCGAGGGGGTTTCCTGAGGTCGTGACCGGGGCGGATTTTTGAGTTTCGCCCTCAACCCTTGGCGTTGTGTCCATCAAAACAAGTGGGTATAGGCTGAAATCTGCGTGGCGCCGACGCAGCAACGCAACGGTATGGCACGGCGCGAGAACTGCGGCCGCTGCATTTTGGCCATCGCGGCCAACCAACCCGCCGCCACCGATGTATAATGCCGGAATTGCGCCCGCTCTACCGCCCTGGGAACCCTCGCAATCGTGGAGGAGGGGGTGCTGGTCGCGGCGGTCGCTGACGAGGCGCTCTACGAACGTTGTAGCAGCCAGCACACAGAAGGCGGCCGGCATTTTGCGACGGCTAGCTTCGAGAACATTCCCGCCGACCTATTGGTTGCGTTCTGCCAATCTCGACCAGAATTGTGGCACTTGGTCAAGGACACGACCGACCGCAAAGGGAAGCGCGTGGTGAGATGCATCACATACATATACGTCAGAGGGCGTCGCGTCGGTCCTCTTCTTGCACGAGAAGCATGGCGATCCGCCAAAGCCGAGGCATCATCGAAGTGCATTGCAAGCAGCTCGGCAAAAGGCGCACCGCGAACAGCACGCTAGGCGGGGCGCCAATGGCGGAGTGCGAATGACGGACCGCGGCGACGTGGTCTCTGTCTTGTATCCGCTTGCCTTGGAGGTGACGGAGACGCCATATCCCTACTCCGGCAGCACGCTACTTGAGCGGGCGGGGACCGTGCTGTTCCCACACCGGTGTCGTGGCTGCGAAGAAGGGCGCAGACTTGCAGCTCCCGACCGGCTACCCCACCGGCACCCGAAATCCAAAGGCATGGCTCCACTTGCCCCCCTATGGTGACCCCCAAGCATATGCCATGCGCGAGCTGCAAGTTATAGTGAGGTCGCACTTTATGCATCTGGTCGGCGCAACCGATGATAGCGACGCGCTGCAGACTACTCTTGATTGGGATTGCAGCGCGCCCATTCCACCACTATAGGCAGGTAGGGGGGTCAGTCTTTCGGTGGGAAGGCCGTCCAGGGGAAAGTGCGGTGGATAGAATATAGCGCTGTGCCCTCGCTCGGGGCAGTGCGCCCTCAGGAGCAGCGCGAGCTGCGAGCGCAAGCTGCGCGCTTGCGCGCTGAGCAGCGGCAGCAGCGCATGGAACTTGAGAGTGCTAGGTCAGACAGCGACACATAGGAGGGGGACATGCCGTCGCCGTGCAGCGCAAAGACCTTCACCAGCATAGACAGCTGGGGTGCTGCGCACTCCCCAGCCGTGCGGTAGCATTACAGGCAGAAGATGGCGCGGCGAGCGGCGGAGGCAGCATGAGTGGTAGAGCAGGAAGCGGCGGAGCGGGAGGCCGCGGCGGGTCCTCCTTGGTCTTGCACCGCTTGTGGACAGTATATGCCACACCACATGCGGGCAGATTTGGATGCCCGCGTGCATGGTGTCACCGATCATGTCCTCCGGCTCTATCAATGAAGCCGGGTGGGCACATGTGGCGCTGGCCGAAGTGGGCATGCTGGTAATCTTGCCTCGCCGCCGGAGTGTCGGTGGGGGGTAAGTCACCATGGAAGTGCACAGTCTCACCGCATCCGGGCACGGGTAGGGCTCCGTCAGTCCGTACTCATCTCCCATTGCATGCGCTAGCATGGCTGCATACTGCGCGCTCTTGATAATCGGCATGCTCATGCCCTTCCGCTCGTAGTCACGCTGCGTGAGATGCATGTGGTTCTTAGACATGTCACACACGAAGCAGAAAAATGTAGAAGCTGCTCCAGCATGCCCGTAGATCCCTGATTGCCACGCCATGTCGCCTCCCAGCACCATCTGGAAGGTGTAGATCTCGTCATGCAGCTTCATCCCTGAACCGTCGCAGAGCTCCATGAGTTGATCCTTGATAGCCTCCATATGTGTGATGAACTGCTCGTACTTGTCTTGCCCCTCGTACAACATGATCTTCACAACATTGTGAATGTTGTCCACACCCCACCCTTCCATCACATTACCTTCTTCGTCCACCCTTCTCGGCAATGGCTTCAAGATGGCAAGCACAACCCCTTGATGGCCGAGCTTGAAGGCTGTACTGGCATCAGCTATAGGCACAAACAATATTATCAGTGATGGCATGTATTATTTTGAAAACAATTCACAGCATTCGTAACACTGACGATGGCAGCTCACCGCAAAACTGGATCACGATCTCTCTGTTCGATCTCGGGCAACCTGATCTTTCGGGAACTGGGCCAGCCGAGTGCGCGACGCCTGCATCACATCGATGATGGCTCGCTTGCCGTCCTCGGAGATTTGAAGCCTGGCTAGCTTTGCCACTCGGTCCTCCCACTCCCACACCTCGTTTTGCTTGCTTGGCAACATACACATTGGTGTGCCATACGGCAGCAGCAACACCTCATGCTCGCCCTTATCCTCGACCCAACGCTTAGACAAGGCATGGACGAGGTATTGGTAGCGGCGCCACGTGAGCTTGGAGGTTACGCGAATGTACGACGCGCGCGCCACGGTCAAGTGCTCGCGGATCGCGTCGACGACATGCTGCTCCACAGTGCTATACAACCCGCGATGCTAGCAAACGGCATCAAGAATTTCGGGACACTCATTGCACAAACAGTCGACGAGTTGCACGACTGTGTCGCCTTTCACGCCCCCCTCGTAACGCGCCTCAAGATAGTCGGTCGGCCTCTTGACCTCGCGGCGTTTGAAGCCGCGGTACGCCTCGGCCTCACTCACTGGTGGGGCTGAGATCCGCTTCAAGTCTTGGTGCAAGGTTGCGAAAGCCCGCCGCAACTTCCGCTCCCTCATGGCTTTCGTAACACACGACCGAGCCCTTGCCGAACCCGATTGGCTTGCCTCGAGCTTTGCTTTAGCCCGCCGCGTGGCGGCTTTCGCTGAGTCACGCTGCGTGACGACCTTAGCGAGCTTCGCTGTATATTTGGCCTCCGCTGCGATCGCCTCGGCACGGAGTTGCTTCACCACCGTTTCCTTAGCGCGCGACCGCGAGCGCTCCGCCTCAAGTTGTCCTTGTACGGCAGCTACCTGCTTTGCCAACGTCCCCGAGCGCTTTGTAAGCTGCTGAACTTGTGCTCGGAGTGAGGGCACGTCTGCGCCTGCTCGGCGCGGACGCGCAGCGGTAGCTGCCGCTTATTGCGCTGCGGCACCTGCCGCGGCTTGCTCGGCCCGAGCCTGCCGCTCCTAAACGGCTCAACCGCGGAGGTGATGGTGAGTGGAAGTGCTCGGAGCATCTTACAGTGGGAGCAGCGAGCCGGGCTCGAGCTGCGGAGACTGTGGACAGGAAGAGAGTGAAAGCAGAGCCCCCGGCGGGCCGGGAGACAGGCACGCGCGCGCAAAGGCGCGCGGGACATGTGCCCGGCCGGTGCTAGGGTATCGGCCGGTGCTAGGGTATCGGGCAGATTCCAACAGCTCCACCACCCGCATGCGAGCGGTGAAACAGCCACCCCTTGACCGTGCGGACCAACGCTCCGAGCCATGGCTTCCAGCCGAGGGCTACCGTGGTTCGGGTGGGTCAGCGTCGGGCATGGTGCTGCTGGCAACGATAATGATAATGTGGCATGCCGCCGCGCACGCTCGTGCGTGATCCCTCAGCCACTTAGCACCACCACCACTGCACGTGCGGGATCCCGCGCGAGGAAAATACTCATACGCCCACCACCCGCCCGGCTCCACCGCCCGAGCGCACCCGTACATGTCATGTACGAGGCCCTGGGGATTTTGGGTCAAACCCCGGCCCATAGGCTGATGCACGCTAGGGAAAGGTGGTGGCGCGTTACAAAGCGTACACAAAAAAACCGATTTTCGTGTAACAGAAACGCCGTGAGTCCGGCAAAATCTGCGGCTGGCGAAGGGGCAACGCCGCTGTGATTCCCTACATCGTCCAGGTAGAGGTCGGCTGGCAAGTCGTCAGCCATATTAGCTCACGGAGGGTACATGTACGAGTAGTCGATACATGCATATGTACATGTACGGGGGGTCGTCGGCTTCGGAGTCGACGAGGATGAGTAGTAGAGTAGATCTCCACCAGATATAGTGCGAGAGTCTAGGTGCTTTGCGTGAATGGGAACTCGCGCAAAAGCAGAAGGTGGTCGCCCTACTGCGTAACGGAGCGTCTTGTGCTTGCAATCGCTGGTGGTTGTCCAGCTCTGCAACGCATGCGGTTAATCCTGCGTCGACTAATTTTGAGTGAGAAGCCAAAGCGTCCGGCGTTCATGGCGTACGCGCGCGTACGAGGACATAGGCCCTGGTGCAATCCAAACCTCTATATATAATCAGCATTATGACCATAAAATCAGAAATCATGCGCGCAGTCTCCTAGATCGGCGAACTAATCTAGGAAGTCGGATATACTACGACGACCAAAAATATGCTTTAGCCGCTTTTTGCTGAATACGGGCTTGAGCTCTTATTCCTTACTTATTTCGTGTCACCGGGGGGGGGGGGGGGGGGGGGGGGGACCCCCTGCGTGACACCCAGTAAGGAATTCCCCTACCTCTTGGGTTGAGCGGAGGAAAAGGAGAGCCGCGTCCGAAATCGCCTGGAATACGAGAGAATCGATACCGGTTACAATACGGTTTTATCACGGATTTTTAGGCGTCCGTCCTCCGTCCTCCGTCCTCCGTCCTCGTGTGCTGCGTCTTCGTGAATGAACCGTCATACGTTCGGTTTTCGCTCGTTTGATTTCTAGGTACTGGTCCGTGTGCGGTAAGATTCTGAATGGATGCGCGTGTATTCTAGCCCAGGCACGTCATATATCCGTCTGATACGCCAAAATAACGCGGTACCGCGGCGCGTTTTTACTGCAAAATCAGCAAGCGAGACTCGCCCTCTATTCCCCTACCTCTTGGGTTGAGCGGAGGAAAAGGAGAGCCGCGTCCGAAATCGCCTGGAATACGAGAGAATCGATACCGGTCGCAATACGGTTTTATCACGGAGTTTTAGGCGTCCGTCCTCCGTCCGTCCTCCGTCCTCCTGTGCTGCGTCTTCGTGTATGAACCGTCATACGTTCGGTTTTTGCTCGTTTGATTTCTAGGTACTGGTTCGACGACGGTAAGGTTCTGAATGGATGCGCGTGTATTCTAGCCCAGGCACGTCATATATTCGTCTGAAACGCCAAAATAACGCGGTACCGCAGCGCGTTTTTACTGCTGAATCAGCAAGCGAGACTATTCCTTACGACTATTCCTTACCTATACGGTAGTCCAAGTATGGTGCTGTAAAAAGGGGTCGCCGCGGTGCGGGGGCAGTCCGCCGACCCGGGGCCCGGCGTCCGTCGACGGACGGGCGACGGTCGAACGACGGCGTCCGGCGTCCGGTGCCGGTACAGGCGGCGGGCGTGGCGATTCGCGGCGTGCCCGCCCCGTAGACCTGACGACCGGCCCGACCTGCGCGGCCTCGTGCGGGATGCGGGCCGCCTGCAGGCGGCTTGTACTGTATTGATGATCTTGTAGTGCTGCTTTTTTTCTTTCTGGGTACTAGTACAACTTTTAGCGGTGGGTTGGGTACCGGCCTTTTTGTAATGCACACCAGTAGTCAGCGGCCCGCTTTTACGCGGCTTGCAGATTTAATCTGTTTTACAAAATAATACGTCTCTTTTGAAAAAATAAATTACTGACAAATCTAACGCTAAAAGCATTATTACCCGGAAACAACAGTATTACAAGATCAACACGACAAGCCGGCTAAAAGCGGCCCGCATCGTCCCGCACGGCCGCACCACGCTCAACCCAAGAGGTGGGGGCACCTCCACAAATCCCCGGCGCGAAGCGCCGCTTAGTAATAATAATACAGTAAGGCTTATTCATCCTTCTTCATTCCTTATTCATTTAGCGACTACCGGCCGTACGATTTACCGTGACGGTAATCTTACGGTCGCGATGAAAAGTTCATAACGCGAAGGCAGTGGGCAATAAGCGGCTTAGCACCAGTAGAATAAACTCAAATTGTACCCTTTTTGCAATTTTTCCTTTTATTATAATGACAATGCTGGGCGACGCGAACGTCTCACCAGTCGCGGCGGATGCGACGATTGGTCGTCGTTGCCTGATGGTGCGGCGGTCCCGGCGCGGGCGGACTGCAATACTGTATCCTTAGTCGCTAATGCCGTTTCATATGCACCCCGCCGAGGCTGATCTCCCAGACGCAAACTGCGGCGCGCGTATCTTGCGCGCGCGGGCGCGGAAGAAAATTGCGGGGGGCGGGGGTTCACGTCATACGAAGCTTGAGGACTAGCACCGCCGCTACGCTGCCTGGCGGAGTAACCCCTCCACTTTGCGACTTGTCACTTGGCCCCGGGGCACAACCGTAACACGCGAGCCGCCACTGCGTCCAGGGAGACGTCTTACCGCCCACTGTACCGGCAGCATGCCGTGCCTGTACGGCTCTGTGGCCACGTGGGCGGACGACGAGCAGGCGGCGAGCTGCAGCGCGAGATCGGATGCGTCCTCCGGCGCGTCGTCGACTGAGTCGTCGCCATGTGAGAGCCTGGTTCTCGCGGACTACTCCGGACGGAAAGGCAACTTCCGGCAGGTCAGCAAGCAGTGCATGGGCAAGCTGAACGAATCCCAGCCAGCCAAGGTCACCTTTGTGGTTGCGGACTACTTGCTGATGTACCTCCGCGTTGGCGGGCATGTGTTTGGTAGGACGCCCCGTCCCGACCGCCCTGCCCTGTCTAGGCAAAATACTCCCTACTCAGCCCTGACCGAAAAAGGAAGACAAATAAAAAATGAGCCCCGTACAGTCGTTGGCACAAGCCGCAGACTGTACAAGAAGTAAAAGAGGTACCAGTAGCGGTGCCGAAACAGGCACTGTAAAATGGGCGACGGGCTAACTGCGACGGCCGCTGTGGCAGGCGTTATCGCGACGTCGGACACGCCGAGGAGCATAGCGGGGAGCGTTCTGCAGCGGCTGGTGGATGCATTCGCGCAATTGGGACACGAGCGTCTTCAGGGGGCGGGACGGCGGGAGGGCGGCCTTCAGGGCGCGTTGGGGGCTAAGATCAAGCACGCCGTGGAGTCGGGCGGTGCCGGCCCGACTGCTTGCGACGCCGTGGCGGCGCAAACTGCGGAGGTGCGCGACGTGGTGATCGATCACATCGACAAGCTGCTTCAGCGCGGTGAGCGCATCGAGTCCGTAGCGGCCAAGAGTGAGCAGCTTCAGGCTCAGTCCAAGCAGTTCCAGAAGCTCGGGGGGCAAGTGCACGCTCAGCTGTGGTGGCAGAGCAAAAAATCGGCCGCCATCTTTGCGGCCAGCGCGCTGCTGGTGGCGCTGGTTGCCGGGCTGGTGGTTGCGGGTGTTCTCGGCTTCCTGCAGCCGCGCTGACATCGCCCCGCGTCCCGATCCTCTTGCGTAGGCTAAACTTCACTGGCGGCGGCTCTGCCCGCAAGCCGCTGTAACACCGCGGAATGCCTACCATAACAGGCCAGCTCTCACCCATGGGCAGCGGCCAAGCTTTTTTTTCGCCACAGTGGTACCGAGGGATGCAGGTTACCCGCCAATCCATGCTGACATGGGACAGCGGGGCCAATGAGCTGGGGGCAAGGGTCTGGATCTGCGGAATTGGTCGTCCGACCAGGGAGAGGGCTGCCCTGTGTCGGCTCGTTGGTTGTTGGGGGTCCAGATCCATGTCTGTGTGTAGAGGGTGACAGGGAAGGCGAAGACTTCCGGATATTCCAGGCCGACTTTTGTGAGAGGCCCGTGTCGTGTTGAAATATCTGGAACCCTGCCAGTATGGAGAACTCACCCCACACATACACCTGGCCATGCACCCTTTAGGTGGCATCATCACCGCTATGCATTGGTCGATGCGTGTAGATGGGCGTTTTGTCTCTACAGCTGCTGCGCACTTGGCAATATGCTGATATTGTACTTTGAAGGTCACGGGGGACACGTTATGTTACATGCGGGCATGGCGCAATACCCTTGCCGCGGGGGGGATCTCATGAGGAGATGTTCTGGAAGAGCATGTTGTAGATGCTGAAGCTGGAGCCCTCCCCACCGGGCACCTTCATCCGCATCGCCTGCCAATCCGACAAGTGCTCCCCCCACGCAGCCTGCCGGGTAGCACCGAGGGAGGGCCATGGGACCGCTCAGCCCAGCACACCCCGCCTATGGCAGGCTGCAGCCGGGGGGGGCATGCCCCTGCCCCCCACCCCTGCCTTGGGTTGCAGAGCCTCACCTTGAGCTGCGCCAGCTGCGGGAGGTACCGGAAGCCAAACACGCCGCGGTCTGGAATCATGTCCTCCGGCCCCGCCGCCAGCTCCTCCGCGATGGCCGCCGTCCAGTCCGCCAGCTCGCGCTCGATGACACCAATCACCAGCTCCCCGCACTCCACGAGCGACGTGACCTGTCGTGCGGCAGGGTCAGCCAGGTCGCCAGATGGGGCCAGGGGTGATGCGAGGCGAGGAGGCTACAAGAGAGGGGGGAGGTTGTCAAGGCGCGCCTTGATGCCGGTCTCGCGCTCCACGCCCCCGGGAACGTCTAGCGCCTTGCGCAGCGCCGAAGCCTCGCGCACCTTGCGCGCGAGGTCAGCCTGGTTGGCGAGCAGCTCCACCACGAAGATCATGCGGCGCACGAGCGACTGCGCCCAGCGGGTGGGGTGCACACAGTCAGGAGTCGGAGGGCGCGGATGAGGGGTGATGCAGGCGCACGCTCCGCTTCTGAACATTCCGTTGGCGATACTCTGCATGCTGCTGAAGCCGCATAAGATGAGCTTGCATGCCGTGAGTAAAAGTGCCGCATGTCATGCAGGGTCCGGCGATGTCGCAGTGGTATCTGGCAATGCCGCATCCCCCCCCCCCCCCCCCCCCCGGCCCCCTTCCCGTATCCTGCAAAGCCGTCGTGTCCTGCATTTCCTCTGGGTATCCTTTTTTCGAACTACAGGTGCTGAAGGTGTAATATAAACACCATCCAGTTGTTATTGGTGGAATGTTTCGCACCTGCAGATCGGGCTTCAGCCCTGCCAGGTGCTTGTGTGCCGCCTCGCGGCTGGGCAGCCGGCTCAGGCGCAGGGCCTCCTCCACCAGCGCGTCCAGCTGCCCTGCCTCCCGCGGAACGTGCGGCAGCCGCGCCTGCAGCGCCGGCCGCGCCTGCTACGCCGTCCGCAGTGGGTCGTTAGCGCGTGCCGCACGCATGTCTGTCCTTCCCTCGGAGGAAAGGGGTCAGCGGGGGGGGGGGGGGGGGGGGGAGGAGGCTGTCTGCCTCTCTCTCTCTCTCTCTCTCTCTCTCTCTCTGTTGCTAAAGAGCCCCACGCACCGATTTGGGCGACGATTCGACCTGCTTGCTGGATGCCTGGGCGCCAGCCTCTGGCGCTGCGTCGGCCGCGCCTGCACCCTCGCCATCTGCCGCAGCAGCGTCCACCGCACCGCCGCCAGCCTTCTCCCCCTGCCCCTTGCCTCCGCCCACCACTTGCATGCCCCCTTCGCCAACCCCTTCCTCTCCACCTACCACCACCGCCTCCTCTTTCTCCTCCCCATCCGCGCCCTCCTCGTTTGCCTCTTCGTCCTGCTTTTCGTTCTCTTCCTCCCCTCCTGCATCCGGCTCGCCTGTGTACGCGTCCCACAGGTCCGGCTTCTCCTCTTCCAACGTACGCACGTACATGAACATGGCCTGCGACCGGCGTGTGAAAAACAGGACATGAGCAATGCTGCCTGCAATGCTGCCTGAGAGGTGGGAATCTGAAATGAGGGTAAGCGGGAAGAAGCTTTGGAAGAGTCGTGAAGCCGGGGCAATGAAGGAGAGAGTGAACGGTGTGTTACTGTGAGACGCGCACCTCCAGCGGGTTCATCTTGCCGAGCTTGCCGTATGCCATGTGTTTGGCGACGGCGGCGGGATCAAACATGGAGGGGCGAGGCTCGGTGCAGGGGCCGTCCGTGGCCTGGCGGAACAGTGCGTAGAGCATCAAGGCGGTACGCGTCGTCGAGGCCGGTGGCCTCGTGCAGCGGGGCGCCAGCCAGGCGAGCGGCCGCGTGGAACTTGTCGGGGTACGGCAACATCGCCGCCAGGTTGGCGCCACCCGGCCCATCCCCGCTGCCCTTGTCATCTCCCGCGCCCGCTGGGGTCGCCACGCCTTCCTCAACAGCCATCTCGTCCACAGCCGCCTCGAGGTCGCCGGTTGCCTTCGACGCCTCGCCGCAGGGCGTCCCCGACTTATTCTGCTGCGCCCCGCCCCCTACTGCCGGCTCCGCGGCCATGACGGGCAGGCGCGGACGGAAGGACTCGCGCGCAGGTTCAGGTCTTTAAAATGATGCGCGCTTTCTGGCTGGTTTCGCGCCGGGCGGGCGTCCCACGTGGGTTGGTCCCTTGACCGCGTTGATAACCCGATCGGTGGGCAAGCCGGTGGAAGTGAGCGACGGCGCAGCGAGGTCAGCGGTGGATATCATCGCCGGTCGTCGCGGGTGAGCGAGCTGAAATGATGCTCGCTTGCGACTACCGCGGAGGCTTTTTGCTTCCCCAGTACTTTCCGTGGATTCTCTTGACTACTGCGGAGCGGACGATGGAACGACGAATAACATCAAGACTAGCCGAGCTGGGCGCGAAGGAGGGCGATCGCGGAAGGCCCGCGCCGCGCGCGAGCCGGTGTGACAGTACGAACATACATCCACGAGTCGTAGACTCGTAGTCGCTGCCAGTACGTACTTTTTGGACATATTATGTTTCACAGATTATGTATGTACGGTCATATCTCGTAGGGCTCTAGCCTTACACCTGCACAGGGTATACAATGTGTTATTGTTATGTGTTTTGTCGTCGTCTATGTCAGCATCATCTAAGTTGTCTTTGAATTCCTACATCTGCTGCTTGCTGCTGCGCGCGTAGTGTACCCGGACGAGCGTAGCATTACAGTATTTGTACAAGTACGCAACGAGATTGATACACGAGCAGAGTATAGCAGTAGTTACCATATCATCAATCACTCCTGCCCTGGCTGGTGCGACCTGCTACCCTACACTGTGGCTGTGCTAGCAATGCCCCAGGATTAGCATTTGATGAATAATCGTACGATTGTCAACAGAAATATCGCGCCAGATGCTGAAAGGTTATCTCAGAGCGGACTAATGAGTACTGCAAGCGGCATTTCAGTGGGTCAATAATTACCCATCAACATTGCGATGAGTTTATACTTTGCCGACAGTGAGAGTGATTGCTGTGAAACATACGAATAGTCGAAAAGTGGGCATGTCATACGTGACCGCATTGTAACAGCGCCACACCGCCTCGAAAACAGCGCTACGCCCAAACGTGTACCCTAAAACCCTGTCCTGAATGTAGGTACGCCGTATGAGGACGACACGTCTAGGCTGAAAGTGCGAGGTAGGGTGGGGGGGTTGGGGGGGTCCTTGCCCTGCACCACAACAGAGCCTACGCTCTGCTCACAGAGAATGGAGTCAGCACCGCGCTAAGATTTCACATGTATTTTATTACAGCTGGATTACCCAACACACATTTGCTAATCTGAGATCGCCGGATGAAGCAGTGCAGGCAGCAGATTTATGGACAGCTAATAATACGCCCTTGGCCATTACCGCCACACCAATCCCGCCCAGCCTGACTGGCCCAGCACATGCCGCACTCCTCCGCGAGCCAATCATATTGACAGCACCGCATGCCGACTTGCTCCTCTCTACCTCTGCGCCCTGCCTGTGCCCCACTGCAGCGCTCAGGCGCTCTCGCTGGAGATGGCCTTCAGCGTGATGCTGTCCTTGGCCAGCCGCGACCGGCTGACGGCTCGCTGCGCAGCGCCCGCGGCGGACAGCAAGATGTAGAACAGCAAGCAGACCTGGGCAGGGTGGCATGATTACGAAATTCGGGGGTGGGGGGGGGGGGAGGGAGCATTAATGGCGGTTGGGCAGAACACGTGGAGGTTTGATTGCAGACCACGAAAGAGCTGATGAGCAGGGGGGGGAGGGGGGGGCATGAGGCAGGACGCACCATGCCATTGATGATGATGCGCTGTCGAAACTGCGAGGCACCCATGTTCTGGCCCAGCGCGATGTCCAGGCTCCCGAGGCAGAGGGAGCCAGTGTAGCACGACATGCGCGCCTGGCCTGCCGTGGGGTCGTGCCCCTGAGTGGGCAGGGATCCAGATCCGGCGGCATATGCGCCTCAGTCGCCGGGTGGGAGAGGATTTGACGGTTCCGGGACATCCCTTACATCTGGCTGAGGCAGAAAGGGGAGGAGGGGGGGGGGACAAACCGCCTGCCAGTTGGCGAGGCCCTCGTAGGCCACGATGGCGCCAACCTTCATCCACCACAGCACCGAGATTATCTGCATGCCCGTCCCATCGACGGCGCAGCCCATCACACGTTAGCCGACATGCCTGAGCTCGCATCCACACCACCAGCATGTGCACGGAGTATTTGACAGCCAGAATGCCTTACACCACCATTGGCATACTGGCTGCTGCTGCCCGCTCCAGATCCACCCGTGGGTGCCCTGGCGCGGGACGGGCAGGACGCAAGCTCATTCACCTTTAGGATGGAGAGGAAAATCGCCGCCGGGTGGAACATCGTGACCACGTAAGCCGCGGCCATCAGCATGGCTAACGTGACGGCGTGCATGAGCGAGGGGCTGACCATGTGCAGCATACCGCGGTACAGCACACCTGACGGGGGCATCAACCATAAGCAGGGGCAATGGTGATGGATGATGGGGGCGGGGGTGAGTGGGGAGGGGGGTGTTACATCAGATAAGCCACTGAGTCAGGGCACCCGAGCGATAAGCTGCATAGCCAGCGCATGGGCCGCCTGGGGTCACAGGGCTGGCTAAGGGAAGCAGGCAGGGAGACACTCGGGCCAGAGGTACGGCAACGTGTGGGCAGAGTGCCCACCTGCGTACGAGTCGGGCGGCGCCTGGCCGCCCGGCGCAGCATTCACCATTGTATCGCGGTGCACCCGCTACCGGGAGCGGTCGCCGCCCGGAGCGCAACAGTTGGCCTTTCCGAATACCTGCAGGTTTCTCGGGGAAACGATGTTGGGGTTGCTCGCGTGGGGGGGGGGGGGGGGGGGGGCGCAGGCCCGGCGTGGGCGGTCGGGGGAGCGCGCTGTGTTGTATCCAGCTGGGAAAGGCCCCGCGTCACTCCAGCTGGGCGTTAAGGCTGCAATTATGCACGCGGACCAGCGGGACGCGGCAGAAGAAAAGGTTATTCTGGGTGGGGGGGGGGGGGGGGGGGGGGGCTCAGGAGCGCCAGGGGTTCCTTGGAATACTGACTGGCCGGTTATCCGGGATCCTGCGTTTTGTGGGGATATGGGAGTCCAGCGACAAGGCAGGCACCAGCACTATACCAGTACCTGGGTGGTAGGCGGTCAGGCTGGGGGCGGGTGAGAGGGGGAGGCGCTTGACGACTGCGTCATCATCGCAGGACGCATCACGCGGCGCGCAGTTGGTGGTTACTGAGCGGTTGAGCCTACTGGATGGAGTCATGTAGTATATATGTGCATACATATATGTACACATGTCTGTATGGGCATAGATAGAAGTGTCTATGAATATGTGTACACATGTAAATGGTTGCGCGCGTAGAAGTACTGGTGTGAATTACAAAAAGGGCAGTTCCCCAGAATTAGAAAATCAACACAGCAAGCCGCCTAAAAGCGGCCCGCATCCCGCATAAGGCGGGATGGATGAGTGATGCGCACACGGTTCAGAGTCCGGGCCACGCGAGCACGTGTGTGTGTGGGTGATCCTCGGACGTGCTGTGCAGCTTCAGCAACGGGATGGCAGACGAATGTGCGCCGTCTGATGAGGCAGCGAGCGCGCTCTCGAGCGGCCACCAAGCTCAGGACCCCGAGGAAATCTCTTGCGAGCAAGGCCTCCTGGTGAGCCCGGGTGATGCACCGAGTGCCCCGCGATGAGAGGGCACCCCGATCCGCAGCCAAGCATGCGATACCACGCACTGTGCGGTGCACCCCCTTGCTCACCTCACCCACTGTGCCGAAGACCATGCCCGTGTACTCCGACATATCCAGGATGTCTCGAAGAGGACCCTTCTGTCCGGGCTCTGTGTTGTGCCACGCCGCATCCCGCGCAGCCAACCCCCGTTGTATGTCGCCCAACAGGGAGCGCTCAAACCGATCCACAGCCGTGGCCCGGGGCACTGAAGTGTACTTGACCCCGTACCGCATAGTCTTGAACTCCAGCAGCGTGGACTTCAAGCTCCGGGGATCATAGCTCCCGGTCACGACGTTGAACGCCGGAAGGGAGAGCTCTGCGTCCGGCACTAGGTCCTTGAGTTCATCCCTGGGTACGGTGTTGCCGAGAGGCACTGCCTGCTGGAACAAGCCATCCACCTCCCGCCGTACCGCGATACCTAAGTCGTGAACACACTGATCGCGGAAGGCATCTGCGATAGCGTCGTGCTGTACACGCCAGTGAGCGTCTCCAGGCGCCGGGAGGTTCATGAGCGCGTCGCCGTATAGATCAACAATGACGGGGTTGTGCTCCGTCGAGGGCAGAATGATTTGGCACCCAATCACCGGGGCCAAGTGCGGGCTAGGCAGAAAGAAGTACCCGGCAGCGACCTTCCGCAGCTCATGCGGAGTTATGGCTGTCCGCGCGGTGGGGATGGCCACTGTCCACATGCCTGACGCCGCGTCGAGCTGGTTGAACAAGATCCGTTCCCTACATGTGGCAGGGAGAGCGCACACCTCATTTCGAAGCCGAGATTTGTTGGCCTGGTCTAGAAATGCCGTCAGCTCCTTTTGCGAGCCCGACGCAGCCTCCACTTCCCGCCCCATCTGGCGTGCATCTGCGTCGCCGAGATGGCCAGCAGTAGCCGCTTGGAGGCGGCCCCACGCCTCGCGCATCTCCGCGGCGTAGCTGTCCGACCCATGAGCATCGTTGAGGAAGTGGTCATACTGGCGGGCGGAAGAATTTGCGTTGAAGCTGCCTCAGCCAAGTACGGACCCGAGCTGTGGGTCGAAGAAACCAGGGGTGGGGGTGTTGGTGCCCGAGTTCCTAGTCAGGAACCTTGGGAGAATGGCATTCATGCAGCCGATGAAGGCGGCATCACGAACGGTAGCCATGCGGCGGATGCCAGCTCCCTTCAATCGAGTGGGGAGGTGAAGCCTGCTGCGCGCCCTGGCCACGGCATCCTCGCTCAAGGTAGCCACCTCCGCTGCCATGGGGTCGGGGTCGTGCAAAAGCTCCGCCAGGAAATCGGTGATCACCGGATTGGTGTCGGTGTCGTACGTGGAGGGATCAAAAGAGACCCCTAGCACCCGTTCGACCGCCGCGAGGATGGTGGCATCCACCGCCTCCGCAAAGGCCTCCACCTCGGACGGAAGACAATTTCGGAGCCAATACCCCGCCTTGTGTTGCATGCAATGCTTGAGCAGGGCCCATGCGTGGTGATGCAAGGCGTGGGTGTACCGACGGCTGGGCTTGGCAGACAGAAGCTTGCTCAGGCTAGCGTCCACCTCCTCTCGTAGCTCCTCCGCCTTGCCGCGCATGTACGCCTGCACATATATACTCTGGCGATCCGAGCGGCACGTTCAGGACCGCGATACCGTGATGGCCATCTAGCTCGGGCCACTCGATGTCGGCCGGAGCCTCACGCCGCGCGGCCTCCATGTCAGCGCTGTACGCCTGCATCTTGTCGAAGCGCACCTCAAGCCCCACGGACGCCTTGATGGACGTGCGGAAGGCGTGAAGAGCCGGCCAAACGTGCTCCGGAAGGCCCACCAAAAATCCATCGTCGGCGTTGAAGCGCGCCGCCCCGTCATTGACCTCCAACGTGGTATCGCACTGCTGCACCTCGGGGTGAATCGCGACGCAAAAGGAAGTCGTGGCCAAAGGTGCGCCCTGTTGCACGCCGTCCTCCGACCGCATAGGGGCGGACCGGTCGTCCACGACCAGATACGAATCCGTGGAGAGGGAGGCTAGGAGCGCAGGGATGACAGGGTGTAGTGGAGAGCAATCGATGTGGCGTTGGATGATGGTGCGGCGCCATGCCTCGTTGTAAGCGTTGCGAAGGTCTGTGTGGACGATGACGGCACGTGGGCCAAGCTTCTCGGCGATGAGCCGGACGCCATGGATGAGCACAGAGTCGCCCGCGGGAATGCCAACGCCGAGCTGAGATGGAGCGAGCACCGACACGTATGCCTCCTTCATGTTGTCAACCACTGCTAGCTCTGCTGCGCGCCGCTCCGCCTCCCCGACTGCCACAGGCCGCACGTCCGGGGCCCTCCCCTCGCCTAGCTTCTTGACAGGTGCCACGAGCCTAGCAGAGGCGAAGAGCCGGTTGAACCACCCTGGCAGGCGACCTTGGAGGTACATGGAGGCAACCTCCGACATGGCGCGGACTGCCGCGGGCCCGGACGCCGGGGCGTATTCGCCCACCAAGCAGCGGAGATACTCGTTGCGCATGCCTGAGGGCCCCGCCGCCACGTGCTGCTTGAGTTGCTGGTACGGCACGCGCATGTCGACCGTCAGGGCGGCCTCGTCCACCGGAATGTCATACGCGGCGTCTGGGATCGGGTGGCTACGGGGCGGGTGCTTGTCACGCAGCTGGGCGAGGATAGCAGGATCGGACAAGTCGCCCATACCCTTAGAAGATAGTCGGCCCGCCGCTCGGGAGAGCTCTCCGTCCTCCACCAACGCCACAACGGTGTCCGCGGTGCCCACGAGCAGCGCCGCAAAGAGATCGGCGTCCGTCCGACGCTGGCGGGCATGTCCGGCGTAGAACGCCTCAGTGCGCGCGTCGTCCCATGAGCGCACGAGTTCGGTCATGCGCCTCTCCGCGAAAGCGCGGAAGCGCCACGCCAAGGCTTGTAGCCGCCGCCGTCCGCCTCGGCTCGGGGCCCTAAGCAACAATTGTGGCAACAGGTACTTCCATTTAAGCGCCCTATCCAACACCACGGGGTCATTGGCCTCCATCGCCGCCATCACCCGCTCATTCACGCAGCGTTGTGCCTCTGCCCACGCTTCTTGAAAGTCAATCGGCACCGCCGTCTCCATGGACATCTCCGCCGGCATGTGCACCATGTCCACGTCGGAGAGGTGGTCCACCGCGCCCCACCCCACCCCGTCGCCGGCTGGAGATGGGCGAGTAGGGGGGGGCGGATACCGAGCCCGTGAGGCCTGGCTACCGGGGTGGCCGGCCGGTGCGCCCACCTCTGGCGGCGTGGGGGCAACAACCGGGGGCGCTGCGACGCCCCGGAACGCAGCGACGGACGGCAATGCGGGCGACGGCAATGCAGGGAGAAGTACTGGTAGTCGCTACTGGTCGTGTGAATTTTAAACGAATCCGTCGTTACAATTTAATATCGAACTAGTTAAAACCAATGAGAGAACACGGCAAGCCGCCCAAAAGCGGCCCGCATCCCGCACGAGGACCGGTACGAGGTGTACCCGCCGTACTGGTACGCCATATATCCAATCATCAATCGAGCCCCCCCCCCCCCCCCCCCCCCCCAAGGGGTTCGTGTGGACCTCGCACTCCTTACGAAAGGGCGCTGGGCGTCCGAGCCCGCCTGCAGCGCGTGTTGGACGTGCTAGGCCTAAAGCGCCACGCGGAGAAGGGCTTCTGGAAGCCTGCGCAATTTGGTCTCCAACTATCCACCCGGGCATCAACATCGACTCAGCGGCGGGGGTGTTTTACGCCCCGGAGGCTAAGCTGTTGAAGCTGGACAGCCATGCAAAGCAGCTGCTCAGCATGGCGACCCGCAACGCCCGCTGGCTGCCGGTGCGGGACTTACTACAGTCGCTCGATGGCCAAGGGCATTAATTTTTCTGGCGATTCCGGCCGCCCGTTTCTTCCCGCGGGAGCTCCACTCCGTCCTTGCTGGGGACCGCGTCGCCGGCCGGGTGCGGATGACGACCCAGTTGAGGCGAGACATGCGGTGGTGGACAGCGCTGCCCACTCAGGCTAACGGCAAGCCCATCCACCGCCCGGTGGAGACCACCTATATGCACACGGATAGCTCCGGCTACGGCTTTTGGGGGGGGGGGGGGGGGGGGGGGGGGCTTGAATGGCATGTTGGAAGCGCGGGGGTTCTAGTGCACCGATGGACGAGCGGCAGCACATTACCTAGAAAGAGCTCAAGGCCGTCCGGCTGGCGGTCGAGTCGTTCCTCCCCCACCTCGCCGGCCGCAACGTCCTCCTGCATGAGGAGAATCAAGAAGTGGTTCACGTCCTGACCACCCTGACGTCCCGGTCCCCGGCTATAATGGCGGAGCTACGGCGGCTGTGGTACCTACTGGACACGCAGGATATCCGGCTGCGGGCGCGCTACAACATTCGGTCGGCGGCGAATGTGTGGGCCGACCGCCCGAGCCGGCACCTGGACAGCGGCGACTGGCAACTCGATCCCGGTGCTCTTCGCGGAGCGGGACGCGCGGTTCGGACCCCACACGATCGACCGGATCGCATCTGCCCTCAACGCCATGCTGCCCCGCTACAACGCCGGGAGGCTCGATCCTACGTGCGAGGCGTTCTATGCGTTGCACCTTCATTGAGGATGCGGCATGGCGGGGCGAGAACAATTGGTGCAACGCACCCTGGCACCCGCTACCCGCCGCCCTAGTCGAGAAGCTGCGCCAGAGCGGCGCAGCGGCTACCGTGGTGCCCCCCCCCCGCTGGCTGGGCAAGGTGTGGCATCATGCCCTTACCGAGATGGTCAACGAGGAGCTGGTGGCGGAGCCGCGCGCTGGACTTTTCCGTCCCGGGCGGCGGGCGAGGCGCGGTATGGTCGGCCGGCGCCTCACTGGCCCGTCACTGTGTTCCGCGTGCCTTGCCGGCCTAGATGTACCTGAACCGGGGGCCGATTAGTGCCACGTTGGCGCTGCACCTGGCTTCGGGCAAGTACATGCCCCTGGCTTTAGGGTTTATGGTTTTTAAACCGTGGGCATAAGTGTTGCGGTAATCGACACTGCCCGGCAGACTTTCGCTGGCAGACAACTGCCCGCGGCTAGATGGGCCGTGCGTTGCGCACGGCGAGAAGTACGCCGCCTGGACATCGGACACCCTGACCCGCAGGCTGCAGCTCGTCCTCACGGCCGTGGACAAACATCCCCCGCAGGGATTCGCCCGGACTTCGCATTCATTTCTACGGAAGGGCACGACTACCGCCGCCTACATCGTCGGCGTGATAATGTAGAAAATCCAGCATTTCGGCGGTTGGGGCGACGAGGAGTCCGACGTGGTGCTGGACTACATCGCTCGACCCTACTGCGTTGCCGTGTGCGGCAGGCTGGCACTTCTTCGGCTGGCTGACGCAAAAAGCGGTCGGCCAGCCCGCGATCGTGCCACGCCAATCGGCGAGCGAGTTGATGGCAAAAGGACTGTCCCCTTTTTTTTTTTAATGGTCATATATTGCTAATTATAGAGGTATAGGTTACACCGGGGCCTATGTCCTCGTACGCACACGTTTGCGATGAACGCCGGACGTTGCGGCTTCTCACTCAAAATTAGTCGACGCAGGATTAACCGCTAGCGTCGCAGCGCTGGACAACCACCAGCGACTCTAAGCATACGACGCTCCGTTACGTAGCGGGGCGACCACCTGCTTTTGCGCGAGCTCTAACTCACGCAAACCTTCCCTCCCGATTATTCCCTCATTGCGCGCATAGCGGGCCTGCTGCCCTCGCTGCCAAAACCTTGTAAGAGATCTAAACTTTCGGGAAAACGACTGCCCCCCTGCTTTATTGTAAATTTTAGAATGCCCGTAGTAGTTTACACAATGCCCGTAGGAACGCCACCATACTACAGGCGTCAAAAGTAATGAAGGGGTTTTCAATAGCCGAACTTCAAATCGGTGCCCCACGCGGTACAGCGAGCCGTTCGGAAACGGGTGCAATCCTTATATACTAATAAAACAAAGTATGATAGTTCAGTTCTGCTTTTAGTTCTGCTTTTAGTGCGCATATGTTAAAGCACTGGTGTAGAAAAAACAAAGTATGATTGTCACTTTCGGGCTGCGGCATGAGCTTGTAAGCGGCGCTCTTTGTACGCGAGAACGCGCTCAGGCCCGTGCGAGAGATCGATTCGCCGTCGGCACATTCCTCGTAGTAAGGCGGGCCCGCCGCGCACAAACCACGGTGCGCGGACTTAGCAGGCGCGGGTGCGGGTGATGCGACTAAACACCGCACAAAGTTAACAACCACACTAGGACCTTATGTAAAGCTTGCTTATGCTGCGATTTTGCGCATTTTATTGTTGACCGGCGATTTCCATCATTTTGTCCGGGGCGCACTAGCGAGCGGGTATCGCTGTTTTTGGAAGCGCATTCGCCAAGGGTGGCCATGGGCTTGCGACGCAAGCAAGATAGCCGCCGCAACATGACCCCGCATGTTTTCAAATTAGGGCATCATAGAAATGACCATTATAGCGGCCCTAGATGTGCACCGCATACACGCGATGTAACGCGTGCGTCAAGCAAATAAGATGTAGCATTTCACCAGTATTAAATGCGAGTATGTTCACCATATACGCCATCGCATTCTTTGAGCAAGTTCTAGGGGCGCGGCTAGCTCGAGAGAAGATGAGAATATATGCTGCCCATAGGGTGGCAATCAGTTTGGCGACATGTGGCGTGCGGCCTGCGCACGGATTAAGACTCACCCGTTTATTGTGTTTTGAGGCGCATGTATGGGATTATCAAAACTTACGCATATACTTGGTATTACTGCCGTTTTGTAGGCAGGTGTTTTCAGTTTACTACTTTAATTTTGGGGTGTATATGTTTCGCTATATGTGTCTTCCTCTCGCGCTCAAAAGCTTTGCTAGTCGCCTAGGCATTGAGGCGCAGAGTTGCTTGCATTGTTTTAGTGATATACATTGCTCATTTGCGATGGAGTGTGTTCTCAAAGCTGCGGAAGCTTTTGAATCTCATTCCCCGCAGCTGGTCCTCAACTATATTCCACATGTTTTCCATAGGGTTAAAATCTAGGGAGCACGACGGAGGTGCGCGCACCACTGTGGTGTGCGGGAATATTTGCCATGTCGTATCGACTTTGTTATTTTTGCCCTATGCGGACGAGAAATGTCGTCTTCATAGAGCGTGAATGGCTGCCCGCCAACATGTTTAAAAAAGCAATTGATATCTATAGTCTTCAGTCTTTGCGTAAATATTACTGATATAATATGAAATACATTATTGAAAAAAGAACGGAATATCAATAATAAAAATATAGGCAACAATTACAACCGATTGGTTCAGATCCTCGTTATAAAGTAGAAGATCTAACCAATCTCTGAGGAACTCTAGTACCAGATTGTATAAGAGCCGCGGACCTTCATGAACGAATAGATTCTCAATCACCCCGCAGTACTCTTTCGCACCCACACCGCCTTTTGTCTTGTAGTCCTTGCGCCCCATGG
The DNA here is from genome assembly GCA_006384855.1 of Tetraselmis striata. Lineage (NCBI taxonomy): Eukaryota > Viridiplantae > Chlorophyta > Chlorodendrophyceae > Chlorodendrales > Chlorodendraceae > Tetraselmis > Tetraselmis striata. The sequence goes on from VCJN01003582.1 coordinate 148,959, forward strand.
TTCCCGTTATTGCATGCAAGCTAGACACGCCATTTGATGTCAACGCGATGTACATGTGGGCTTTGTTTGGATACTTGACTACCTCCTGCTTCACGAGTTTGCTGCGGCGTTGCCACCTCCGTCTCCTCAAGAGCTTTAGCTGTCGAAATATCTTAGAATATGTGAACATCCAGTTTTGCATGTATGTGACTTTTTGTTCTCATTTACCCACACCACTCGTGGCTGCTCGTGACTCTCAGTGAGTCATTGCCTTTTATCTATTGCCTTGAACTGCAACCCCCCCGGCCGCCCTCGCTTGGAAGCGCAGCAAACAATGCTCGTGCTGACCGTCTTTGCCGTATGGCCACGCGCTCTCAGTCGGCAAGCAATAGTGGCGGCATCTACGGGCTGCTTTTCCTCGGTCCTTCGCCTCTCCGCCGAAGCAGCCTTGTCGATGAGGACGCGTGGCCTCCTTTGCCTCTCACGGTTACCAAAGCCTTCTCCCGTTTCAGCGTGCCGAGCCCATCGGCGGACGAAGTTTTCGCTGCGGCCCATCGCCCTCGTTGTTACATCAACGTTATTTCCGCCATGCTTCCGCAGCTAAATTGGCGCACTATCCCTAAGCAACGTGCATGTTGCCATGATCGTGCGAGTTGCGTCGACAATTCTAGACGAGCGTGTCGGCTGGATTTTTTGCTGAGGGTATAGGGAGTCGAGAGAGAAAAGTGCCGGCTTATTGTGGCGCTGCGGGAGCCTTATGATCTAGAAAGTCCGATGAGCGTGCATATGCATCGGAATTTCCAATGTGTCGGCACAAAATTCGGCATGTTTAGTGGCTGGTATACATATCTTCATGGATGAGTATATATTACATCATACATGCACTCGGGCGTCCGCCCACCGATGCAGTGATAAATAGACACTGCATAGTATAATAGTATTTACCACAGAATTTACGTTCTACGTTCTACGTTCGGCGGAAGGGGACGCGACCGAGCTGGCGGCGGATCTGGCGCTGGGCGGAACAACGTGCGATGGACACCGGCATCTTACGTCGTTGCTGGCCCGGTCAAGTCCATGTTCGCTGTTCTTTGAGCACCCTCTTCCTTCCTGTCATGTCGGCGCCTCCACATTACATTCGGCCTAGTGCCGCTATTGGAGTGGCCCGGGATGTTGTGCTGGGAAGGGAGTTCTACGTTTGGCGGAATGGGACGCGACCGAGCTGGCGGCGGATCTGGCGATGGGCGGAACAAAGCGCGCTGGACACCGGCGTCTTACGTCGTTGCTGGCTGGCCCGGTCGGCTCTGCATTCCCTACTCGTTGAGCACTTTCTCCCTTCCTGTCGTGTTGGCGCCTCCACATCACATTCGGCTCAGCGCCGCTATTGGAGTGGCCCGGGATGTTGTGCTGGGGAAGGCGTTCTACGTTTGGCGGAAAAGGACGCGACCAAGCTGGCGGCGCATCTGGCGTTGGGTGGCCTGCGTTTGTTGCACGCCCGTGGCGCCCCGTTCTGGGTTGGACCCCCCCACTTCCGCTCCTTGCTGCGAGACCTCAACTTCGAAGCTCCTTTCCTATCGGCGCCTTCACATTACATTCGGCCTAGTGCCGCTATTGGAGTGGCCCGGGATTGTGTGCGGGGGAGAGCGTCCCTACTGCGTGGAGCGGCGGCTGGCTGGTGGCGATGCCTGGTCGGAGGCTACCATGGGGGTTCCCGCCTCTGTTGGCTCGTAGCTGGATTTCCTTCTGGATTTCCTTCTGGATTTCTGTGTGGATTTCTTGAATGTTGCGTCTAGCTCATGTAATCAGTTCATTTACCACGGAATTCTAAAATTTCGGGCGCGCCCGTATCCAGCGAAGCGTCGATTTTTCGGCGGTGAGCTTTATTGCCGTACGGGTACCCATATAGTGCAGCGGATCGGGCATGTAGATGCATGACTAAAGCGCTTATCTACTGGCATGTACTACTAATTACTATAATCCACCCACCCACCCGCCCACCCACCCGCCCGCCCACGGTCCTTAATTACACTGCCGTCCGATTACGATCTCACGGCTGGGAGGTACTGGTACAGGTACTCGCTACTCGCTGCTGGCAATGAAAAAAAAACTCGGAGCGACTACTTCAAAGCGCTGGCAATGCGAACGCTCGCTGCTGGCGGTACTGGTACTCGCTACTCGCTGCTGGTACTTTGGTACTGGTGTGAATTACAAAAAGAGCAGTTCCCCAGAACTGCTGGTACTGGTACCGAGTACCGGTACTGGTGTGAATTACAAAAAGGGCAGTACTCGCTACTATACCTGGTCCGGAAATTTTTTATTTTTTTCGCCAGAAAAATTTTCAAAAAGTTTCACCCCTCAATTGTACACCCCTCCACATAAGTTTGGGGTCCTTTTTTGGCTGAATATGAAATGAAAAATACTAGGGTATCTAAACGTAGGGCTTTAGGGCTGGAACCCGGGAATGTTTTAGGTTGTTATAAACCTTTTGCTTGATAGGGTCTAAATTATAACCTATTACCCTAAGAATAGGGTATTGCGATCTGGCGCGGGGCTCAAAGGGCACGACGCAGTGATGCACAACAATACATGTTATTGGCACATATATGATGGCCCACATGCATAGAGCCTTGTATGGTGCAATGCCCGTAGATGTGTGAGGAAACATAGTAGCTCGCGGGGTGGGTGGGTTTGGGTGGGCATAGTCACGTAAGGCAGAGTGGGCACACGTGCGTGTGACGATGCTAGGACCAGTGCAGTTCTGCCCACTGCAAGCGACACCCCCTTGACTTCAAACGCTTATAGCGGCTCAGGGAGTGCTCCAAAAATTCTAAAAAAATGCGCAAAAAAATTCTTGCGTCAAACGCGAGAGGTGATTTTCGACTTTTGAGCACCTAGTTTGCACGTTTTGACCACTTTCTAGCGATGAACATAAAATACATCAATCACGGCATCATTTCGCAACACTCAGCCTCAACATGGGGGCGTAGCTTTGCGCTATGTGTGTCCCCTTAATCCATACGCATTTGGGTGACAGTGTTATGAATGTAGATGCACACGGGCGGCGCAAACTTGCCACATGCTCCCTCTCTAGCCATGTCCTCGATGGCCAACAACATTGTGCTGTTTTCAACATATTATTTTTGCTGATATTCAAGCATTTAATAGCGCGCTGCTATGTGGCATTCTACTTGTGATTCGGCGCAATTGCCATGCGTGCACGTGACCCCCATTGATGCGCTCTCGCCCAAGCCAAGGAGGGCTCAATAAGCCTTTCGTGCGTGAGTAGGCAACAATAACAGCACCATTTTTGGCCGAACATCACGCCATGTAGTGGTGAAACTGTAATTTAGGGCTTGTGCAATACCCTTAGTGACCTAATCTTGGTGCCCCACACATGTTGTAGGTGAAACTTACACTAAAGATGGCAGCATGCCAGTACGGCGTGGAATTGCGCGTTGGATGTATGCGTACGAAGGGATGGCGCAACTTGTTATTTTCCAGTGCAAGTTTTACACGCATTGATTTGCCATTTCTCGAGGGGCGCAGAACGACGCATGCCCTGTCGCACGGTTAGGCCTAGAGCGCGCCCCCATTTTTTCCCAAGTCGACCTCGCCCTTAGTCACTTGCATGCAATTGCCCACGCCGTGTTTTCTACATGACATGCGCATGTCGAACAAAACTGCAAAACCCAAACTTATGTGGAGGGGTGTGGACTGCGCTTGTCATTAATTCGTGATTTTCGACTTACATGATTCTTGCTGGATGGTGGATCTAGAGCAAAGTGAAATGGCTCAACAGTCTATGTACTAGTAGCTTGTGGCTGCCCCATTGAGCTTCATGCACTCCTCCAACCTCCTGTGGATGCTGCCATGCAACTTCAGCAATAGTTGCTTCGGAATATTATCCCAAATCCTGTGCAAAGTTGGGATGAAGTTGTTGGTTGTCAAGGTGTCTGCCTCTTGCCTAAGCTGCCTCTCAACGTAAGCCCACAAATTCTCAATCCATGAAAGGTCGGGTGAGCATGCAGGCCAGTTTTCCATGAGCTTAAACTCTCTGTTGCGTAAGTATTCCATGGTCGAACGAGAGGTGTGCGCGCGGGCTCCATCTTGTTGAAAGATCCAGTCATTGCCATAACGGTTTGCCATGAGACTCCTGCATGCTGGCAGCATTTGCTCATGCAGTAGCTCCTTGTACACTCGCGAGTCCACATTTTTGTGCACTTTGCCTTCGATGGAAACTGTGTGGCCAGTCGTGCCTGCTGTGACAAATAATGGCGTGGTGCCCCATTTGCTGACAGCAGCATACACATGGACCTTGTAGCCACCACGAACTGCCTCTGTGATGGGAGTCTCTCCATTACGCGCCACCCACACCTTCTCCCCCTTGCTTCTACAATTGAAATAGAATAACTTGCTGTCCGACACCATGACGTTCCTCCAGCTCAGCCTGCTCCAAAACCTGGAAAACGCAACACGATCGCTCTTGTGCCTGGCTGTCAGCCTTGGCTTCCTTTTCGGTCGCAAGCTGCGCATCCCCATGCCTTTCAGAGTGCGACGCACCGTCTCGGCAGTCACATCGATGTCAAGCTTGGTCTTGACGGTAGCTGCTATCTTCTTGCACGGGAAACGCTTCTGCACGCCGCGTTGTATCACCAAGCGCGCTGGAGACAACATCAAGCCCTTGCTTGGTCGGCCAGGCCGACAGGCGTCGCGCACGTCGCCAGTGGCCTCGAACCGCTCCACCCACTTGCGCACCGGCTCCCACTTGGCTCCAAACATCTTTGCAGCTCGCGTATAGCTGCCGACTTTGTGATAGGCCACGACCATTCGCATTCGGCGCGTGTGCGCTAAATTCTCGGGCGCTGTCATGCTAGAACTGCCACTGGAGGTAAGGGCGCAACAGGGGTGTGGGGCGAAGTGTTCTCTTTCGCGCCGACGGCGGGCATGTGGCTGCCTTTTAGGCATCTCGTCCTCGTAGGGCCACACAATCGGCTCCCGCGCATGATACTCGCGCAAAACGACCGAGTAAGCACGACCAGCACACACCCCTCCACATAAGTTTGGGGTCCTTTTTTGGCTGAATATGAAATGAAAAATACTAGGGTATCTAAACGTAGGGCTTTAGGGCTGGAACCCGGGAATGTTTTAGGTTGTTATAAAACCTTTTGCTTGATAGGGTCTAAATTATAACCTATTACCCTAAGAATAGGGTATTGCGATCTGGCGCGGGGCTCAAAGGGCATGACGCAGTGATGCACAACAATACATGTTATTGGCACATATATGATGGCCCACATGCATAGAGCCTTGTATGGTGCAATGCCCGTAGATGTGTGAGGAAACATAGTAGCTCGCGGGGTGGGTGGGTTTGGGTGGGCATAGTCACGTAAGGCAGAGTGGGCACACGTGCGTGTGACGATGCTAGGACCAGTGCAGTTCTGCCCACTGCAAGCGACACCCCCTTGACTTCAAACGCTTATAGCGGCTCAGGGAGTGCTCCAAAAATTCTAAAAAAATGCGCAAAAAAATTCTTGCGTCAAACGCGAGAGGTGATTTTCGACTTTTGAGCACCTAGTTTGCACGTTTTGACCACTTTCTAGCGATGAACATAAAATACATCAATCACGGCATCATTTCGCAACACTCAGCCTCAACATGGGGGCGTAGCTTTGCGCTATGTGTGTCCCCTTAATCCATACGCATTTGGGTGACAGTGTTATGAATGTAGATGCACACGGGCGGCGCAAACTTGCCACATGCTCCCTCTCTAGCCATGTCCTCGATGGCCAACAACATTGTGCTGTTTTCAACATATTATTTTTGCTGATATTCAAGCATTTAATAGCGCGCTGCTATGTGGCATTCTACTTGTGATTCGGCGCAATTGCCATGCGTGCACGTGACCCCCATTGATGCGCTCTCGCCCAAGCCAAGGAGGGCTCAATAAGCCTTTCGTGCGTGAGTAGGCAACAATAACAGCACCATTTTTGGCCGAACATCACGCCATGTAGTGGTGAAACTGTAATTTAGGGCTTGTGCAATACCCTTAGTGACCTAATCTTGGTGCCCCACACATGTTGTAGGTGAAACTTACACTAAAGATGGCAGCATGCCAGTACGGCGTGGATTTGCGCGTTGGATGTATGCGTACGAAGGGATGGCGCAACTTGTTATTTTCCAGTGCAAGTTTTACACGCATTGATTTGCCATTTCTCGAGGGGCGCAGAACGACGCATGCCCTGTCGCACGGTTAGGCCTAGAGCGCGCCCCCATTTTTACCCAAGTCGACCTCGCCCTTAGTCACTTGCATGCAATTGCCCACGCCGTGTTTTCTACATGACATGCGCATGTCGAACAAAACTGCAAAACCCAAACTTATGTGGAGGGTGTACATTTTCCCTGTCTTAAGAAAATATATTGAAAATATATTCGTTTCAGTACATCACACCGTATCGCGGCCTCTCGGAGTCGCGGCCCGTAAAAGTAAAGTAAAGTTCGCCCCGGGACATCGGCCGAAGCCGCCCCAGCACTTGACCTCGTGCGCCAACTGCAGTCGTAGGTCTGGCATAGCCCATAGACCATTGCCTCATTCGAACCCCGAAGGGCTAATGCATCAACCGAGTAAACCCGGGACACGCCGGGCCGATATTGCCGAAATACATCGGCCAGGAATCGAACCCGGTACCTCTCGCACACGAGACGACCGCTCTACCGAGCGGACAAGGGATGTACCTTGTACTCCGCGGCCCGTACTCGCGGGACAGTGACGTCGTAGTTATAGACTGATACAGCGCGGACCGGGCTACCTGTAATCGCTACTGGCCATTTGGCACCGCCAAGGTGACGACATTGCGCGATCCCGTGCCAATTGGAGGCCGGAGACGACCGATCTGCGCGAGCAGGTCCGCAATAGGTCCGCAGGTAAGCGTGTTGTGAAGCTATTGTAATGCTACGTGAACATGCGCTTGCTGGAGAACGATGATGAGGAAGTGATCAACATGTTGGATGATGCCCTCGCTGCGGCCATTGAAGACGCCGATGCCATCGCGGCCGGTGCTGCGCCCGCCCTAGCTTGGATGAAGATAAGTAAGGATTAGAGGTTGTGGAGTAGCTTACTCCCCCCCCCCCCCCCCCCCCCCCCCCCCCCCCCTTGGGCCTTGCTTGGGCCCCGGGCGCCCCGCCCTGAATAAATTTTCAAAATTTCCATGAAATTTTTTTCTAGATTTTTTTTGGAAAATTTTTAAAATTGTTTTCCCCCCTCAGAAGAAATTTCCGGAAATAAACCAGTTATACTCGCTACTCGCTGCTGGTAATGGAAAAAAAACCCTGGTACTTCAAAGCGCTGGCAATGCAAACGCTCTCTGCTTGTACTTCAGAGCGCTGGCAATGCAATTCATGGAACTGTAGGCCAGTGATATAGAACCCGTTCTTTTAAAATTTTCTGGAAAAATACTTTTTGGTTACAGGGAGAGCGTCCAGAGAATGCATCGTCCGCTATGTCTGAAAAATCGACGCATCGCTGATTCAACTGTGAAGTTACTTCATAGTTATAATGTACAATAGATTAAGCGCAATTCTGTGGGGCGCCATCGATCGGCTCCATAACCCGAATGGGGGTTAATCAATAAATAACTATGCGGCCAATAGCGGGCAATCACGCAAGGGGTGAACATACCAAATACATCGTTGTAGCACGGTGTATATCATGCAGGTGGCGCGCACCCAAAGCTAAAAGTTAGCCAAAATGTGTAACACCCCATCCCACTACATGCGTCAAAAGTAATGATGAACGGGTTTTATTCAATAAAAGCCGAACTTCAAATGGGTGCCCCACGCGACACAGCGAGCCGTTCGGGGGTACCGGGTAGTATACGTAATAATAACAAAAGAATAGCGTGATCGTCACTTTCGGGCTGCGGCCTGAGCGTTTAAGCGACTCTCTTTGTTTGTACGCGCGGACGACGCCCGTGCGCTAGTTCGATTCGCCGTCGGCACATTTCCTCGTATTGAGGCGGACCCGCCTCGCGCGAACCACCGTGCGCGGACTACTTAGCGCGGACTTGGCGGGCGCGCGTGCCACTACTAAAGTACCGCGCCCGCCACAGTTAGCAGCCACAACATGATCTCATCTACTGGATGCGCGCTTATGCTGCGATTTTTGCGCATTATTTTGTTGCTGACCGGCGATTTCGTCCGTTAATCCGGGGAGCACTAGGTCGCGGGCGGGTACTGGCATCGCTGATTTTTGAACCGCATACGCCAGGCGCGGCCATGGGCTCGCCAAGCACTCACGATAGCCGCAACATGGCCCCGCATGTTTTCAGAGTAGGGCATAGAAATACCCGAGATAACCCTATACCCAGTGGCAGGGCGTCGCTCACTCAGTCGCAGAGCATGCAGAACACTATACGCGTGCCAGGTCAAGTGAATCTTATTGTGACATCCCACGTGCGCAAGGCAGGGCATGTGCATGCAGCATGTCTTATCATCACCCTGATTTTACCCATGATTTGAGTGATACCCACAGGGCCCTTGGGACAGACACCACCCAGGCCTCAGCGACTCTATTAAATGCGGAAATTCAAAGACGCAGCCTGGGTCACAATCACGTGCATACTCAATCATGGCATGGGCAGGGTTCATTTTTTCCACACACATCCACCCTGTAGCTTGCCACCGGTTACTCCTGATACCAACTGAGACAGAGAATTGTCCCGACTTACTTTGGAATGACATGAGTAGCCACCTATATGTGGGGTTCTGTGGCAACGGCTGTTATGTTCATTAGCCTGTCACCCCACACAGCTCCTGTGCTTTCACAGCGATACTACTTTAGCACACTTCTGTTCCCCTGTCCAACAATGGCTTGCTGCCACATGCAGTCATGCCCAAGCATGTGGTTCATACTCGCTTTTGACATTCCTGAAGGAATAAGATAGGGGGGAATCACAGTGCGCCTGTCAACGATGCCAACGCGGCAAGCGCAGAGACTGCTATAGCCCTCGGAATGGTGGCCGTTGCCCTGATGCGGTGGAATGAAGTCATGGCTGCCTCTAACTGGGTGCAATACTGGAGAGTCAGTCAGTCAATGAGGGATTGGAATCTGCCTGCATGTGCATGTGTGCAATGCGCGAGCCGGGGAGAGCAGGATCCACTAGAAGACTGCACGTTTATTTAAAGTATACTGAGGGTAATATACATGTATATTGTCCCAATGAGCGATTGATAGATGGCTATCTATCGGGTTGTGGGGCTGGACATGTCAAGCTGCTCCACCAGCTGGTCCAGGTACTCGCCACCCCCGACTGCCTCCAGCTCCTGCGGGCCAAGGAAAAGGCCATACGGCACGCCCTCATAGCGCTCAGAGTGGTGGACCTGCGCAGACGTCGTGATAGGGTAAGTGCGACTCAGACAAAGGTTGAAAGGTTTGGACATGCATCAGAAAGGGCACCGGTGCTGGGTATGGCACAAGAGGGGTACAAACCCTGTGCGCCACTGCGACGCGCTTGAGATATGGAAGCTCTGCGATCGGCCCGACGGGGAACCGCTTGTGCACCATACCATCATGCACAAACATGTAGCTGATGCCGAAAATTGTGATCCCCAGGCCGAGCCCAAAGCAGACTCCGCCGATGATACCAGGGGTCAGGAACCCGTATGCACACAGTGACATCGCTGGCACGGCGTTGGCAACAGCATAGATATCGTTGAGCTCAAATGCGCCCATTCGGGGCTCATGGTGAGACTTATGAAGCGCCCAGCCTGGCTGGAAGTCATGCCATAGGATACGGTGAGCGTAGCGGGCATACATCTCCATGCCAACCTGAAGAGCACGTACACAGGGGACATAGATCAGAGTCCCAGCTTCCACAGAGTATATCAAGGCACAGCAAGTAGGCCCAAAACTGTGACTGGCGAGTAGCACCCACCGTTCCACCGACAATGAGCAGCAGCGTGCAGAGGAACTCGGCCGCAGGGATGGCGCCATCCGCGTGCATAGTGAAGCGGCACCAGGTGGCAACGATGGCTGTGGAGGTCAGCAGGCAGGAAGCGGCGATGGCGGAGACTTGATAGGTCATCTGCTCCCTGCTCGTACCAGGATCAGCGGGTCGCAAGGGAGTGAATGATGTCAGGGAGCAGCATCAAGTGCTAGTTCCTGTTATTTTCCGCCGCATCTGTATGTCGTACGAATGCGATGGCGCAGATGCTTTAAGTCGATGGCGCGTCAGGGATGGAGTATCAGGAGCAGGACTAGCGAAGAGGCGTCGTACCTGCGCCGGCGCTCCTTCCGCTCCTCGCGCTCGAGTCGAAGTTGCTGCTCCAGCGGGCTCTCCTGTAGCGCGCATGCGGCTACAATTCAGCAGCCATCATTCATCCGACTACGGATACTTATAGGCGATCAGCCGCCGCGTTGTTATTGCAGGGGCAGTTCCTGCGGCGAGCGGGCGTACCGGTGCAGCATTGGTCTGATCTACCTCCGCGTCGAGAACGGGGAGAACCTGCAAACAAAAGATAAACCCTCAGAATTGGACCTAATACCTTCTGCAGAAAAACTGATGACCGACCGGTCAGCATAATCTCCGAATTGGAGCACTTGAGGCTCCGCACGGACCTCTTCGGCTGCAGCTCGCGGTACCACGTCGCCGCGGGTGACCGGCTTGGGGTCGTCACGCGGCGAGCTGGCGGCCGCGACGGGCGCGACGGGCGCCTGCCCCGGGCACCTTAGCCCGCCTCTGGCGACGCAGCGCCGCCGGCACGTCGCGGAGAGCGGCGACCTGAGCGCAACGGCGCAGCTCGAGCGCAGGCGCTGGGCATTGCTGACTGGAAGACTGCTAGGGAGGACGGACCGAAGGGCAGCTTGGGGCGCCATTTTTCGAAGAGGGGTGCGTACGAGAGCGGCGCCAAAGGGAGCTGGAGTACACGTCAAAGTGCCACCGCCGAGACCGACTGGCGATCACTATCCTGTCGTGGATTGCCCAGACCTACAACTCGAGCGCTCAGGAAGCCTGACAGGCAACGTCGGGGCAGCCAGTGGGGGGCTGCAAGCTCTCGTGTCGAACTCCTGAACCGCGGAGTGAAGTGAGACCTGATCCCGGCCGGAATTGCTACGCGAGAGCGTGACGTCCACACAACCGTGCGGTCGCCTGGGAAGGTTGCAGGTACTGGGTGGATTGTCACGGCATGCAGTCTTCGAGCAAGAGAAACGGCCCGCGAAGTGCCACGACGTCGTCAGTGCAAATTCGCCTGGCTGCGGATAATAAGGCGTCGTGACTGCATTGGGATGTTGATGGGGTGAGACCGTTGCTCCGCAGCCGCACGTCGAGCGACGTGCGGCGACTACCGGCTCGTCACCGGCGCCTGAAGGAGCGGCCGGCAGCGGCTGCTTGGCGGCGCGTGCGGCAGACGTACAGCCAGGTACGATTATTTACGGTTTATGTACGTGAGGCATTGTGCTGCCACGCTGCGTCTGATTGCTCTGCGAAGCGCCAGGCTGGAATGAAATTCCATCACCCGTTGGCCGGAGCTGGCCAGAGAGACGTCCAATAGTGTCCAAAATCAATCGTTGATACTCTGCATGCGGCCACGTCGGCAAGAAATGTCCAGATGTTGCTGGCTACCACCTCCGACGCCTTCAAAAGGCGACGGTTCAATAATTACATGACGTACTTTGATAGCAGTACTGTACCACCTGCCCCGCACCCTCGTACGGCTGATTATGCTCTCACCAGCATCGCGCCATCGCCACCACGTGCCGACTCGCCGAAATGGATCGTGTGGGAGGCCATCCGGGACACCTCTGATTCTAGGGAGATTGTCCTTTTGGACAGCTCCCGTAACGCTTTTGGACAGTCCATGTCACCGTGGCGTGACGATATGCTCAGCATCGCGTGTTGTCGCGACAACGACTCCGACGGGGCGCGCCGCGCCCACACTTACGTCGATCCCGGGGTTTCACAAGGAACGTCTGGTCTGCCGAAGGATACCAGGTCTGGTTACATGTGATAATCAGGAATTTGCAGGGAAACAAGCCCAGCACGGCCAAGGTGGGGGGGGGGGGGGGGGGGGGGGGGGGCTGTGGTGCGCTCGATGCAGCGTGCCACAGCAAAGGAGAGTGATCGGTCGGTGATCCGTGTTGGCAGGTGGTGGCCCTGACCGGCCCCCGCAACCATGCGTGCGCACATTCGCGCTATGGGTGCCGCGGCAGGGCTATCCCGTAAAGTTCGAGAAACCATATATACTAGTTTAGAACAATTCACAAGGAACGTCTGGTTTGCCGACTAGAGAATGCCGGGCGCAGCATGCCACGGGCGGGGGTCACGGGCGGGAATGTTGAAGGCGACGACATGCCAACGGGGTGCGCCAACGGGAAGGCGGTCGCCAATACGGCCAGGAATGCAGAGCAGGTCATGGCGCGGCTTCCAAGAGCGCATGTCGGAGCACATCTCCGAGAGGAGTTGGTACTAAGCTTTGTCAGGTCAATAGGGAACAATGACGATGGCTGGGTCTCCTCCTGCATGCCCTCCGCCAGGTGCGCAGCCGTGCCTTGCGTCTCCTCCACGACATGGAGCTCCGCGGCGCCCAAATCATTCCCAAGCATGCGCAATGTGCGGTCAGACATCCGGGCGCGGCTCCAACCCCCCCCCCCTCCCCCTCCTTCCTCCTCCTCCCTCCCTCCTCCCTCCTACCCCCTCTCAAAGAAGCTTTCTAGCTACAAACATGCGACTAAGATGATGTACAACGGGAAGGGAGAGGCCACCACGAGCTGCTGCGGGCAAGCTTGTCCACCTCCATCCGGGTAAGCTTCACATGGCTCGCCATCTGCCGCAGCTCATCGATAACCTCGTTATGCTTGGCGATGCGTTCCCGGCACGCGCGCAGCTCCTCCTGCCCCTCTTGCACAGCCACCACGGGTGCGCCCCCGGGTCAGCTTGCGCCTCCCCCCTCCCGTCCTTGCCCCCGTTCCCCCACCTCCTCTTATCCGGCGCACCTCGTGGCTGCAACCAGGTGCTTTTCGCTAGGTGCTTGTGCAGCCGGTCCATCGCCATGCGCGCCGAGTCCCGTTCCGCCCGCACATCCACCTCCTGCATTAGCCACCACCAGGCGCGTGTCAACCGTCCACCATGCCCTCATGTTGTGGCGATTCCATGGACCGTTGTGCCAGCATGGGACGGCCCCATTTTTCTACCGGCACATAGCTCGCCATGCGGCATGGAGTTGACGGATAGCTTGAAAGAAGACTTAGTTGCGCCTCGTGGTGGCAGGAGATAGTCAAAAACGGGTGTTGTGTGTGTGTGTGTGCGTGGGGGGGGGGGGGGGGGGGGGGTACCCGAACACATGCGGGCATTGCGTGCCGCAACTGCTTGGCGTCCAGCCTCTCCTCCAGCGCCTCCATCCGCTTGAGCACTTCCCACATGCGCAGCTCATGCATAGAGTGCGCACTGTCAGCATGCCTAACGTCGGAGAGTGAAGGATCGAGAGAATAGGTGTGGATGTGGACACACGCCCCCCCCCCCGTACATGTACCCGACAATATGTTGCTTCGTCTGCACATCTCATTGGCTTCATTGCAGGCTCGCTTCTGGTGATGCAGGTGGTAGCGATGTTGGCACGTGAAGGGGACCCGGGGGTTGAACAGACGATGCGCCCCATGTTCCGGTGGTTAATGAATATCTCTGACTAAAATGTGGGGAACATGAGCTCCTACCACGCATCTGGCCACCGGAGTTGGCATCGTGCTCCGTGACGAGGTCTAGCACGCGGTCCAGCTTGGCGATGCCTGGCAACATGGCGGAGTTGGGCGCCGGTATGGCGCACCAACGGGAAGGCGGTCGCCCATACGGCGAGGAATGAAGAGGTCATGGCGCGGCTTCCAGGAGCGCATGTCGGAGCACATCTCCGAGAGGAGATGGTACCACGCTTTGTCAGGCCAATAGGGAACAATGACGATGGCTTGGGCAGCGCAAGACTCCAGTTTAGAGACAAGTTCGTCGATGAGGTTCCAAGGAGAGTTACACCAGTTACGTTCGCAACGACATATGTAGTGTCGGAAAGCCTCAGGGCGTCGACGGCCTCGCGCACCGCGGGTCACGCGCACCGTGGGTCACGCCAACCGCGATGCCTGACAACATGGCGGGATTGGGCGCCGGTATGGTGCACCAACGGAAAGGCGGTCGCCCATACGGCGAGGAATGAAGAGGTCATGGCGCGTCTTCGAGAAGGCGCATGTCGGAGCACATCTATGAGAGGAGATGGTACGTACCACGCTTTGTCACGCCAACAGGGAATAATGACGATGGCTTGGGCACCGCTGGATTCCAATTTAAAGACAAGCAAGTTCGCCAATGAGGTTCCAAGGAGGGTTACACCATAGTTACGTTCGCAACGACATGTAGTGTCGGAAAGCCTCAGGGCGTCGACGGCCTCACGCACCGCGGGTCACGCCAACGGGCGCTTGTAGCGGGGTAGGATGGCGTTTTCGGACGTCGCGAAGCGGTCGATGGTGCAAGCGCCCCACTACTTAGCATCGAGCGAGGCGAATCGACGAGGGTCGAGCTGCCAGTTGTCGCAGTGAACCTTGCGACTAAATAAGGCGGTCAACACAAATGTTCTCCGCATAACGGGTGTAGTGCACGGAAACAGGTAATGCCGTGCGTGTCCATGAGGTACCATGTTTTGCGTAGCTCAGCCATGAGACGCGGAGAGCGAGAGGTGAGGTTGGTGAGGACGACGCCGACAACCGCTTGGTTATTCTCGTGCAAGCGGATGTGACGGTTACGGAGCTGCGCCAAGCTAGAGCGTGGCGGCATTCCGGGTCCCGTACCGTCATGGATGTACCGGCGCCGATCGACGCTAAATTCCGCCACGTCAGCCGTGGCCACCCCCATGCGCGCAGCAGTGGCCGTGCAAAGCGCTCGGGCGAGTACTCGCCCCGGTCCCGCGGCGGGTACATGTGCCCGTGCGAGTACCGGAAGGGGCGAGCGGCGCGCGCGTTACCAGCTGTTCGAGCCCGCGGAACGCGCCCTGTGGGCGGAATCTATGTCCGCGCCCGTCCGCGCCCTTGTAGGCACTGGCGGACTTGGCACCCAAGTACTAGACCTATCTACTCGCTAGTTTCCCGACAAAATAACTACGGCACCGGTGTTGTCCGGTGGGACCTCAAGTTTTGCGACGAGCAGGCGGGACTCGAGCCCCTATATATGGGCCACGACGGCGGTCGGCATGCTACGCTATACGTCGCGTGGATCAGCTTGTCGGCGGGCACCATCGCCGCAGGCAGTCTACAACAATACACATGTCGGCGATCAACAAGTTCTTCATCGATCAACTGGTCGAACCGGTCGCGCTGGGGCCCTTACTAGCGTAGGCACGGCACGGGCTGGTTATGCAGCATGATCCGATCGAGGAGCCAGAGCTGCGAGTCCCGATGCCCGCGCCGATTATGTGCGGGCTAATGAAGTGTGCGGTCAATGTTCGTACGACAATGGTATGGCATCCGACCCGCGCACAATGCGGAGCTGTACCGTTTCCGCGAATTACTGACGGTATGCACAAATTACGTGTATATTTCTGCCGGTCGGAGACCGGCATCTAGTGCGAGTGTGATGACCCGGCAGTGGGCCGCGCGAGTAGTAACATCATCCTATAGTATATTCGTACGCTAGAGCAAGAGTGACCATCGTAGTACTAGGATGGCCGCCCTTGTTTCAGCTCCCGATCGACTATCATCCGGAACTGGCGGATATGCTGGATTACTACATTCGCGCACGGTCGGAATACAGCCGTGAATTCTTTCACACTGGCGTACTACCGGAGAGATTTTGGTTGATCTCAACGGCTGGGCGGCTAAGCCGGCGCACACGTTGTGGCAAGATGGTCGGCTCCATAGTTGTGGTGGTGAAAAGTGGTCTTTTTTTCAAGGTGGTCTGTGCGGCGGTATATATCCAGCACTCGACGGGATGCCACAGCACCGGCGCCACCTAGCATGCCTGGTTATATAGTCGCCAGCAGTGCTAAATAAATGAGATTACGTAGTAGGGCATGTTGTGAGGTTGAGATCTAGGGTTGTGACCGTAACATGATCTCCTCACATTGCTCCCCGCCACAAAGGTTTCAAGCGGCGGTGGTATGTGTGGAAAAGTTTATAGCATCGCAGTGTGTCAGCAAATGCAGCAGCAGCATATGGCATTGTCAGGTGACAGTCACTACATGCTGAAAAATCAGCATGGCATATTTTCAGAGTTAAACTCCGCGAAGCAGGGAATGTTTGTCAACGACAGAGAACTTTGGTGTGCCACAGATAGAATATAATAATGACACCAAAGGTGTTTAATATTGTGAGTTGGCGGTTTTGTATTTGTTTTGGAGGTAAATGTTTGTGTTGATGAAAATGTATGTTACGCCGTTGATGGCGCGACAATGGAAGACCCAAAGATCACAGCATGTTGTTGGCCCGATGCAAAGTATAGCAGCCATGGCTGGTAAGGGGCAATGATCATTGTGCATTGTTAAGAGGCACTATCAAAGCCGTACTACCGTGTGAACCAGTTCCCCTCCGAAGACATGGCACCCACGGCGGTATATGTTGTCACGTGCAAGTTCAGCATGACGTGTGCTTATTGTGAGAATCAAATGGATCTTGCCTCCGGGTTGGAAGCGATTACTGAGACAAGTGGCAGTCATGACCGTGACCCGCACCTGGGGCGTCCCCTAGGGGATACGACTGGTTGAGCACAATCCACACCATTGATTCCTAAAGCTGCCACCATATCGAAACCCCAATATGGCAATAGTATACCACAAAGCAATCCATATGGTGACACATCTCAAGAACCTGTGCTCGATTGCGGCACGCAACAGCACACAAGGTGCACTGCGCGAATGTTGTTGGTTGACTTAGGGCTTAATGTGATCAACCGTGGTCTCTCATTATTGTTGTTATCATAAATGTTTTGTTTTACATGTCTTTTCTTTATGATATTCCCGCACACTACGTGGACTCACATCTGCTATTACATTGTGCCGGTGGTTAGGAGTAAACGAGAATTGGCCCGAGCCCGCCGCCACTTTTCAAGTGGACAGCGCACAGCCTGCGGAGCGGCTCAGCGGCGCCGCATCAACGGCATCTTGCATCGGCGCCGCCCCCCTCACTATATAAGACACGCTGGATGGGCAATTGGTCGAAGAAAAGTGACGGACGTAGTCACTTGCAAAATTGATCCCACCATGATGCCCACACCCGCGGCGTGGTGCTGCTTTGGTTGGATGGACCCTCCCATCCGCTCGCTTAAGGCGGTCGTGCCGGCTTTGCAGCCGTGTTTTCCTGGCAAAACTCGACGCATCCGTCGCGGAAAATGCTTATGATAGCACTGACTGCTATCTCCATATAGCGGCTCTCCTCCGATTAGACAGCCACCTTATGCCTTTGCGCTCGCCATCTGAGGCTCGCGCAAACCACCCACCCGCCCTATTTTGCGCTGACTGGCCCCTATCTAGCACCCATCGTGCGGGCGCTTTTTGTGCGGTTTAGCCAGACATGTAAACAAGCTGTCACCTTTGGCAAAACCTGACGCATCCGTAGGTAGTATGTATCTACAATGTATCTAAAATTATATATATTAGATTATAATATATACAATATATAAATTATGCATATATATTTCATTGCAATTTTGGTCGTCCGTATATAAAACGATCGAAATATTCAAATTTTCATGCTGGCCCGGACCATCCGAGTACACCGTCCCTTGGGAATTCTGCTTGTCAGTGCCAGCTCTGTGAAATCCGCGCTGTGCATCCAGTCCTTAGATCCAAGCATCCAAGGCCACGCCGATTGTGGCCTTGCATGCCATAGTGTGCAAGCCCCCATTTAATGGAGGTGGGCCTGTGCAAGCATGTGTTATTAACACTTCAAATAATCACGCAGAACGATATTGCTCAACATGCCAACACTGCCTCCGCAGTGCTGGGGAAGATGGCGCAAGTGCTTGGTTGATCCAGATGTCCATGTACGCCATGCAGCAAACCTATGCCATGGGTCCCACTTGACAGACAGAAAAAACATGCACATATACATCTTCATGGACTCTAGCTTGCGGGATTGTGGCTGTCTCGTCGCACTCTTGGTATTAACGCGAGCTGCCCTGACTCTGATGCCATGGCGCCAATTCTGGCAATGTCATAGCTTGTGCCAAATCTTTCAGGGGGCACACTCCCAATTGCCTGCCACTGCTATTGCCTATACATAAATTTCAGCCTGCTCAGTACGATACCGACTGCCATCGGGCAATGATACCCGTTGCCTGCAGAATGATTGAAGTGACCAATCGCTGCCATCACATATTACAAAACAAAGACATCAATCCGCCCCAGTAGGCTCTTCATACACCATTCTGCAGGGCACTGCCACTAGCTCTCCCTTCAGGCTCGCCAGTGTCGCACCCTTGGC
Source organism: Tetraselmis striata (assembly GCA_006384855.1). Lineage (NCBI taxonomy): Eukaryota > Viridiplantae > Chlorophyta > Chlorodendrophyceae > Chlorodendrales > Chlorodendraceae > Tetraselmis > Tetraselmis striata. The sequence continues at coordinate 167,383 of VCJN01003582.1, forward strand.
GCAGGTGTCCACCTGGGGTGGCTTCTCAGTGGGCGCCGCAGCGCTGCCGCTATATGATGACAATGGGGGCAACACACAGGCTGTCAATTGTCCGCCATAGCAGCAGCCGGTGTCGAGCCCTGTTGCAAACTCCCGCAGCTGCAGCTTGCGCTTCGCATCATGCCTGTGACGCGACAGGGAGGCAGCAGCGGCAACGTGTTACACAGGATCACCGGGACAACAGTGCACACCACGGATGGAGGGCCTCCTCACCCGAAGAATACGTGCTCGGGGCCTGGCCATTTCTTGGACCATGCCTGCGATGCGGGCGGGCATTACGTCATGATGCAACAGCTGGGCGGCCATCACGCCATCAGACCATGCCCTTGGAAACCACCCATCAAGGGCTGGACTTGACTAACCCCCGTACCTTTCCAGCCTTTGACTTCCTCTCAGAGCCAACCCAGGATCGGCCGTCACTGCACTCCCCGGCTGCGGCTTCTGCTGCTGGAATGACATCCCGCATCTGCAACGCCCAGCAGCAACGGGGTCAATCGGGCGAGGACGACACAAAGACCGCAACGGACAGGCTGCCGACAGCAGGCTGGGCTTGCCTTGTACATGTCGGTGCAGGACTGGTCCTGCAGAGGGACTCCGGGGACAAGGCCAGCATGAACCTGGCGTCATGGATGGGAGGACGGGGGACAAAAGTCAACAAGACAACAGTAGGGCAATCAGGCGGTGCGGCTGGCCGGCGGAGAGCGCGCTCACAATCATGATGTTGTAGCATGGAATGGCGATGGTAAATGGCAACGCGCTCATCCACGCCGCGTCCTCCTCGGACAGGTTCTTCACCCACGCGTGCTTCTTCTTTACGTCCTCTCCCTCCTGCCAAGCCCGGTACGCCTGCCCGGACACGCGCTCACTTGGTCAGCGCACTGGGCCCCTGCCGGCGCAGATGGAAACAGGAGCCAGATGAAGTTTACACAACGCACCGACAATCCCGAGTCGTCGTGGTTCCCTCGCACAGCATATGCATTGTGATCCCTCGCTCGCCTCACGACACCCGCCGAGTCTGGACCCTGCAGACGCAAGAGGCGCAACATGCGATGCTTTGAGCTCCGGTCCTAATGGCAGACCCTAATGCATGGGAAAGCCAGCAAACAGAAACACACCAGGCTGGCAAAACTACCGTGCAGCAGCACCTTGTTCACCAAGTCTCCGACAAGGATAAGCGTGTCATCGGTCGTGAGCGCGACTTTTTCCAGCAAGTCCCCGAATTCATCGTTGCAGCCTACAGGTAGAATACATAGGGGCCCAATTACCTCTCATGGGTCATCATCCGCCACTCACTTCACGCACAGGAGGCACGCATGGTCACCTCCAGCAACCCCCCCCCTAAGTGGACTGCAGAGCGCATGATGCTGCTGGCTGATGTCTCAGCTCACCATGGATGTCGCCAACAATCACCAGCCGCCCATTGTCACGCAGCGTCTCCCGACCCAACGTCACGTGAACAGCTGGGGGCATGGGATTGCCTGCAGGAAACAGTGCTAGTCAGCCGCAGGACATACAGTGGGGGCTTGGCCGCGGCATGCACCAGCGCGGCAGCGCCAGACAGCGCGTGCAGTCAGTCTGATGTGAGCCAGGTGCGGTGTGTCCAGCATGGCAGCATCTCCAGAGTCTCGATACCAGCAATACCCACCGCTTGGCGTCGTTGGCTTCGGAGCTCGCATCGCAGCTTGAAGCAGTCTGACAGCCAACGCAGTCACGCAAAGCGTGAGTGCTCATCAAAGTAGGGAGAGGGTGGGCCAGCATGGGTACGAAGACGGTGAATATATGCAACACACCTTCCTGGGAAGCCCAGGACATGCGTGAGAAGCAGCTTCATAACGCCGACTGGACTGAGCAGCACACGCATCGGCCGCGCGAGGTCCAAGTTAACACACGGTGCCCTCACGGTCGCTTTGTGGAGCGAGGTGTCAGTGCCGTAACAGGCACCGGCCTGTACAAACAAGTGTGCAAGAGCCGGCGTCCGCTGTACGTGGACAGTCAGGGTGTCGTCCAGGGACGAAACAGCCAGCAAGCAGCAGCAGCACGCGCGCAATTATCAATAACAATTATTTGTCATCTGAGACCTGCATGTCACCGCTACTATCTCAGCATTTGGTAGATAGGCCTGCGGCGGTGATGATAATGTAGTAAAAGTAAAGTAAAGTTCGCCCCGGGACATCGGCCGAAGCCGCCCCAGCACTTGACCTCGTGCGCCAACTGCAGTCGTAGGTCTGGCATAGCCCATAGACCATTGCCTCATTCGAACCCCGAAGGGCTAATGCATCAGGTAGTGGTGATGATAATGTATTTAGTATTCATCATCACCACTACCTGTACGGGTACGGTCTCATCATTTTGGCGCGCGCGCATGTTCTGGTTCTCACGCCTTATTTGAGCGAGGGCAAATTTCGACCCGCCGCGTGTCCTGGGCGGTTGATGCATTAGCCCTTATCCGACGGACTCAGCTGAGGCAAGCAACGATCTAAGGCGGGCTATGCCAGACCTGCCTGTACGACTACAGGGTACTGCAGTTTGCGCAAGAGGCATCGCGTCATGTTATTTCACGTGCTCGGGTGGCTTCGGCCGATGATCCGGCGAGGCGAACCTTACGTTTACGCCGACACTGCGCAACATGCAATACATCATTAAATCGGATAATATCCCGTACCATACGGGTTAAAGTGCGCAGTAAAACTACGATTGGAATAAAGGACGGCTAGCGACACCACAGCTCGTCCGTACAGCTCTGGCCACTGGAGTTTGAGCGGAATAACCCGTACGCGTGTCCGTATGACCCGTGCGATACTTTTACCAATTCGTTGTACGGTATGCAACTAACAAGCTACCAATCCTGGGACACCCACCGAACTTTGAACAGGCACCCACTCCGCCAGTACTTTCATCCTCATTCCGCAGTACGTCATTTTAGCATGCGGTCGCCATACGGCGCGCGGCTCTTCCTTCGCGAACGTGCTGCGGGACGCGAACATGTTTCCACACAAGAGGGCCAGCCCCTACCGTCGATAGGCTTCATAACGACAGTATCAGGTGCCTCTCCGACACACGAGTAACGTTTGCCTTGCACGTCGACGACCTCAGTATTGCAGCCCCTTCCGACGAGAGTGCGCGAACGCCTGCTGGTCGATACTCGAGAGCAATCAACGGCACCCCTGCACTCAGCTAGAGCGGTAGCGGAGCTCAGCGCGGCGCATCACTGCTCTATCATCTCTCTCTTCCGCAGGAAAGCAACTGTAGGACAAGGATTTTCCGCGTTCGCTAGGGATTGTCTGGTGTGTCTTGAACAGTGGACATTCGTGACGGGCTGGAGAAGCTGGACAAGGTGGTCTGAGGGGATCGCCAGTAAAGGTTCCCTGGATCGAGTAACCCGCAGCGCGGCGCCACGAGCTCCACTCGTTTCGAAGAGCAACAACACAATGCCTGCGCATTTGGATGCCAGGACCCGTGGGCAGTCGGCGTGGGACCTGCTGACAGGAGACCTGGAGGATGACATATCTTTGGCAAAGGGGCTGTTTGCCGCATCAGGCTTGCCCGACTTCGCTGCAGAATGCCACGACGCCAGGAACGGCAGTCACGAGTTCGGAGCACTCGGCGCTCGACCTGGATGACGGCCACATGCACAAGCGGCGCAAACCAAATGGCTACCATTCCCGCATTCACCAGGAGTCCCAAGCTAGCGACAGTGAGCAGCATCTTCGGGGAATGTCGAAGGAAGCAGAGGTTTTCGCATTGCAAGGAATCCGGATAAGCCTGTTGAACAAACTTGCGGAGGTATGCCCGCAGTTGTGCGCGGTTACGAAGGAGAACAAGGCGCATCGGTCTTTGCTGCTGGGCATGGGACAGAATAAGGACGACCTCAAACGAACCGTAGAATTAGCATGCCTCAAGCAGTACCAACGCGACGCAGCTAACTCGATCTCCCATGCTGAAGCAACGGCTATCGCTGCTGCCACGCTCGCCAACAGCGAGAACAGCCCCGTCGACGCTCTGGACTCAGTGCTGGAGCGCTTCAGATATGCAACGGCCGACCGGCCTGTCGAGACGGCACCCCCACGCCCGAGCCTTCACTTCGACACATGACTGCGTACTCATCATGAAACGGGTGGAATCATCGCGAGTGCTGCAATATGCACGATAAGTACTTCTAGAATACTGGAAAGTAATGCTTTCCATCACGCCCCCTTTAACATATGAATAGACAGCGAGCTCTATAGCCACTGAAATACGGCTTCATACGACCATTACGAGGCTGTGAAGACGCAGAAGCCATATTTAAGGCCTGCAACTAAGAGCCTGCAGTCAGTACATTTTAAGAATGGCTTTTCTTTATTCACAGGTAAGAAATACTACACCGTGTCAAACATTCATTGTCATGCCTTGAGCATCCCTGCATGCCGAGAGAAATTGCCCATAACATGCAGCCTGATCCCATTTCCGGAGTTGCTACAGGGATCCTTGACTCCCTCCAGCAGCTATGCGTCTCTACTCTGCTGGGATGCAGGGGGCACTCCCTTGCAGATATAGCAAGCTGCATGTCCTCACAGCCTTCTTCTGCACTGATGTTGACATCTCAGCACCTACAAACAATGCCGCTGCAGTTAGCCTAGGATGATATAATAGGAAGCAGGATTAAGGCCGAAGCAACTGATTTGTCAAGTACGGGGTCACACGTCACCAGCAAAGCAATATCATTGTTTATGGGAATGGGTGTTCATGCATGCGCACATTATACATTTTACATACATCATGCTTATTCACTTTCATGTCCTGATTTTGTCATCAATCTGACTGCATGGAGCATGGTGCAACACAATCATGCATTTTGTCGAGATTGCACTCATCAGTATTCCGTTTATATCCATTGTCATCTGTGGTACAGTGTGGACGAATGTGACGACCGGATGCCGAGTAGCATGTGCCGAGTGGTGCAAGATCTTTCTCCTCTCAGCTCCACTGAACAAAATGCTGATGTGTCGCTCAGCATGCGGATGCCATCCGTGTAGCTGGCCATACCCGACGGCAAAGTATGCCCAGGCATTATATGGCCCATGTTGCGCCGTTCACGCACGCTGCTGAGATAATGTCACAATGCAGTAGGACTACCAGTGCCCCAAGCATCATATGTACGCTTAGAGGTTTCAGCAATGACTAATCACTGGCCCTACCTGCTACGCATACATCAAGACTCCCCAGCAATGCGCTCTCATTATATTACTTGAGTACACCAATGGGAGAAGGAGGACTCAATTTCAGCCTGCCCACGGATTCTGCACGCAGTAGTGCCGCGCATCATCCGACAGGAATTCTGCTGACCATAAGCGTCGCGGTAAGAACAGCATTCAGAAAAGTGTGATTTGTGTGCTTCCGTAGATGTCTCGCAGCTAGATGGCTTTTACTCTAATTGTCAATTGCTATGATATATGATATACCGGATGGCGTAGCCGCGCTCATACAGTATGCTGTGACATTACTTGCCTTGCGAATAATTTGCCCAAGATTGAAACTTGGCTCAGCAACCAGGGGAATTCCAGACAGAAACTCTGTGACGATGCTGAGTAAGAGCACCCATACTTGTCCCCGAAGCGTTCTTTTATATAGTGCGCTGTGCGTATACATCCGTCCCGAAGTTCATAGGAAAGTCATCAGCAGAGCACTGGTGCCTGTACGAGTACTGCGAGCACAGCGCAGCGCTAATATGCGCTCACACCTAATGCGCTCCTCCTCAGCGGTGTGAATTACCATAAATCAGTTGCTGTAGAGGACCTTTCCGATTGTCCTTTTCTGGTGATTTTCTGATATCGCCCTCTGCAGCTAGCTCATGTTATTAATTACAATAAATAAATAGTAAAGGTATGGTAGGGATGTTGTTGTACCCGTAAATAACCATGCTAATTCCGCCGCAAAATAATGATAAAAAGCAGTATGCATAGCATAGCCAGGCATAGCAAAATAAAAACAATAAATCCTGTTTTACTACCAGGAGATGTCAACACGACTACAGGGTAAGGATTACTATTAACCAGGGTTGCGCGCCGATTTAAATGATATTTCTATTCCGCCAGAACGGAATTCCGGCAGTTCCGGCGGAATTCCGTGGAACTCCCTTCCGGCGGTATTCCGCCGGTTTTCCATTCCGCCCGCCACACGGAACGGAATCCCGGGCCGGAAATTCCGCCGGATCCCCCCGGAACTTCCGTCTGCTACCTTCACCCCAGACTGTCACATTAATAGTTCCCATTCATCAATAAAATCGATATTTTGACTATTGATATCGTCATCAACATGAAATATCATATGACTAGCCGCGCCTGAATTCGATCGAGAAATACATTTTTGGACCCTTGTTGATTACTATATTATTGTATTGCTCCTGACTTCTCAGTTAATATGCAGAGCCTTGCATAGTACTGGCACGAGGGCACGGCAATACATACATCATGCAAATTAAATATGGCAACCTAGCAATTGCACATGCGGGAAGAGTGCGCGACAAATGAGGCACAGAGATTCCATCATACACATAGTAACGATGGAGGTGTGGCCCATCACGTAGTGCGTGCAATGCAATCGGAGACTGACGCAATTGGGTGGCAACCTGGCAGCAACAACGCATATTCAGTGCATGGCAAGATATGCATGGAAAGGGTTCAATCCATTTTAACCATGGAAAATCACATTTTTTTCTTAAAACCCCTAATTGACCCTCCCGCCTTTGTCGACAACTAGTGCCAGTAGTGTACTTGTCGATGTTGATGCCACGTGGCCATCTTTGTATATTGTCAGCAATGTGATGACATCACTCAGCTGCGCTCTCCAAAAGATCATTGACATAGTGCTCATACTCATGGAAAGCCGTAAAGCCGGAGTCGTCGTTGTTAGGATCAGCGTATGTACTCCACGGAGGCGACCAGTGACCATCTGCGCCTCGATCTTGATCTTGGTCTCCGCAACCAAGTTGGCGGAGTATGTAGTTGTCTTTGCCATAGGCTGTGTGCATTGTGCTTGCCACCTCTGCGCTCAAATCCAGATTCTTCTGGATGAACATATGGGCGCTCGTGTTCTCAACTCCGATCTTGTAACGGAGTGACTGAGTGACAATACTAGCAAGCGAGAAGATGCGCTCGCACTCGATCTGATTGGCAGGGATGCCCTGGAACACCATGCGCGCCAGCTCCGCAATCATAGGGAATTGATGGTGATGCTCAAGCCACCAGGTCAGGACATCACACTCACCGTCAGGCTGGGGGCGCCCGGGCAGGTCCGAAGGCACCGACCTCATGCTTGACGAAGGCCAGCTTGCGTTGTGTTATTGCTGCCGCTTTTATCTGTCGGCATCTCAGGGGCCCACCAGTGGATGTCGTTGTCGAGGGCAGAGATCTCGTCGTTATCGTCAACGATAGGGAATAAGTGAGGGTGCATATAGCCCGTTTTCGACGCGTGGCAAAGCAGACATGCGATTTTCACCGACCCGCTCTTGCGATCGTCATCGTCAGCGCCATCATCGGCAGAGCAGGATGTTCGGAACAAAGAAAGCCCACATGGCGTATAAAACCTTTTGGGTTGTGCCTACTCAAGTGGGTTCAGATTGCGGGTAAACACGCGTCGAGTGCAGTGACTCAAGGGGTCGATAGGATCATGTGCCATTGAACTCACTGCTATAATAGCGTTCGGTTCCGTGCTGGCGGGCCTCTCGGGAGTGTGGACGTCGGGTCAAGCATGGGCGGCGACCTCCCCAACATGTGGGTGGCTGCTCGACAGCATGATTCGACTCATCGGGGACGATGTAGAATCTGCGTCCTCCGGATCGGCAAGCACGACGCATGCCTCCTCAGCCTCCGGCACGTCGTTGAGGTCGTTGAGCTCAGGCTAGAGGACCGGTGCAGGGGGTGGAGTGTCTGTGAACCTATCTATCATCGGAGTGCCGGAGCGTACCCGTTATAAGCATCACGTGCATCAGCATCATGCCGCACTGCTCGTACATGCATCGGGACGATGGGCCCGCCGCTTGTGGCCTACAGTATACGGGACTAATTGTTCGGGACTACTACGGGTGGCTAATAGATTATCGACTAGCGCTACTCGTTAATAGTCAACAACACCTGCCGGCGACAATCGAATTCAAATTTCGAAATTCTGAAATCAGAGTATATAACGTTGGTGTATTAGTTTCAGCACGGCCATTTATGGTCCGATGAATCGACAATATCAAGAGCCCGATACGTCCACCTGCTGGGATTCGTTGGTTCATTTCTCGACGGCATTGTACTAATTAGATTGATAGAAGCTCCCCTTGAGCTTTCCGGGCAAAAAATGGATTTATCTAGAAGGACTTCCGCCCGCGCACTTCCGACTCATTTTTGAGATTCTTCCGTTCCGCCGGAAGTATTTCCGCTCCGTCGGGAATGCCTGAAGTGCCGGAACGGAAGTGACTTCCGCGCAACCCTGGTATTAACGGCTGCCACCATGGGGCCATGCATGCGGCTGCTGGTCGTATGCGCGGTGCGGCAGACAGGCTTTTCTCAGTCGCATGATGTAGCCGTCGGAGCTGGACCCTTTCTTGGAGGCCGTGAACGCCGCCAGCATTTCGGCTGCGTTTTCGCTGCTCGCTCGGTATGGACGCGTGCGACCAGTGTACAACGCTCATGGAGGCGATCGTCGAGATGAGTATGCCCGCGATTTAACATTTTGAATGTGGCCTTGCTGCCGTCCGAGGCCCCTGCGGCGTCTTATTCCGCGCAATCGGTTGTGCTGCCAAAGCCGGCCGGCCCCTTGTATGAGGCGATCCGCGCCGACGCCGCCGCCGAGGTGTCGTCCGTGACTACGAGTGCTTTGCCATGGGCGCGCGAGACGACGCGCCGCGTGTACGAGACGGTACGGCCCTTCACCGCCACGCTACCGCAGCAAGATGGTGCTGTGCGGCGCGCACGCCTATACGGGTACGGGCACGCCCACGAGATATTCGAGTTACTTACGGTCGGAAATGCTACGACCACAAGCTACCTACATCGGATCTAGCAGCTGGTACTACGTACGGCCCGTACGGGTACGAGCACTACCGGAGGACTGCGCGTCACCACATCTCCTTTTAAAACGGCCACTCCGCCTGGAGTAGTTGGTACTGGTGAGGCCGCCTCTACTGCCCACCAACCGCTTCCTATCGGTGGTATTGCCAATACAGTTACTACATGCGCTTTTGTAGCTTTTAAGATACCGTCGCCCGGCGATTTAGTGGCACCCCCTCCGTCAGCAGCTACTCCTTTCCGCCGACTAAAATCGCGGCGCAGCCAAGTAGTACTAGTGCTCCGCCCTCGGGTACGGGTACGGGTGCTGCTCCGATGATCATCCCACGGCCGATCTTGGCTTTCCAGCGTCCGGGTGCCGCGGCCTCGCGACTTGATACTTTATGCATGTATAGCGCATGCGGGCCGGGCTCCCTATCGCTTTTCCACTCGGATCACGGGTCAGCATGCAAGATTTCCCCATGCTGCTATTTCGGCCGCCGCTGCGCGGGTGCTTGGCCTTCGCCTGCGCGGGGGTTCCGCGCTTGTAACATGCATGCCCCGCGTGTGGTATTGATCCCTTATGGCTTCTCTCTACGGATGGCTCGAACCGGAACGCTACGAATTTCGTCGTGGATCATCTGCCCATCTGCCCCGTCGCGAACTACAAGCACCGCATGCATACCGCTTTGAAAATCTGTGGGCTTCCGTGACGATTGAAGCGGGCGGGGCGGTGCTTGACCGGGACCGCGCGGGAGTCGGCAACTTGAACCCTTATTGAGAAGAGTGGGCTGCGCCGCCCAGCGGACCGCTCGCAGCCGTCAGATTTTATTCTAGCGGGGGGGGGGGGGGGGGGGGGGGGGGGCTGCGTGCGATTACATGATTGATTTCGCGTGTTGTCCTCCACGACCCCACTTGGGGCAACGACCCCCTCCGGTGCATCCCGGGGATCGCGGCGACCAAGGCGGAACATGGTAAGTTTGCAGCGGACCGGGCGTCGTCCGCGCCTGGTGCATGTTGCTTACCGGTACTACCCTTTTGCGGTTAGGACCGCGGCCGCCTCGGCAAATCCGCTTTGACGGTGGTCTACATCTTCGCGGGATTGCTTTTAAGTGCGCAAATTCCCTGGCGGTTCTTCCGCCCCGACTTCATGCTAACCTTCCTTTGTGGCCGGTCCGTCCAGGCTCTTTGGAACTGTGTCGCCAACATGCTTGTTGAGTTCCGCCATCACCTGTCGCGCACACGGCAGGGGTTGTTGCAGCGGGTCTCTGCTTGCGTGCATGGTGCGGCATTCTCTCTGCCGGAGTGCAGACGGCCAAGTCTAATGCGTATATGCTTGTGCTCATTCCGCATCCTCTTTAATTGTTGCTTCCACCTTGCAGTTGTTGTCGTGGACGTTTCCTATTGCCTTTTCGGATCGCCGGCCTTTTGCAGCTAGCTCATGTACTTAATATTTACAAACATAGTACCATTGTACCATGCTACAATGGTATCTTGGGCCGCATTCTCTCGGCCGGTGTGTAGATGGCCATATCCGCTGCGTGATGCTCGCGTGGCGGCCACTCATTCAGCATCCTCTTCTGCTGCTGCCGTTTTCCACCTCGCAGTCGCCGTAGTGCGGCGTTTCCTAGTGCCTTCTCGGTTGATCTGCTAATCGCCTTTTGCAGCTACCCCCTGTTTATAAAATCTATCGACTAGCTATATATCCCACACCTACAAACTTGTATGACGCACGGGGTTCTGGTACGAGTATCGCGACTACCGGCACCCACGGCGACGGCGGCGACGCGACTACGGCGCGCGGAGCATATATAGTAATATTAGCCATAAAGGTACCTAGGTACCAATACCACCATGATACCTGAGCAGCAGCAGCAGCGCGCGCTGAATCGTTAATGGGCTTGGCAACACGGGGTAGAGTCGGGCGAAATCGGGGGCTGCATCGTTCGTTCGTCGCGAGACGTCGACACATCTCAGCCATCGCCGCTGCTGCTGTCTTCGCTGTGATATGGCCCGTCGCTACCCATCCTGCTGAGCTCCGGCTGCCTACACCTCCCTTCTCCGTCAGACGCCGCCTCTGCTCACCCCCTGAGGGTACCGCATCCCGTCATGCTGCGCTCGGCGACCAGGCTAGCCGTTGGCGCCCGAGCCCCGGCCGGCTACCAGCTTCTGGTGGCCGCGGGCTTCCGCGCCACCGCCTCACCGGCCGCCGCCGAAGTTGTCCCCGCCACCGACAGCCCCTTCCTGCGCTTCGGCACCCCGGAGCCGCACGTCACCCACCATAAGGATGCCCTGGGCTATGTGCCCGCCACTCAGGTGCGCCCTATCCCTGCGAAGCCAGCCTGCAACCCCGGTTTATTTGTACCCCTCAGCCAACCGCTTCGGAGATGACCGTCGCGTTGCCCTAAATAAACCCCCTCACGCTGCAACCCCCCTCCCCCCCTCCCCCCCCCCCCCCCCCCCGCGCCCAGCCCCACACACGAAAAGAAAAGACTCCACTTGTCCCCGATATCCGCCCCTGCGGACGGCAAACGCCTATTCTCGACTCCCTTTTCCCGTGCCTTGTCATAGTATCGCGTACACTTGGGGTGAGGGTTCCATGCTGCAGCGGCTGCTCGTCGCGAGAAAGGCGATCTGCGCGCCCGCAACCCCCCGCCCCGCCCCGCCCTGGCGCGCTGCATCGCGCCCTTCACTGGGCCACCGCGCTTCTGGCATCACCGCGCTCCACCCCGGTGGCGAGATCAAGCGTTCCCCGTTCAGGGAAGCTCGCGAACATCAGGTCTCAAACGCGGCTAGAGGGTGCGATCCGCAGGCTGGGTGGGGGGCTGGGCGGCGTTTTAGGGTTTTGGGGGGCAGCATCGCCAGAAGTGCTCCTGGCGGCACCGGCTGTGCGTAGGGTGTTCCTGCTGGCTGGACCACAGACAGTCTTCCATGGGGCACAGACGCCTGACAGAGAAGCCTACGCATCTGGAAATCGGCGGGCGTCTACACGGGGAGGCCTGGCATGCAGGCAGGGGGCAGGGGGCGCACCCAGTGGCTGATTGCCAACAATTGTGTCGGCAGGTGACCACCCTGCCCAACGGGCTGCGCGTCGCGACGGAGGCCACCCCGCAGGCGACCACCGCCACCGTGGGTATCTGGATCGACGCCGGCACGCGCTATGAGACGGCCGCCAACAACGGCGCCGCGCACTTCCTGGAGCACATGGCATTCAAGGGCACGCCGGTGCGCTGTCCCACCTGCCTGCCCCTTTCACCCACAGGCCCGCTCCGCGGTGGCCAGGGCACCGCACAGGCCGTAAAAAAATAAACCCCCCCCCCCCCCCCAACACCCCCACCCCCATGCTCAATGTACCATGCAGACCCGCAGCCAGATGCAGCTGGAGGTGGAGATCGAGAACATGGGCGGCCACCTCAACGCCTACACCTCCCGCGAGCAGACATGCTACTACGCCAAGGCGTGAACCCACTCCTGGACCCCCTTCTCTCCCCCGTCTCTACCGTGGCGCGTGACTAAAAACTAGGCTCCTGACCGTGCTCGCCCTGCGCTCCCGCGCTGCTGTCCGGCCTCCAGGTGGTGAAGGAGGATTTGCCCAAGGCTGTGGAGATCCTCTCTGACATCCTGCAGAACTCCAAGATGGACAACGGGGCTGTGGAGCGCGAGCGGGGTGTGATCCTGCGTGAGATGCAGGAGGTGCGCTTACCTATCTCCACCCCCTTTGCCCGTCCTCTCCAAGCGTGCACACTGAGTCTCAGAATGGCGCGTTATTACTCATGAAGAGGGGGGGTCGTTTCACATCATCATCACCCAGACTGCAAGTAATGCACTCAATGGCCATGATTCAGCTTGAAGTCACTGTGACCGGGTTTATGGAATACAATCGTAATGGTATGCTATGTCACGGTATGGTTTAATGCGCCTGGCGGTGAGGCCTGGGGTTGGCTGAATTACACCACCGGTCTGGATCCGGCGCCTGGCTGCAGCCCTGGCTACTACAGCCGTAAGTATACATATCAATGGAACATAGCTGTCTCACGGCCCGGGAAATGTGACGTTCGCATCCCATACAGTGCTCCTTTTGTGTTGATGATACTGATGCTACACCGCAATTCCTCCTACCGCAAAATTTGTTTTTTGCTAGGTTGAAAGTTTTGCGGTGGTACGGCATACAGTGCTCGCGCGATGCCTATGGCCTGGAGGAGTTTGGGTAACCCGTACATATTCCCCTCACCTGTAGGTGTGGAGCTGGGTATTGAATGTAGCCCTGTGCATTTGCCGCTGGCGTGACAGGTGGAGGGCGTGGCAGAGGAGGTGGTGTTTGACCACCTGCACGCGACAGCGTTCCAGTTCAGCCCGCTGGGCCGCACCATCCTGGGTTCCGCGGAGAACGTGCGCACGCTCACCCGCGGCGACCTCATGGACTACATTGCCACGCACTACTCCGCGCCGCGCATGGTGCTGTCCGCCGGCGGCGCGGTCGACCACGCGCAGCTGGTTGCCCTCGCTGAGAAGGGCTTTTCCGCCCTGCCTACCGGCTCCATGTCTGCAGATGACCTCGTCAAGCAGGTGCGGCCGGCCCAGCCGATCGGTGCCTTCTCACCCAGACCAAAGCGATATTCAGCCGATTCCGTGTCGCGAATTCTTGCATGTCTGCTGACGGCCGGATGCCCTCTCTTCCTCCATCCCTCGCCACCAGGACCCTGCCAAGTTCACCGGGTCGATGGTCGACATCGCCGACCCAGACATGCCGCAGGTCCACCTGGCCCTGGCCTTCCAGGGTGTCTCCTGGACGGACCCGGACGCGGTGCCCCTGATGGTGATGCAGAGCTACCTCGGTACGTGGGCCCCACCGCTCTCAATGCGTGAATGGCGATCGCGTGTCACGCACGACCGGCCGCAACGTTTGCCAGCTGCCAGCCACGTGCACCCCTCGCGGCAGCTGGCGGCTGATCAGTTTGCCTGGTGCGCTATGCAGGCAGCTGGGACTCCAGCATGACGGCTGGGCAGCACATGGGCTCCCGCCTTGCGCAGCTCATGGCGTGCAACAACCTGTGCAACAGCTACACCGCCTTCAACACCAACTACAAGGACACCGGCCTGTTTGGCGTGTACGCCGTGGGCAGCCCCGCGACCGCGGAGGACATGGGCTGGTCCATGATTAACAACATGACGAAGATGGTGTACTCGGTGGATGAGAATGAGCTGCTGCGTGCCAAGAACCAGCTCAAGGCGCAGATCCTGTTCTCCCAGGACGGCACCGCCGGCGTCGCTGAGGACATCGGCCGCCAGCTGCTGACCTACGGCCGCCGCATCCCCAAGGAGGAGATGTTTGCCAGGATAGATGCGGTCACGCCCGAGGTGGTCAAGCGCGTCGCCGACCGCGTCATCTACAACAAGGACCTCGTTATCTGCGCCATGGGCAACACCACCGAGGTGCCCGACTACCAGTGGTTCCGCCGCAGGACCTTCTGGATGCGGTACTAGGCGCCTGCCTGACTGCAGCCCCCCACCCCAACTCCCTCATGACAGGGTGGCATGCTTCCGACCCCTCAAAAGATCTTGCTGCCTCCGCACGGAGGATAACCTTGGTTGCTGGGCGCTCCATGTACGCAAGAACTCCCTTTCCCCGTGCTTGCAGCGTGGTCCTTCAGCATTCAGCAGCCCTTGGAGCTTCCATCTGTTTTGCTGCAGCGAGACCCCATGAATCGGCATGAGTTAGCCGCACTTTCTGTACACGGCTGCGGTCAGGAAAAGCGGACGGAGACTGGGAGGCGGCCCCGGGGGGGGGGGGGGGGGGGGATCACTTTCTTTCAGCAACTTTGTTGGAAGCAGTGTAACGCATGGTGCATCTTGAAATACGGGTGCCGGCGCATCTTTACGAGTCTTTAGTATTAGCCTCACAGTGGTCTTTCATGCAAGCTACAATAACATTCGCCATTGTTCAGCTCTAGTTCCGCATAAATTTTCCCTCTGGCAGACATAGCAGGTTCGTATTCACAGTGTTCGCATTGGCACCGGTTGGTGTCGTTTGCAGCTGGTTGCAAACTAGCCAATGACGATAACAACCACCGTGCAACATTGAGTGCGAGCACGGTAGGCATGGATACCGCAAGGATTGGCACTTTTGGGTCATCAAGCAAAATGCTACCGCGTGGGTAGCGCAGGAGTGACATCGTACGGAGATAGCTGCTCCCACAACTCCTGAAGGCTACTGCTCATACTGCCATAATTTTCCCCTCACTGCCTCAGCAGTACGGATCATCACTGGCTGTTCAGGATTCAGGATGAGCAGCACGATCACCATCACATTTATATTTGTGCGGTGCGGGCATTGCTTCTTACATCGCTACTCGCACAAGCATTACCCAGGCACAATAATCCAAATGAATTATTTACATCGATTCTTACCTCACGTGCCATACTTAGTCTAAACTACACCTTCACCTTCACACCCGTACATATGCATTCATCCTTGGTGGGTGGCGCGCAGCGTATATCATAACCTAATAATATCAGAGTAGTATTGAGCGCCTAAAATTTCAGCAGGCGTGACATCTTTATATTATTTATGGGACGTGTGTGGTAACACAATGATGCGCGCTGCTGCTGACTGACTGGTCGCTACTGATGACGCCTAATCCTTCAATACATGTACGAGTACGAAACCGTCGCATCGGCGCTGGTACGGGATAGTAGCCTGTAAGGATTTATAGTTTTTTATCGGACGACCAATGCGCTAGGATTATGTAGATACAGGTAGCGGCTATTCATATTCAAAAAATAAATACAAAGTATAGAAATATATCACAAAACATCACAATTATTGTTTTAAATATGAAATTTATATTTAATATCCAATGATCACATCCCCCCATGCCCCAGGCACGCATGGCGGGGCGGCGCGCGAGCTCACAAGAGCAGCGCAACCAGCAGCCTCGATGTGTTGACATCTTCGTCGGACCTTAGTTGCGCCGGCTGAGGCAAGCATGCGGGGCAAACCCTCTATAACACAGCAGCTCCAAGGGTAGGAAGACATGTACTCGTACAGCGCTTGGCACCGACAAATCCTGCGTCCCTTCCATCAGCGCTAGGTTCGTGTCTATCGGGATCGTTTGCGCTCCACCCAGCGGGCTGCCTGGCCACACGGCGCTTGCTGCGGCCTGGTGTCACTGTACATCGTCGGGTGGCACTTTCATATAACCATCGCCGCAAGAGCGAACTCAATCGAGATAGGCCGCGGCAAGGGCGGTGCCGATGGCGGGTGGGTGCCCTGCCCTACGAGCCAGCCTGCGGTTGCGCTACATGCCGCCCAGCGTGCTCACTGCCCAGACTCCGGCCTGCGGCGGGCTTACCTTCGCGTATAGATGTGGGGCATTCTGCTAGTAGGTGCACCAATCAGAGTATCACTAGCCCACGGCAGAGAAGGCTGACCTCTCTTTTTCGTGTGTGCAGAACGAGGGCGGAAAGCAGGCGGCGGCAAGCTCACGTTTGATGGCATCCCGCCGCCGCCCGAGGTGCCGGATAGTGGCCTCGATTCCAGCGCGAGCAACGGCCTGACGAGTCGGGCCAGGCGACTGGCAGCGAGCAGAAACAAAAAGTGCACGGGGCTGTGGTGTGCGTTCTGCTCCTTGTTCATCGTGATGGTGGTGGCCGTTGCGATCCAGCTGAGCAGCGTCACGAAGGCAGGCAGCCTCACACCAATGCTAGAGAGGGCTGTCGTGCTGCGCGCCCCTGAATCGGTTGAAGCTCAACAAATCCTCGCGAAGGCTGGATTACCCCCACCTCCCCCACAAGACACGCAGTCCCTGCCACCATCACCTTCCCCCAAGCTCCCGTTCCAGAGATCGCCGCCCCAACCAGCCGCGCCCAGGGTCCAGCCTGCCCTCCCTCCGCCGCCCCCCGAACCAACGCCCCCCCAAGTCTCTTTGCCAACCGCAACCCCGGCGGCGGCCACTCCCCTGCCTCCCCAACAGCTCGACAACCCGACCCCCACAGCCACGCCTTCATAAGAGAGTAAGTAGGGTAGTGCAGGGGGTGACCAGAACTCCTAGCAGCGGGGCGTTAATCATAGGGTTAGAATAGAGACTTCCAGCCACTTGCCGTGTAAGCAGTGCAAATTACCAGAAGCTGGTCAGCCCGGCATAGCAGCCGAGTACTGCCTGCGCAGCCAGCGCATGTACGAGTGTGACTGCAAGCTTGCAGCTTCCCTTTCTGCGGATGCTGCCAACGTGAAACAGGCCATTGCCCATGGTGCTATAAAGCGATGGCCTAATCGTGCATTTGGTCAGGATAAAGTAGTTACACCGATTGATGAGGATTTCATCTGTGGCTGCTGCTGCACATGAGCGGATGCCGCTCCACAACCCGCAGCTCCATAAGCATGATCAACAGGAGTCGATGATGCAGCATCAACAGATTCACATCAACAGCGGCAACAATGTGCGTTAGATTGTGCGGATCTCGATGATCGGGGGCTACAAGTGAGCTGAGAACGGACGACCTCTGTGAGCTTATACATGCCAACGGTGAAGGTTTATTACATTCAGGACGGTATTATAAGCCTGCTAGACCCCTATGAATTGATTGCCTCATCATCTCCTCGTCAACGATGCCAGTGTTCAACCTGAAATGAATCTGGGTTGTGAACCTGATGAGGTAATCGACTCATAGGAGCGCCGCAGGCTTGTTGTGCCATCCTGGATGTTTTACGTTCATCATTGACCTTTGTAAGGTCTGAGGGATCCTTTTCTAATAAGTTATTTTTACCTATCCGTACCTGCTTACGTGCCACACTTAGTGTGAACTAGACCACCACCTTTACGCCTTTATGCATGCATCCATCCTTGGCGGTGCGCGGCCCGCAGGGTGTATATATAGCATCGAACGCCTATAATTTCATTAGGCTAAAAATCTTGATAGGGCGTTTGTAACACTGACTGACACCTATATACAAGAGTTGCTTTGCTCTCTCCGGGTCAAGGGCAGGCTTCATTAGGGGAGGAGCATTCTGGGCATATATGCAACGTTGGCGCATGCAATCCCTTCAGCGGGTCACTCCACGGACGAGCCTACCCTGGAGAAGTTTCGGTGCGATCTCCCCCTCATCACCACCTGCATTCTATGACGAGTAGTACGCCCCCCCCCCCCCCCCCTGTTGTAATTACGTGTGTAATTACGGAATTGCACGGTCAGCGGTAAGTACCCCCGTACTAAAGAGTAGGGCGCCTGGGCCGTGCCGGGGGCGCGGCCAGCTGTACTTAAGCGCTGTGTCGGAGGGTAAAATTCCGCTGTAGGCTGTCTTCCTCCGCCCGTAGAATTCCAGCAGCGCTGTGAAAAGGGGAAAACGCAGTTTGCCATTCTAGTAGAGAAAGGACGCCGCATCCAGCCATTGGATGAGGCGGACCAGGATGGGCACACGATTGTGGCTGCGTCGTCAGAGTCAAGTGACTCGAACAGGCATAGTCATTAGGCGGCCTAGATTTCATGATGAGCATGATGATGATTGAAGCATGTTTAATGGGTTGTATCACTGTAATGTGAAGTTCATAGCAGCTTCTCTCACCTCGCCTGATGCCCATGTTGCGACGCTACACCCTAGCTGGAGGCCCTATCCTCTGCGGTGCCTGAGCCACAGGTCGGTGTAATTACGTGTGTAATTACGGTATTACACGTACGACCCCTTGTAATTACAAGGGGGGCGTACTACTCATCATAGCATGCATTGTCTTGCATGTACTCCGCAGTCGTAGAGCCGTCACCAGCCGGCTTCACGTCCTTGCGATGTTTGCGGTTCTGCGTAGTTGAGGGCTGATTATGTGTAGTGAAGGGCTGGCTCGCCGCCTCAATGGACATGTAGTGCAGCTTGCCGTCCGCGGGTTGTGGCTAGTGGGTAACGGGTAACGGCATGGGTAACGGCATCGTGAAGTTGTTGTGGATGTCGTCATATTCGCTCAGAGGCATGCGGGTGGGACCGAAGAGGCCCTTCCGACAGGCAATGCACTTGCAGTTGGCAACAGAGGGGCTTGAAGTACTGGCACATGTACGGACCTCCTCTGTTGTGGACGTTGATGACAACGGCGCATGGTGCAGACGTCGGCCCCGTCCTCGGCACCACGTTGGGGTGCTTCTTGCGGGAGCAGCATGCCAACTTGGTACTCTTGGACTGTTGCGGTTTGTGAGTTCGTGGCCCGCCAACCTCTTCTCGAACATTCGGAACAACCTTAACACATGTACCCAAACCGACCAGCATGCGCCATTGCCGGCTTAGGTTTCGTGTAGCTGGAGGAGCGAGGCGTTTAGTAGGTTTGGCCAGTCTGCATGGTTGCAGCCTACGACCTTTATGTAGAAAAACTGGTGTAGCTTCTTAGCGTGGGGTCGAAACGCCGTGTCTTTATACCTGTGTTAATCTGGCCCACGTCTTCTCGCTGAGCTAGGAGAACGCCTTGTGGAGGTGCTGAACGAACGGACCCTCCGCAAGTGTGCGATCCCAACCCGCACCCGCAGACTTAAGATAGTCTAGACGAATGCGGTTGAAGTGCCGTTTTTCCAGCTGTCTAGACAGTGTGGTCTGCGATTGGAAGACGAGAGACCGCAGGAAGGTCGAACTAGACGGGACATCGGCCATCATCGAGACTATAGCGGGTTTCGCGGCGGAGGGCTGGCGGGCTGGCCGCCGGGCGCTCGCTCGCACACGAATATCGTCACCGACTTCGTTCTCAGAAGGTTCGGGGATATCCGAGCAACGGGTCGGCTAGGAACGACGGGCAATCTTGAGGTTTATTTGACGAGTTCTCAGGCACGCAACTCATCATGATGTCGTTCGCATCAGGGAGGGGGGGATAGTCGGGATAATAGGGATCATGCGAGAGCCGCATGGAGGAGCCGCATGCATGTCTTCTCCAGCCAACCGCCGACGACGTCTACGCGGAACCAGATGACCGAAACCACCGCCTTGCCGACCACGCGGACACCGAGGAAGATACGAGCCACGCCGTTGAGGACTAGCCCGTCGTCGTCGAGGTCTGCCATGGTGGCACAATTGCATGGTGTTTGGGCGCGCTGCTTATGCTGCGGCGATAGACATGGCGGCAAGTAGGCGCGGCGGCAGCTCCTTAATATTGGTCGGGGCAGCCTTGTCCTAGTAAACCGAAGCACGCGCATCACTGATGCAACCGCTCATCATACAGTGTGGTCTGCGACTAGAAGAGAGACGGCAGTAAGGTCGAACTATACTGGACATCGGTCATCATGGAGACTCATCGCGGGTTGCGCGGCGGAGCAGGCGGGCTGGCGCTCGCCGGACGCTCGTCGCACACGAATATCACTGACTTCGTTCTCAGCAGGGTCATGGATCTGAGCGACGGGTCGGCTAGGAACGGCGGGCAATCTCGAGGTTTATTTGACGAGTTCTTAGGCACGCACTTCAGAATCACGATATCAGTCGCATCAAGCAGGGAAGGGAGGATAGTCGGGGTAATATAGGGATCATATATGCCAGAGCCCCATGGAGGGGCCGCATGCATGTCTTCTCCCGCCAACCGCCGACGACGTGTGCGCGGGACCATATGACCGAAACCACCGCCTTGCCGACCACGCGGACGCTGAGGGAGATTTGCACAGCTCGACGGCCTTACTAGCGATGAAGTCTCCGTAGTATGCAGCATGTTATAGTAGTACTCGTCCGCGCGTTGCCGGTTGAAGACGAGGGTTACAAAGCATGTACTTGAGCACACGGCCGACAGCGATGCGGAAGAGCCAAGGGCGCCGCATGTTGTTGGCGTATCATAGGTCGTTCTCCGAACCGGGCAAAGCAGTGGCGAGGGCGGTTCTCCAATCAAGCTAGTGGGGTTCGCTTGAAGGAGCGAAGGTCGCACGGACGCTTTGGCCCTTTTCACCGGAGTGGGACTCGTTCCGCATGGAATGGCGACCTCTTCGCCGTGTTGGGCAGCCGGCGGCATAGGAGTCTCTTGAGCAGCGAGGAACTTGGAGAGATATGCTCCTGGATGAGCTACGTCATCCTTGTGTCGTAGTCCGCGGCACAACGCCCCGCCTCGATGCGGTGCTGACGAGTAGTGGCCGATATGTCTCGACACCCTCGATCGACATACAGCCGCCGCCTTGCTTGCCGGCGTCGGTCATCTTGGGGTCGGTGTGTCAACCGCTGCCAAACATATCGTAAAGGTCGTCCGGAAGGGGGCCGCAAGGGGAAGAGTCGGCGAAACCTCGGCTCGAGCTAGTCGTGAAACAACAAGGAGTTCGGAGGGTGAACGGTTTTGTACCGTTTCCGAGGGCCCGAGCACTATGCACGGTCCGAAACCGCGAGTTAATGTTGTACAAGCACGAGGCCGGCACAAAAGTGAGAGAGTGGTCCCATGTAGCGGACAATTGTGATTTTATAGGACTCGCGGCGCGGGTACTGACTTGGGCGGGGTGACCATGAAACCTGTCGAGTGCGGCACGCAAAGTGCCGTACTACGACATTAATTCCCGGCGCACATTAGCACCGCCCGCGGCTGCCCGTACATGTGTGGATTGCTCTGTGCTGGCTGCCACGTCAAATTGGCGTGGCGCAGATGCCCCGGCGGGCAGCCGGTGTCGACACCCGCATACCCAAGGCGGGATGGAGGAGGGATAGAGGAAACCCCAAGAACGCAGCTCTAAACAGAATTTTGTGAGCCATCCCAGCGCCCGCCGCCAGACACCGACCCGCCAAGAGCGAGGATCCTTGGTGCGGCAGCAGGTCCGGTGGCACCACTCCCACCTCCACGGGGTGGACGCTGGTAACCTTCAACATTACCCGTGCCCGGCTGGGCGCGGCAGAGGCCCGAGCGGGGTGGCCGGTTGTGGCGGGTCCTCGGATCATGCGACGACCGGGGAGCCCTACGGGGGTACTTGGGGCTTTTCAAATAATAGTCGTAGTCCCGGTAGCGCATGTTGCTGGCGGGTCTGGCGCCGCCGGGCAGCAGCTCTGTACGGAGGGCTGCTAAAATAATGTGTACGACCTCCGCCTTGCGTCGGCCTCCCCGAGATCCGCCTACGGGTGGGGATGGGGTGGGCGTGTACGTCTCGGAGGCAGGCAGCCCAATCGCGAAGTCGCGAGGGTTGTTCGAAACTAAATCGTGTTCTCGTATTTCGGTACGACCCGTGACCGACCTGCAAAAGATCCGGCGCCCCCTCCCCCCCCCTCATCCATCCCCCCCCCCCCCCCCCCCACACACCCACCCGTATGTGTTCCACCTTTGAATCACTCGAGTCCCTGCTTAATACTACGGCGGAGTGTTCGGCGGCGCCCTGCGGCCGAGCCGTTCAAAACACCCGTGAAACCCTCATCCGTCGCTGCATGAGAACGGACGAGGGTGGCGAGCGCGAGGAGACGGGAGCCCGGCACTTGCGGGCGGGGCGGGCGTTCCATTGGAGAGAGGCCGAGCTTGGTAGCGACTCGGGGGTCACGAGGCATGAGCCGGGATGCCCTGAGGGAGTCGCGGCCATGTAGCGGTCCGCCCGGTCTGACCCTACACGGGCGGCTTGGAGTCACGGTGCGGCATCGAGCGGCGCGCATGCGAGTAGAATCGGCTTGCCAACCACTGAGCGACGACACGCGGGCGCCTTTCCCCTTGCAGCTCCCTTGCTTGGGAATCATACCTCAGGCGGGCGAGATGGAGGCAGCATAGGCGGACCACAGCCGAGGCTGGCGGACCGCGACAGCTGGCGCGGTTGGGCAATTAGTGCCGCGACATGGAGATATTTTCAGCGAGCGGCAATAATACAACGCAGCACGGCGACGACCGAAAATTGCGCGGTGCGGGTGTATTATTGATGTACATGAAAACCTTTTCGGGCGGGGCGAGTACTGCGTTAATATACATAATCCACTTACTGCCAATTAGCGGTAGTCGCTCGTATTTTGCGACTACCCGTAGTTATCCGGAAAGTAACCGCGCTACTGATCACGTGATGGGAGGAGGCGGGGTTTGGAAACGAAAGAGGATGGCCGGAAGCTTGGCATAGTTGTAATTACACTATTTCTGTTCGCTACTATTGTTATAGATGGCATGCCCTAAGAAGAACTCAGTCTGAGCGGTGGAGAGCAGCATGCTAGCACGCTGTAATAAAATTCAACATCAATTTCAATCGAGCAATCCCTGCTACGCGCTATAAATATCCGCGTGTCTTGTTAGGGTGCTTGACGAGGGAAACACTACAACAGCTGCGATGGTATCCACACAATACAGCACCGTGCGGTGGCTTGCGCTTACATGGCCCCACCGCGCCCAACAACGTCCTGGCCCTTTTCTTTGCTTCCATGCTTCCTCAACCATCCATGCATGGCCGCCATCCCACCATGCCATGTTCTATGCATGCGCAGTGGCACGTGTGGCTGGGGCACCAACCCTAGTGTTGTGGGGGTACTATTGAAACGACGCCCTAGCATATGGCGCCGTGACCACCCTAAAACCCTAAACCCTACACGCACTTGTTAGGGTGATAGGGTGTGATTAATCCCTATGCTGATGATAACGGCTGATTATAATTGTGCAGTATTCTAGGGTTGTTGGTCGTAAACCCTATATTCACTTGCCCATCTATTAGTGAACTCAGTTTAGGCGAAAAGGGGCCTGATGGGACTTGTGTGGCGAGAGGTATCGCAGTACCGGTAAGATGATCTATAATGTAGTAATAAGGCCATCACAACTAGATTTGTTGTTTTAGCTGCCTTTTTCTCCCTCAGAAAAATGAGGGGGGGGGGGGGGGGGGGGTAAGACCGGATAGTGGCAAAACAAGATGCTGAATCCCAAACATTATCTATTACTCTACTGGAGAAGCCGCTGCGACGCGTACGGCCGCACCTGGCCCATGTATGTATTCGCGGGCGCTATCCTTGGCGAGTGACGCCACGTCGGTTTTATAGGATCCATTCGACGTCACCCGCCGCAGATCCCTAGCCGCGGGCCGCAATTAGGCATCACAACACCCACTCTCACCGCAGCCACCCCCACCATGCCCCTGAAACTGATTGGTGGCGTTCTGTCAGTATGCGTCGGCATCGACAACGTGCGTCAATTCAAGCCGTCGTGGAGGAAAGCGACGGAGTTCGGCCCGACGGCGACATGCTCGGAGGTTGTGTTGTCAGTGTGACAATTATACGGTGCATAAGGCCATTCCGACAAAATGGCCTAGTTTAGGTCACGCCCCCCTCCATTTTGACCCCCCCCTCCCCTCGGCCCCTCCGGTTTGTTTGCAATGATTTTCTATTACTTTATGTAGTGCGGCATTTTCTGTAATTCATGGTGACATGTGGAACGCACTTCCAACAACAACGCGATGCATCATGCCTCTCCCCCACCCCAACTGCCTACGGTAAGCCACTAACATCCGGAGGGGGTGGAAAAATTAAGAGAACAAGGGTTTAGTAGTGCCATGGCGACCCAGAAGAGGGCACCTGGCTGTGCCGCGGGCTTGGTGCAGCTGTTGTAGTGCTGGTTTTGGATACTAACTCTGTTGAGAGTCGACCCGGAAACGCATGAGCGGCCG
Organism: Tetraselmis striata; assembly: GCA_006384855.1. Lineage (NCBI taxonomy): Eukaryota > Viridiplantae > Chlorophyta > Chlorodendrophyceae > Chlorodendrales > Chlorodendraceae > Tetraselmis > Tetraselmis striata. The sequence continues at coordinate 191,964 of VCJN01003582.1, forward strand.
TGCGGTGCGCTGCGGTGGCGGTTCCATCATTCCGTGTCATGAATTCTTGGTTTCGCAGCAAATTCAGCGTGCAACACGCATCGCCGCTTGCTGCCGCCGCCGAGCTGTTGCCCCGCCAGCCCTTTGCACATGCCGACAGCACACCCACGCACTAGATGATGTCCCGGTGACGCAGCGGCCGCGCGGTGCTCTGCGGCGACGGTTTCAGCACTGGTTTCGGAGCATTTTTTGGAGTTGCGTTGTCCCGGCGAGCATTCCGTGTGTGGGGGCCCGAGCCCCCCCCCCCCCCCCCCCGCCTATCTCCCCCTAAACTGTTTGTATGTGCTGATATGTAGTCATATATATATTTTAGCGATCTTCAGCGCGAGAAAAGATTCTGCGCACTTTTGGGGTGGTGGTATGCATGCACTGCCATGTTGTGCGGTAAACACTGCGGTGTACGCTACGGAGCGGCAGCATATATATACTCAAATAGCAATCGCCACGTTTCGAGCTGCAAATCATACCATGTACTGGCTATATATAGTCCACTATGCCACCATGATTTTAGCTGGAATAGCCACCATCTTGGGCAGCATCCGGGCGTTGCGGCGACGGTTTCAGCACTGGTTTTGGAGCATTTTTTTGAGCTGCGTTGTTCCCGGCGAGCATTCCGTATGTGGGGGCCCTAGCTCCCCCCCCCAACTGTTTGTATGTGCTGATATGCAGCATGCGCACATGCTTGCGCTGTTCCCATGCGGCTCACTTGAGGATAAGAAAAAGAACGGCGGGGTATGGGCGTAAATGCAGAAGGCCCCCCCCCCCCCCCCCCCCCCCATCCGATGACTGTCTAGCACGGTTCTTCGGCGACACGTTTGAAATGGGCAAGCACGCAGACGAGCCGGATCCCGGTAAAGCTGCGAATGTACTATACAAGCTGCTCCGCGGCAACGGCAATTTGACGACGAAGGGCATGTCGTCCATCGTGTTCGCTTATCTCAACGCCCTCGAAACAACGATGTCGGCATACGATAGGTAGGTTTCGGCCGGGAGGGGAAGGGGCTAACACTTCCACACTGTAATCATGTGGTTTTTCTGCATAATTGTCATCTTTTGTGCATGTTATCCCTGAGGCAATAGCTTGCCAGCCAACGTGTGCTTGCATGACATCAACATCAATTATATAACCGCCCAATTGCATCTTTTGCAGCGCTTTTGCCAGTACTTTGTAGGACATGTGGATCCAGCAGGAGAAAAACAAGGGAGCTCAGAAAAAGGGGTCGGGCACCTAAAACGACAAATCAAGTTGTAATGGCCAAAGCAGTGTAGAAATAAAAGGTATATTTGTATTATTTATTAATTAGGAGTATTGGTAGTATACGGGCGTGTGCGCGTTGCGCTGCTTCCGTTTCCACCGCGTCCGCATAGGGTCGGAGCCGTCGATGGTGCACGACTGCCTGCCTTGGTCGTGGTATGAGCCGGCGGAGGGCGCCACGGCCGGGATGGTGGCGCCTCGCCCCGATGCGAGACCATCACAAGCGCTGCCACGTCGTACCGCACTCGTATGATGATGCAAGATCAGTGTACGGTCCCGCGACTGATAAATCATCGGAGAAAGTTGGCTTGTTTCTCATTACTGATGCCTTTTTGACCGGCATCGCGCTATATACAGCTTTGGTTGTACTGCTACGTGTACTGTTAACCCCCATGTCGCGTAAATAAGTACAGTCCCCTTGTAAGTCTTGACCTGTACGTATCTGTCCATATCGCCACGTCAGCACCGGCGGGGCCGACCGCCGAGTGCGTGGTACAGTGGCGCATTTTTATGATATAATTAACTTAGAATATTCATCAACGGCTTGAGATGTGATAGGTGGCGGAGGGGGGGCCTGCCTGTTCCGCTAGTGATTCCGCTCTGCGCAGATTCGAACCCTGCCGGGCCCCTCGGTGGAAATATAACCGAGGGGGGAAGGGGGGCCCGATGCAATTATTTCTAGGTTCTCCTACGAACTCTAGTAAAGTGGCTTGCCGCGCGACCCGCATCCCGATAAAAAGGCGGTGTACTCGCCCTGCGCGGGCGGCTTTTCCCCGCTTAGGGGCCCGCTAGGCGCAGCCCAATAGCAAAATATGGGAGCGTATTGACGGCCCGCCCTACCACATACCCTGGACGATTCCCTAGCAGATGACCATATGGACCCACCGCATGCGCAGTATGGGCTGACGCCCGGCTCTGCCAAGGGCGCATCGAATGCGGACAACAGCTGTAGGTGGGCTGGCTTTTGAGCATGCCTTTATCGCAATATTGGCAGTTTTGCGGGAAATGCTCACTTGCTTGCATGCCGACGGTGGGGAGAGCGCGTCTTTGTGAATGTGCTCTACAATGGTAGAGCTAACTCTTGGCGTGCATCCGTACAGATAGAACGCATATACGTGCGATATGACAATTCGTGCCCTCGTAACATTAGGTTAGCAAGTTCATTACTAACTCTGAACAATGACACGCACACGTATGGCTTTTACAACGAGAGCCCGACAAACGCCACTTAGGGCTCCCCCCACGCATGATATCGTGTTCACGTATGACACATGGAAGGGCACGGCCGGAAACGAAGGTGAGGGCTCATAATGGGCCAATGTACAATTGATGCTTGACAAGGGGGGCAAGACTTTTGTGGGCAGGTGTAGTAGATGGTCGGTCGGTCGCTCTACCGCTGATAGCAGCAGGTCGTGCGTCAGGTATGCGCTGCGCAAGCACTGCGCCGCCAGAGCTGCTCGCGTCGTACGTCGTCTTCGGCGCGCTTATTTAGCTAACGCGCCCCCTAACCTTCTGCATCAGGGTCGGCAACTTGCGGAAAGCACTCTTGCATCTCACTAGTCCCAGCATAGCAGCGACACTGCAAGACAGCATCACTACCTTAAAGCCACTTCCTCGGACCCTCAGGGGGCCATTACTCAGTCTGCGCCGAGCAGATACGCGGCGTCCGCACGCGTGGTGGACCAGCATCCTACCTGCCACAGGGCGCTGCTCGGCATCCCCTCGTAGCCCCTCGACTCCCTTCACCGCTGTCGGCCCGGCACGAAAGCCGGCCTGTCTGTATCTTGCATCCGCCCTCTTCGGACTAGGGCCTCGCGAACTCATGATGGCAGCTCAGGCGGGCGCGGGGCGCGAGGTGCCGCCGGGGCGCGCGGCATGGGGGGAGCTGCCTGAGAGCGTGCTGAACGCGCTGCTAGCCACCGCCGCGCCGGGCAACCACACCGCAGGTGAGCGCGGGGCGCGGCAACGGACACATGCGTGTGCGTTGCGGCAGAAAATTGGGGAACCAGTGGCGGCAGCTGTCTGGCCGCCGCAGAGGTTGAGGTTTCTGCCGAGAGATCTCCTGGATGGGCTGTGGAGGTATTCGTTTGGGTCGTGAGTGTTGGTATATGTACCAGAGGACCGATTCGTGTTTTGGTTCTCGTTTGGCTTCTTTTTGCTCGTCATTGCAACCCATTGATCCTCGTTTGGGTTCTTCACCATTTCGTTCGATTTTGACGCTGTTATTCTCTTCAGAAGATCACAATGTTCTGTGTCGCTTCTGGCGCATTCAATCGTCAGTGGAGTAGCGTAGTCATTGCGTGCATGACTTTGTGTCCATGCTGTGTACTCGGTATATACCGTCATTGCGTATTCAATGGTGGCACGCTTAACTACGTACAGACACCACACACACCGCAGTTCACATCCCCAGCGTCATGCAAACATACATGATGCGTTCCGCATTCCTTGCTGCGCAATGGGCATGTGGTGTATGTAATTCTCCATCATCCGGAGGCACCATCACCACGTACATGCATAGGCACAAACCGTGAGAATAGATAACTGGGAACGACTGGGGAGACATTGAATGGCATGGGCGGGCGGCTGCGCTAACACCTCCCTACCCCTGTCCCCGTTGCTCCTGCATTCTCCCCTCCTCCCCGGCGGCCGGGGGCATAGTCAACCGGGTCAACAAACGCTGGAAGGCGCAGCACGCGGCGGTGGTTCGGCACCTGGCGCCGCCGGTGTGGGACGCGGCGTGGCTGGGGCAGCGATTTCCGCAGCTGGTCACCCTGGTTCTGGACGACCACGCCGGCGCGAGGTGCGCAATGGCACTGCCAGATGCGAGCCACCGGAGGGGGAGGGTGGGGCTGGAGGCAGGCAGCCTACGGTTGTGGCTGAGGACGGGGGACTGTCCGCTGCACGTCACTCAGTCCTACCCAACCAGCCAAACACTCACCCTCACCACAGCATCTGCCCCCCCCCCCCCCCCCCCCCCCGGGCCCCGGGAACCACACTGCCAGGCGGCCGCCCCTGCCGCCAGCCAGCGGCCTGCTTCCCTCCGGAAGCACCGCGCCCCCCCCGCTGGACGGGCGCGTGGTGGTGTCTGACATGGACCTCATCGGCGTCGCGACGCTCAGCTCGCTACAGGCGCTGGCGCTCAAGAGGTGTGCACCAGGGGGAACCCGCCCGTGCGCCCCGGTCAGCGCCCACTACTGACAGCAACTATGAAAAGGATTGTTAATCGGAGGGTACCGTGTCAGCAGGGGAACAAATCCACCGTACCTTCATGCAGTAGGAGCACCAGGGTCTCTTCATTGGCAGGGAGCGATTGCTGTGTGTCTAAATGTCTCAATGTCTCAGTACCGCATGCCAGCCGGTGCGACTCCTGGTATTGATACTCAAGACGTTGTTTGTGGAGAAGTATATAGACAAGATTAAAGCAAATGCCAAATTTGACATGTGTTTTCTTGTGATGTTTCATTCACAGCCATTATGTTTCCTTGCCTGCGCTCTGTTCGGAGTTCGCAGCGCACCCCCCCTTGCCCCCCTCCCCCGTTGCCCATGAGCAACCACTGATTGATTCACCTGGGCGGCTGACCGACTGCGCCAATGTCAACGACAGCGCCACGCCGGTCACCGCCCCGCTCACCCGCGCCGGCGTCAGTGCGCTCGTCTGCGGGCTTACCGCCCTGACTGCGCTGCGGCTGGACCACTGCAAGGTGTGCCGCACCCACGCCGCTATCCCCCCCCTCCCCCCCCCTCTCTCCAACATGCCCCCGCGCCCAGGCTGGCGAGGGACACCGCCGCGCTGCGTGGCACCAGTGGTGTACGGAAGCTACCTGAAGTTCTCTTTTTAGCTTCATTGAGCCGGCATTATTATGGTCTGTCTAGTGTCCTAGCTGAGTTTAAGGGGGTCACGTAAGTGTCCCACGTTGACACCCTAACTTGGGCTCAAACGCATCTCAGGTGGCGTTTGGCTAACGGGCGCAGTGTAAAGCCACTGCATGGGGGCGTTGATGGCCAGGGAACGTGATGGCGCAACATCCGGTAGATATGTTGGCGCAAGCTGACTTGAGTTTTCCGTAAGATCGCCACATGCGGGCGCTTGACCACACCGGGTGACTGCGTGGCTGCGAGGAGGGGTGTATCTGCCGCTGCGTTGTTGAACGGAACTGCAGTCGGCGTGATTAAGTTGCAACAAGGCGCGCAGCCCCGCGTGACGCCGCCCCTGTGCCTGCGTCCGACTGTCCGCAGATGACGGGCGGCGCCATGGCGGCGCTGGGCGAGCTGCGCACCCTGCGCTGCCTGCACCTGAAGGACCAGCAGGTGCGTACCCAGCACCGCCCGCCGGCATTGCCCCTGCTGCCCGGTTTTGGGGGGGGGGGGGGGGGGGGGGCTCTGATGTCAGCCCCTGCCTGCGGCCGCGCAGACCCGCGACGAGCACATGGCCAGCCTCGGCAAGCTCACGGGGCTGACGTCGCTGTACCTCGAGGTGAGCGCCCTCCCTGTGCTGGCGCCTTGGGGGGGGGAGGGGGGGCGGCGGTTGCTCGTGCCATCATCAGAGGTGGTCAACCAGAACGGCTCCTGGCATCCCAGCAGGCACGTTTTGTAGTCGCCCGAGTTGGTTCATTTCACCTTGTTAATGCTCTAACCAAAGCGCACGGGCATGTGAGTAGTCCGGGACGGACCTCCGAGGAGCGACCTGAATGAAAGTCTGGGAAGGGTCCGCCTCTGCTGGCCCAAGGACCAGACAGGGGGCGGGTGTGGGGCAGCATTGGGCACCCGCGATGGCGGCGAGTGACTCAGCCCCCCGTGGCCGCCTGCGCTGCGCTGGCAGGGGTGCTGCCTGGGGGACGACGGCATGGCGGCGCTGGGCGGCTTGCGGGCGCTGCGCACGCTGTGCATCTCCTCCTCGCGCGACGCGGACTCACGGCTGGATGTGCTGGTGACCAACGCGGGGCTGGAGACGCTCGCGGCGCTGCCAAACCTGCAGGCGTGCCCCCCCCCCCCCCCCCCCCCCCCCCCCCCCAAAAAAAAAAAAAAAAAAAAAAACACCCACTAAACCCTGAGCCAGAAACTGTGCCACTGAGCCAAAACTGCCACAATGCGCCTCTCGAGGGGATGCGGTGAAACAATTTATCACAGTTTTCGGGAGCCGCAAACCTGATTCCATCATGCGTTATGTTCATATATTACCTGAAAGTCAACATGATGTGTCGCCAGTGCACTGCACCGCCGAGGCAAGCCTGCCGCCGGCCGCTCACCGACCCGCATCCCTCCCCCCTCCCCTCCCCCCTCCGCTCTGTAGGCGCTGGACCTGGACTGCTGCAGCCACGTTGAGGGACATGGCCTGCTGGGCCTCACGGGCCTCACGTCCCTGGGACTCTCCAAGCTGGGTGGCCTTTCCAGGCAAGCACGGCCCGCGCTCGTTTGAGCACCCTTAGGGGAGGATAGCCCCGGGTAAGTGGGGGTGGGTCTTACACTCTTGACAGGGTTGTGGGCTGCGGTGCCTGCAGCCCCGCACGAAATTTGCTCACGCATTCAACGCCCCGGTGCTCTCGATGCAGCCGCCGTGTCGCCGCGACTACGGATAAGCAATCGGCAGTTGGAGGTTGGTAGGGGGGGTGTTGCCTGACGCTCCGTGGGGCTGGGTGGCGCCCCATCACCTCCCGTGCAACCGGAGGGGGGCATCTATGCGCACCCGGGGTATTTGAACGGCATGAGTCGACGTGCACTCGAGCGCCCCGTCCGCCCCAGCTGCGATGCGTGCCTTCAGCGCGGCGCCGCTGTGCGACTGTGTCGGCAGGGAGGCGATGAAGGCGGTGCTGATCAAGCTGACCGCGCTGACGGGGCTGGACCTGCTGGACTGCCCCCAGCTGCTGGGGCACCACGTGAGCGCCTGCGCGCCTCCCTCCCTGCACCAGCCGCACCGCCCCTGACCTGCTGGCTGCGGGCGCCTCACCGCCGCGCCTGTTCTGCCAGGGTATGGACCTCTGGACTGTGAGGTGCCCCGCACTGCGCTCCCTGCGGCTGTGCTGCATGCTCTCCGCGGAGCTGCAGGCGCGACCCCGCTCCCCCACCCCGCTGTCTGAGCCCTCCGCCCACGAGCTCAACCCTCCCCCCCCCCCCCCCCCCCTCCCTCAGCGCGCCCGCCCTCCTCTGCCTGCACATGCGGCCGAATGTGCCTGCACATCTGTACATGTTCCATATTGATACCCACATTTAGTTGGCGTTGCGGGTCGCCAAAGGTGATGAACTGTTTTGCAAGCATTGAGTCGGGGATTTTGTGGTTGTAGATTCGAATCAAAACCCGGTGACACTAGATTCGGAGTGTGTTCCGACTTAATGTCAGATAAACACACGGGGGTTCCTTCGTTACTGCGAGGGGGTCGATCAAACTCGATAGTTTAATCCGAGCCGAAGGTGCCGTTCCGGTTCGTTTTGTCCCTGTTGGAGGAGCAGCGGAACCCCTCCTCCGCGAGCTGTCTCTGCACGCAGGCACCGCTGCTTTCCTCCTTGCCCTCCCGCACTCTGTCGGCGCTGCTGCGCTTGACTTTGCCAAGCTGGACAACATGCCTCCTCCTGACAAACCCTCGTCGACAGCCATACCGCTCTGCTTTTCTGTACATCGTGGCGCCAACGTGTACCCCGAGCAACTTGAAGCCTAGTAGGAATCGTGCAAATAGTAGTGCGGTACCCGGGTCAGCCACGGAGGCTGAGGGCGGAGCCCGTGGCCGAGGGTGGACAGGCAGCCCCGATGCTCCCGGCGATGCTTGATTCGGTCCCAGCAGAGCCCCTCGCCACGCCATCGCCCCGTCGCCGCTGTCTCGTGTCCGGCAGGGTGGCGCCAGCGGGGGCGCGCTGAGCGCATCCTTGCGCTCACCTCTGCAGGGCAACGTCTTCATGCTGGACCCCGCCTTCCTGACCCACTGCCCCAACCTGACAGAGCTCAACCTGGGGCAGTCGTCGTTCATCCACAACGGGGTGCGCCTCCGCGTCCCAACCCGCTGCGCGGTGGACTCCTATCCCTGCCTTTGGCCTCCGGACGATTGAACCCCCCCCCCCCCCCCCCCCTCCCCCCCAATCCTGTGCCGTGGCACTTGGCAGAGCGTCGTCAAGCTGGCCGCGCTGTTTCGCGCGGGGCGCCTGACTAACCTCCGCAAGCTGTGGCTCAGCGCGTGCGACTCGGGCGACGATCCGCACTTTGGGCCCGGGAGCAACGACAACCTGACGGACGAGGGGCTCATGCACCTCGCCGGCGTGAGCAGCCTGCAGTCGCTCTGCCTCGCGTGGAACACGCGCATCACCTGCCGTGGCCTGGCGCATCTGGTGCGCCCTCCCCCCCCCCCCCCCCCCCCCCGCCCCTTGGCACCACTGCTTTGACCCGCTGTCCTGTGATATGACCTGATGTCACTGCTGTCCGGAGCAGACACGGTTGCTCCGCCATCTGTTGGCGTAACCCCTCCCCTCCCCCCCTCCTCCCGCCGGGCCTAACCTGCGCTCCGCCCCGGCAGGTTGCGCCCACCCCGGGCCTCGCAAGCAGAGCCGGCCTCACTCAGCTGCGCGAGCTGGACCTCACCAGCTGCGACTCGATCGGCGACATGGGCGTCAGCTGGCTTGCCATGCACATATCCTCTCTGCAGGCAGCCGCCCTGCCCCGCCCCCCCCCCCGCCCGAATGCGGCTTTGACACCTCTGCTTTCGAGCTGCAAGAATCCCTGCCTGCGAAACAAGACGCATTGGCGTGTTAATCCCGGGTGCACTGATACGGATCATCATGAATAATAATGATTACAAAATAATGATAACCAGAAATGATACGGATCGTGATTAATAATCATACGGATCACTGTGAGTGATAGTTAATTACTTAATGATACGGATCATTAAGTAATGACCATTGATTAATGACAT